>RXPK01000137.1:1935928-2438459 GCA_004143645.1 Protaetia brevitarsis
GATTTCAATAAACAGGCACGAATAATGGCGTAGTATAATCGCACCTAGCTTTTGAATTATTCCAATATTTGTAATAAATTAGCGCCCAACGTGGGGACAACACACAAATAAATTTTTATTTTCTTTCCACCATCACCGATGCGCTAAGATATAAAGCAAAAATATGCTTTAAGAATTATAGAAAAAAAAAAAACGTCATCAATCAAAACTAATATTCCCCTGACACTTTTCACAATATTATTTCTCCCTCCCGGACTCGGGGTAAAATTTAATATCGTCCAGCTTTTCCTCCTAATGAATTTTCCCCCGTCGAGCGTTTGAAAAACTCGAGCAATTAAAGGAGACTCGAACCAGATCGCTCTGGCGTTTTCTGACGCCTGCACCAGACAAGAGATGACGCTGTTCGTCGTAGTATTTTTCGATCGCAAATATCTGATGTTACGTTAATTGGATACGGCCGTTTATTAGTAATAGGAGCGTAAACTAACGAGCGCGCCAACAAAGACTCGTGCGCTGGTAAGTAAGCAGCAAGTACTTTTTACATTGTAGCAACCATCATCCGTTTCCGTGTTTCCGTCAGTTGCCGCGCGCATACACACACAAACAGCCTAGAGGTTCGTAATATATCAGGGCGAGATTTAATTAAACGTACAGACACACGCGGAAACCGAGTCACTACACGCTGATTTGGAAAATAGATCTGCGAGAAATAAAACAAAAAGCAGTTGCGCGCGCGGCGAGAGAAAAAACAGAAACGAATAAAAAAAAAAAGCAAACTCGGACAACGTAACAAAGGATCGCAGGGAAACGGACAGAGCGCAATATATTTCTGAGAGCGTAAACTATGAGAAACAATGGAGGGAGCCCGCAGTTTATAATAATGGAGAAAGCAAACCGCCGGCGGGGGCTTATGAAAATTGCACGTGCTCCGCTTTTAGGGCGTTGATGATGCTGGTGTTCCGCTTGACCATTATCAATGTTACTGAGGCTATTGTTAATATTTTACGGAGAAATAAAAACATTCGAGTCCGGCAGTAAATAACGGAGTGGAGTAAGTATCTAAATTTGAAATTTCTAAACGCGCACTGGCCGACACGTTGCGTGTTTATCTATTAAAAATTGCGTAGGTGTAAAAGCGTAGTAATAAAAAGAGAAGATCGTGTATTCTCCCCACGTTGGGCGCCAATTTATTATAAATTTCGTCTAAGGTAGTGACTATACATATTACACTATGTAACACGTTTTTTGTCCTTGAGTGGTAAGCGTTATTTCCAACTTATTTATGGTTCAAAACAATAGAAAAATACTTTTATTCCCCTCTAATTTTACTTTTGTGACTAGGACAACGAAAATTTGAAATATACCCACATTATGTATATTTATATATCCATTAGCAAAAAGTACTTCAAATCCCTAAATGTGCCAAAATACACATTTTCAAAGTAGAAATCAAAGAAATGGAATTCTACAAAATTACACAATATGAGCCAAATAATAATATAATAAAATAATTGAAAAATACTTTTTTATTTTTTTTTTTTTTTTGTAAAAATGTGTTTTTTCGATTTTTACTTGAAAGTTGGTATTTTGGCATATTTAGGAATTTGAAGTACTTTTTTTTTCTAATGGAACTTCTTCATATCTTTAAAAATAAGGGTGATTTTTTTTTTTTACGAAATGTTAAAGTAATTTTAAACCCCAAATATATTTCTAAAGAACCACCGCCTTTTATTTTATATAAATTTTTTTTATAGATTCAATAATTTTTGTTTGCCCCCATTGGTCTCATATTTAAGTGGACACAGTGTATGTCTTTCACTCACATATAAAGTAAAAACAAAAATCACATATAAAGTAAAAGAAAACATAGAAGGTTACATTGTAAAATTGAATTTAAAAGTGAAGAAGATGAGCATCCAATATGTGCACTTTGAGGGACATCCTGCAACCCATTTTTCCGTAATTTCTCACTAGATTAGCAACCAGCCTCACAAAGTTTTCGGCTTGTTATTGCCCCCGTTTCCCCATACAATATTAATTCAGTCATATTTTAACAAATTTTAACATGTTTCTATTGTGTTTTTGTGCTTTGTCCCTTTTTATTTTATTTGTTTTATTGTAAATGTTCGTAATTAATACTGCTATATATGACGTAGTTTCTAAATTCTTTTTGACGTATTGTGTCCAGAGGATGGGATAAGCCGAAACCGGTCGACAATAATTTTTAATAATAAAAGGATTGGAAAGAACATATTTTTTTCTGGTTTATTATTAATTATTCCATAACTGCAATAAAGCTTTTATAGGCCGCCTTCTCCTTACGGATAGCTTTGACCTCCGCCTTAGATAGCTTAGGAAATAAATTTTCAAGGTGTTTCATGGCTGCTGATTCCGTACCTAGAGCTTTCGCAAATTGTTTTATAAGCCCAAACTTTATGTCAGTAGTGCATCAGCACCTTTAATGTCTACCAGTGGCTCCCATTTTATATTGTTTTCTCCTAACAAACTCGTCCTCTTGTGCCAGTCGCGCTTTTGTAATGTCACATTGGTGTCCCTGCTGTCCCAAAGACAAAGTAACATAGAATTTGGTGAAACCACCTTGTAGATCCATGAGGATTACACCATTTTGAAGTCGCCGATGACCTCCCACCCATTTTGTCATACTTCAAAACTTTCAGCAAGGTCTTGATGTAAACGAGTAATCCCCTTGAGTGCACTGAATGACCCGGAGAAGAGATGGAACGTTATTACCAATAGGCAGCAATACTGCTTTGAGCTTCTTGAAGAGCTGTCGATGAAGAGACGCCACTCATTTATAACAAATTTTCTTCACACTCCGACTCCTGTTGTTGATTGAAGACGCCTGATCTATCTTAGGAGGAGTAGGTATTGGAAAAGCTGAGAGCTGTGTAATACTGGGGCCATGGATGAAGGAAGATCCGGATACATGTTAGCAGGTGCATTTTTGCCAGTACGGTGTTTGAACCGCAAAAGTAAACGATATTATACAGGCTGTCCTCAAGTGAGTCATTCTTTGCAAAGGGATCCTGCGCTCGGGCATTAGGACGATCTCAGTTTTTGTGTGGCCAATTTCAGTCCATTATCTCCCATCCAGGGCATAGCCCTCCTCATAACTTATTGAAGCGTTATCTGGGCATCCTCTGTATTCGCTGAGACAATGGAGCGCACGCCGAATCTTCAACATATCCGACCACATAAGTGCCTGTAGGCATTTCCATGCGAAGGATCCCATCATAGGAGATGTTCCATAGATCAGGACGCAAAATCGAACCCTGCGCAGTTCCCTGTGTTACCCGCATAGTGCGTCAACCTTCCGTAGTCTCATAACTGAGCATCCTATCTTGCAGGTAGTTCCGGAACATTCGTAGAAGATAATGTGGAACCCGGCAGCGATTTTTAAAGGCTTCGAGGATTACCTCCCATCTAACACTATTGAAAGCCTTTTTGACATTCAGAGTAACTCTGGTATGCCTATTCTTGCCTCGTTCCACACGGTAAGTATTAACTATCTCCCGGAGGGCATTAATAGTCGAGTGAACTCTTCCTGAATCCGTACTATCTAGGCGAGAGACCTCCAGCATCCTCCACACTAGTCTGGAGCCGAGTTTTCAGCAGTCTTTCCAATAGTTCACCCATCTTATCCAACATACAGAGACGTCTATATGCTGATAGCTCGCAAGGATCACCTTTACCTTTGCTAATTAATACCAACCGCTGGATTTTCCACACCTTGGGCAAAACTCCATCTCGCAGACATCGACTGTATGTATGTAGAAGCTACTGCAGTCATGGGGTTGCAATGCTCTTTATCACTTTCGCTGATATTCCATCTGGCCCTGGAGCTTTCTTACCTTGTATCAGACTCGCTGCCTGGGTTAGTTCGTTCTCGCTGAAGAGAGGTATATCGTGTTCAATGGACGTGTATGTTTCAGGCTTCCATTCCGATGTTGTGGAAATAGAGCTTCTACAGTACGTTTTGCTTGGGTTGCATCAAAGTTAGATAGTGTCGATTTTAGACCCAGCTTTTGAGTCACGATCTTATACCCCAAACCTCATGAATTTCTATCCACCTCTCGTCAAAGTTCTTCCCACTTGGGTTATTGGAATTTTTCAAACTTAGTAGAAATTTGATTTTGAAACTTGCAGAGTAGGAATGGCCGACTATGATCTATTTAAAGAAAATATTTTCAACCTTATAGCACTTCTGGTATACAAGGTGTCAATGTTAACCTTCTTATTTTAAATGGAATGGTCAGCATTATTGTTACTTTGAATGAAGCATCCTCCTAACATATTGTATTTTTCATAATTTTCCTAAACCATTTCTTACTATTTTAATGCGATAATTACGTGATAAATAGATACAAACATGAAACAGTCAATATGTACTGACGGACGCCACAACAATACCTTCATTGACATAGACCTATTAGATGAAAAATGAAAAAATATTCAGCTGTATTACGAACATTTTTTTCTACTAGAAGCATAAAGATTTCACTTTGATGATTTATATTTAAAAAAAAATAAAACTTGATGTAATAACTCAAAAATTAATTAAGTTAAAAATTTGAGTACACCGCTGCATTGTAATTAAAAAAAAAATGCCAAAAAAAGTCAAAATTACTTTCCTGTAACTACACAAATATTTGAAATACCGACCTGCATTGAAAACTTATAATATAGAACTTTTGCTTATAACTAGAAAACAATAGACTATATATTTATAATAGCCAACTTCTCTTTCTACCAATGAAGTACCATCATTAAAATGCCACCTCCATTTTTTCTATATCAGATAAGGCGTTTATGAAAATTGGATTATAAGGTATCTACAGACTTTCTATTCTGTTCTAGCACATTGTAAATGCTATGATTTCCTTTCACTTTCTCTACATCGGTATATATTCGATCCAATTTTCGTAAACCCCTATAGTTAACAAGTTATCATATAAAAGCATCCAAATTTGCCTACTACGCGAAAGAAAGTTCGGTTTATACCCCTCATATGAGCCCACACACAAAACCTTCACCTGCGAGCGATCGCAGCATAAAGCTGGCAATGCAGTCATTGATCTAGCTCAGACAATCCCTGGACTGTCGTTCCCGCTAGATATGCTCGTATAAAATGAGAACCAGACCGCGTATATTTGCGATTTCAACAACAACTTACCATGACGTAATTATAATATCAAACGAGAAATTCCTGAATATAATTGCTACGCCTTTCCAGTCACTTCGGAAATCCGCAAACCTAAAGCGACGCTTACTCAAACCGACCTACCTGCTAAACTTATGTGCTTATTACGCTATGCCCAGTCGGAGACGGCCGTTCAGGTCCCTTGAAGTGACACAGCTCCGCGGCAGGAGACTGCTGACTGGAATGGCGCCACCCACGAATACACACAAAAGGCCTTAGTTAACCCTGGACGTGGGATAACAGGGTTGCATTCACAGACTCACGTTGCCGATCAAAATAGGGGTAAACGCTTAGGGAAAACGTCGGTTCACGTACACCACCATAGGTGGAGAGATACACTTGAGTAGATGTAACAATGGTCGTTTAATGATTTAAAAAAAAAAACAAAATACAAAGTAAAGCGTAGAAAGCCGGAGAATGTGATTGAGTTAATAAAATTGTATGCAAAGTAGCATAAAAAAAAGAAAATATGTAAATGAGCCGAGTACACAGTAATGTCTTACGGTATCTCGGAAATGTTATACTAAATTAACAATAACAAAAAAGGTGACACTTGTAAATGAACCCTTGGCCCAACACCACGGGAGGTGTATATACATTGACCAGTACGTGTAATACCGGTGGTGAAAATAATTATTACAAACCGTATTATTGCTTTTTCCCCTCAAGATCTTGATGGTTCACAAAGTAACCTGGTGCAGAGGTTGTACCAGAACAATTCAGAAATGTGGCTAAGAGTGTTTCTATGCCAGGTTTAATTTACAGAATAAGCGTTTCGGATTAAAAATAAAATATACAAATTGAAATTTAAAATAATTAATAAATGGAAAATAGTGAAATTATTCATTAACTAAGCTTGCTTAAGAAGCTGAAAGATTGGCAAAAATGTTCCCAGTGAAAGTTAAAATAATTAAAACTACGTATGAAAAGTTTACAAATAATTACTTAAACTTACTAACTCGTTCATAAATTTCCAAGTGAAATTTTATATAATTGATGCTATGTATGAAAAGGTTACTAATAATTAATTAAACTTACTAACTCGTTCATAAATTTCCAAGTGAAATTTAAAATAATTAATGCTATGTATGAAAAGGTTACTAATAATTAATTAAACTTACTAACTCGTTCATAAATTTCCAAGTGAAATTTAAAATAATTAATAATTCAAAATTCGGTAAAAATGTACGATTTAACAGTTATGCCAGTAAGGTACCTCTGGTCGCGGAGAAAGGACGGCGATATCCGGTCGCTTCGACGGTCTCGAACAGCTGAGGCGAGGCCGATCGCTCTTGCGGATGGTAGAGAGAGAATAGAGAGTCGGACTGCCGCAATCGGTCGCTGAATTTCGCCCAGGAGGGAAAAAAAAGGTATTTCGTCAGTAGTAGCCCTCCACGAAAACTCTAAATCATAAGGAACACGTAGCCATAAACAATCGTAAGATAAGAGGAAAAGAAATTCACATACCTGACTTTTCAATCAGAGTTTCCTAAAATTTCAAACACGTGTCGGCGTAGTTCTTTACAAAATAAGCCGGAAAAATTCCGTAACAAGGAAAAACTTCCACAGAGTACGCTCACTTGAGCCCAGTACAATTAAATTCCGTAGGGAAAAATCTTAGCCGCCTTGATAAAATGGCGAAAACCTTCCACGAGGTATAAAGTATGATCTTTTCCACTACACGAACTACACCTCTTTTCTATTCAACGTGCACAACTTAAAAGAGACCGAGATAACGGCGCAAGGAAGCTCCTTACCTTCTAGAAGAACTTTTTTTCCAGAAACGTAATACACCTCGACCTTTGGCGACACCTTTTGAACTTAGTGCGGAAACATAAAATATTTATATCGATAAATAAAGACTTTACCGCTGCGGAAATATATAAAAAAAAAAAAATGACGATAAATCATAAAGAGAAATAAAATAATGAACTGGGATAAACAAAGTCGGGAATCCAGCCTCATTAACCGTTACGATTTTGAATTTAAATGATAAGGCAAGGTACGCAACTACGTATTGCTGTGAACTGATTGCCCAAGCATACAAGTTTAAAGAAATTAAAAATGACAAAATTAATTTAGCTAGCTCAGCAAAAATGAATTTAAAAGGGCGCCAGAGATTCTTACAACTCAGAGTAATTTTTTTTTAAAAATTAATAGTGGGCGTTTGCAAAATTGACTTTCTTTAAAATCCCCAAAAATTGAAATGGCAGATTCAAAAATAAAAGAACTATTTAAGATATTTAAAATCATTAACTTTTATTGAAAAAGAAAAAAAAAAAAAACATTTAATTAACAACAATAGGGGAGAAAACCTTAATACAGAAGGTATTGGAATAAAATAACCCTTCGTGAATTACATTTAAAAAGGACAATGCAAATCATTTAGCAAACAAAATGGTGAATTGTTCTAGAAGAAATTTCATTATACCACAAAAAATCCACGTGTTTCAAAAATTCAAAAGCAAACTAAATTTAATTCAATCAAGGTGGAGAAACAAGCAAAATCAAAAATGAAATTTAAAACAAGCTCACAGCTTCACTTCACCTACCCGGAGGCGATAAAATAAAATTAATTTGAAAACTACTAAAAAAAAACGGAAAATTTAAACTCTAAACGCGCTCGCTTCTAAAACGAAAATTATCAAACGGGCCGTATATATAAATTGTGCACAAATATGCAACGCCAATCAACAAGAGGAGACGTCTGAATAATGATCAAAATTAATATAATCCGAAACAAATCTAAAACAAATGAAAAATCGTAAAAATGGGAAAATGAGCTCAAAATTTACATGTACTTACTCTCGTGACACTATTCAGACTCTGCCCTTACGAGGCCTCTCACCGCGTATATACAAACAACTGACAGCGCGCGCTGCGTCAGCCGCATCAATCAAAGAATACGCCTTATAAGAAGGACCAAAACAAGATAAACTAATGCTAAACATATAATCAAAGAAAAATAAACTAACTAACTGAACAATTAAATATATCCAACAAAACTACTAAATTCAAAGCAAAATGAAAAATAAACATATGAGAATTTGCACGCGGCAAAAGCAAAACATTTATCTGGAAAATTAACCAAGCAATAAATTCTAAACAAACGGCTGGGGAGACATGTCACGAAGACAAAGTCTATGTATAACGAGACAGTGTTGAGGGTTGCATAAAGCGATGAATATAATGCAGAAAATAAATTTACACGTAACATAATACCGATAAAATGCCACCAGACACAGATCATAATCTATTGTAGGAATCATCATGTAGATGTAGTATATTTTAGAAAGGTAATAATATATCTAGAGCATGTGAACTACCTTTATCTTGGCAAGCAAAAAAAAAAAAAAACTTTATTGGCTTTACGTTCAAGCAGCCAGTTCATGTTTCCGTTCCTTTCATTGTTCTTGCTGTAGGTATCATATTACTAATATACAGCGAAAATGACGCTTGAAATAAGTCTTCGCCACGTCACACTTACTTTAACGTCCTGGGATAGACGTTAAAGTTTTACATACTCCCTTTCTCCCATCCTTTCCCATTCCCACCCACTTTTATAATACCAGCGGTCCGACTCGCAGCGAAATATAAAGAGGTAATAAAGAGACTCGGCTAGGCGAAATCATCATAAAAATTATATGGTCGCGAGATACCGAATCCCTTAAAATATTCAGGTTATAGTCTATTTATGTACGCGCGTGTCTTTCTCATCCACTCCCTCTCAGTTCTCTGCGTGTGTGTCTGTGTGTGTGTGTGTGTGTGTGTGTATATGTGCGGTTAGATGGATAAATGGATAGCTGTAGGAGGAGGAATGGGAGGACGACGTGTCGGACGTAACACAACAGCCAGGGCGTGAGAATCTAGCAGCATGCCGGATGATATCGGCTCCAGAACGGCCAGTAGTAAATATATCAAACGGTATTGATGGGTTCCGGTCGCCGAATACGCCGGATCTGACAGCGATACCCTCGTGGAATTATGTGGAGGACAATCCGGGATGGAATGGCTACTCGTATTGCTTTACTAGTAGACTGGATACATAACTAGTTGTGGCATGGGCAAGGGTGATTGGAAACACAGGTAAGAGACAGATATTTACATTAAATATATTATGTTGCTTTCTACATTTACGATACAACAGCTAAAGGTACTAAAGTACTCAGGATTCGGTCAAGGAATGATGAACTAAAGGAATGGGACACATTTAAAACTTAAATTATTGCACGTCAAAACTACCAATCAAACCCTAAGGAATGTAAGAATTCGAAATTCCATCCTGTATAATACAAAGTATTTAAATTCATTTTATTAATACGTTGATGACAGGTACCGTGGCATTTGCTGAAGCAGCGTCTACTTCACAGGAAATAATGGTCTATTTTCATTTAAAGACTCGCGTAATTAAGATAATATGGTATTACTTTGTATATTATCTGCTTCTTACGAATGCTGATCAGCGGATCCCACGTTACTCTCAAGTAGGGCGTTTGAAGATCAGAAAAATAACGCCTTCGGTCATACTTGCGCCCTCCTTTAAAGAGAAGCGTAACTAGTTATCGGTGCGAAATGACGTCACAACCAAAATTTATAAAAAAAACCCTTAACATTGCTGTTTTCAATTAATTAATTCGTGGACTTCGTTTCAGCTAAAATAAAAGCACGCGTCTCCAATTCGTTCGGGCGTTTCCATAACTTAAAGTTAAAATTGAACTTCTCTTCTTAAAATTTTGCATTTAAAATAAGCCTAAAAATTCGAGAACAGGAAGCAAAAGCTTTCCTCGCGAGGTGTTTTGTTTTAGTGCTAAAATTCGTACAAATTTCCCCTTTTCTTTGCTTAAATTTTTGTGAGTGTTGTGTAAGTTTTGTGCCCTATAATTTGGATTACGAGAAGAATTAATTACCCACATCGGCCGGTAAGATGTTCAAAACTTCTGCTTAAAACTAACCATTGCAATTACGTAAAAACCGTAACTCGTTCACTCTCTCTCTCTCTCTCTCTCTCTTAATAAATAATTTTGTAATTAACCATTATTAGAATTAAGTTAATCATCAATATAAATGATTTGTTTTTTTTTCGTTTTGTTTTTGTTGTTTTTTATTTAATTGTGTAGTTTAGTTAGTTCTATTGTCACAAAATTTATTCAATATATTAGTGTAAAAGTAATCATTGCTATTATTTCACCGTACCAACTCGAAAGAAGTTTATTTGTACCCATAGTAGGGGTTGGAGAGGAATTTATCATCGATAGAGAAGCCGGACGAGGTGGGCAATTGTCCAATGTTTAGGCTAACTAACGGCCCTGCTTCGACTGCCGGAGGAAACACGGTTGGGAAAATTCTTTGGCTAAAATTACTAAAACCATTCGCTGCCGAACAAAAAGCTTGTTTCTCAGCAGTGACTCCTCGGTCAAAAGAGCAGGTGGGGTTGTCTGTGAGACGGAATTTGGCTTTTGTCTTAAAAGAATTTGGGCTGGCCATCATCAAAAGTTTCCAGACCAGAAAACCCGTTCCGTTACAGGAATGACAGATTGCCTAGTAAGGAAAAGAAGTTTTCCTCCAGATTCTATGTTTAGTTAGAGCTAATAAAATGATTTTATTTGACGCATGCGCATTGAATCATAACTATTCATTCAACTAATCTAGTCAAAGTTCATGAAATCAAGTTCATCGGCAGGTCAGTTTGGTCTTGTTCAACCACGATCGATTCAGACTGCGCCATTTCGAACCTCAAGAACTTACATACGATTTTTTGGTAACCGGTGATTAAGTCGCACATTTTTTTTTATACTTTGCGTAGGAATTTCATGACCGCCAGTCAGTGAAAAAATGCTGTATTGGACAGCCATTGAATGTAGATGATGTCTTACTCGATGATTACCCTGGGAACCATTCAGTTTTAGAGAGGATCGTGCAGTTTTCCCTACTATCTTTGCTCTAATTTATAGTTAATTATTTTTTTTTTATAATCTATCAATTCGTTTTTAATTTTATTACCTTTATAATGTTTAATTCGATGTTATTGATTTCGTTCTACTCTCTCTCTCTAACAGTTTAGTAGTTATAATTGAAGATACGAGTAGATGAAGGTGCTATGTCGCATTTTAAAAACTGTCTTTTTTGCATGAATCAAGGTGTTTTGTACCCATCTTTCACATAGCATCATCGAAAATTTCAGAAATTCAAGAACACTCGAGTCTTGTGAACGTATGAATGGGTTTTGTTACACTACTTTTTAGAAAAATTACATAAAAAAACTTAATTTCTGAAAAAGTTTAATTTTGTAACATAACACCTTCATCCACTCGTGTCTTCAATTATGTGGCGGTACTAACGTCGAAAATTCAGTTCATAACTCTCTATTAAACATCAAAACCAGTAGTGATATTCGTTGTGTTTTTGTAATCATTAATTAATTAATGTCTTCTTGCTGTCGAATAAGAAAGCTTCTTTTCTAGTGCAGTGATGATGAATGTGTTTAATATTTTTTTCGTGAAGTGAACAATGCCCAAGCAACCCGGCAATTGACCAGAGCGAGACTCGAACCCGCGGCCCCTCGCACTAGTCGACACCCTTTAAGGAATTCGGGTAATACAGGCGCAAAATGTTTAATTAATATCACGCGTCGTTTTGAAAAAGCATATATAACTACTAAAAAATGTATACTTTTAACATAACAAAAATCAGTAGTTATTTGTTCCCACGGCTGGTTAGGCAAAGGTCGGGGGATTAAATGCTTTTTGTGCATTCCGACCACGTAAATTACATGCTTCACATTCAACTACATTTTTTCTAGTTTTAGCCACCAAAAATAATCCCTTGCCAAATGTTCAATGTTTACTATCTCCATATGCAAAGAGCAATTCTTCGAATATTAATTTTGATGATATAACAATTTTATGGTTTTACCATTAAAAATCCTTCACTCGCATAAAAATCATACCTTTTTAAAAGCATTACTTTAATTCCGGATCTATGTTTTCTCCTTGCCCTTCTTTGTGTATAAGATCAATTCCTTTTAAAATTATGCTATCTTTCCTAGACACCTCCTTAATTACTTGTAAACGTGTAAACTTAATTTGAAATTAGTATTACTCATAAAATTGAAATAATCTATATGAGCGTCTACATCAACTAACTATTGATCACCTATGTATGTAAATAGAAGGGTGATGTTACACTGCGACCTAAAAGATCTGTTGTGTCCCCTATTCTTGCTGCTTTACAGCTAGCCTTCCAATCCTATTCCTTTCAGAAAGTGTAGGATGTCAGAGGGGCCCAGTCTAGGTAAGTCTCCCTCTTCGATTTCACGTGCTCCCAGGTGCAACGCCCTCGGGTTACACAGTGCTACGCAGTTTGCGAGGAGGTGGATGGGTATTTCATCTTGTTCCCCACAAAATCTACATTCAGAATCTTTTTCCAATCCAAGCTTACTCAGGTGTCCTTTCAGTCTACAATGGCCTGAAGGTATTCCTGTTAATATGCGAACATTGTTCTTACTCAGGTCGATGCATTCTGTAAACTCTTCTGTTATAAGTCCCAGAAGATTTTACTTGCCTCATTCCCTGAGATTTTCCCAGTAACTGGATTTTCTCTGCTCCATTCTATTTTTTAGTTTCTTCAGTATTGTACTGCCACTTAACCCGCAAAAGGTTCAGCCCTACAAAGGGCATTCCCGCCCCTTTTTTTGCGAGGTTATCCGTTATTTCGTTTCCTTCCACTCCTGTGTGACCCGGAACCCACAGGAGGGTTACTTTATTTCTTTTGCCTAGCTCATTTAATTTCCCTAGGCATTCCCAGACCATCTTGGAACTGATTTCATATGAGCTCAGCGCCTTGATGCCTGCTTGACTATCAGACATGATGATAATCTCCTGCTTCCGATAGTTCCTATCCATATTGAACTGAACACATCTTTCATCACATCACTAATCATTATTGATCACCTAACTCAGGCTTTATAAGTTAGTTATCGTTAAAAATTAACGCAAAGGAAAGAAATTGAAAATCCTAATGGAAGATCTTACACTGAGGGGAAGACAAATCTATCTATAGTTCATCATAAAACTAGCTTATAAGCATTTATACGCCGGTTAACGCTTGACCCGCAGCGGGATATAGACGGATAGAAATAACTAAGAAAACAAGAGTTGCTTACATGAAAGCCATGATAAATCCGTATGACGTATGTCTTCTCAAACGATCGGCTCAAACTCCAAAACAACTCCGACCAAAATGATCGATGACAGGATCTTCAATAGCATCAAATCACGCTGAGGTGCTATGCTGATAGGCAAATTGTGGTGTGGAAGAGTTGCGAATTTCAATGGTTTCCCTCATAAAGATTTTAAATGTTTTTTTTTCCTAAAAATACGGAAATTTTATTGGAAACTTCTTTATACAGCTGCAGAGAATTTAAAAGTACAGATGTGGCCAAAAGGACAATGTAAAATGTACTTTTAAAGATGATGTAATTCTTTTCCAGGTACATCGTGAATATTCGCAGTAATTCTGTCGTGTATTTCCTTATTTTGGTATCTTCCGTGATATTCCTATACACAATTCGATTGAAGCTGTAGAAAGACGCTAGCGCCTTCTTCCCCGAGGCCCGATTTCCACCGCAACGGATGCTATCTGCCTCCGGTATATTCGGCGATACATCATTCCTTCAGAGCACGCCCGTCATCTTTCATCGGAATATTGGGCGCCTCACGAGTTACTAGTCGCGGAAAAATCAGCAAAAAGAAATCCTGCTGTTCGACAGCCGAACAAAGGAACGACCGGTCGCGTCAGCAGAAAGAGAATAGTATAGGATGGAAAAAAGTGCGGGGAATCCCCGAGACAGGCGGATCGTGATGGAAAAAATATATTCAAAGCCGCGGGTGATATGTCGCGCTGATTACCGCGACAGAAACTTTGTACGCGTATATATATATAGAGAGAGAGGCTGTTAAAGGAGCTGATGGCGAGATTCCGGGCGAGGTAACCTCAGGAATAAATCACGACGGGGCTGCTGGTAAAAAGTATTTCGTATATAGGACAGGAGATGGCGGGGGAAAAGTGTTCTGATTTGGCGCGATGGCCGAGTGGAAAAATCCGCGCTCGAAATTTATTACTGTGGCACCCGGTTCTCGTAAATCATTTAGAGATATCGTTACGGCGATAGTTCGGTTGCCGCTGGAGGTCTTTTAATTTCGCCCGCAACCGCTGACGCAAAGGAGATAAGTGCAGCTGTTGTGCGAAGTTGCAAAACGGGATCTTTGCCGAGCCATAGTTAGGATGTAATGTATTTCTTTTTGTTAATCCGACAATATGCTTTGATCCCTGTTCTGATTTAATTTCACATAATATATTGTCTCGTTTTTAGCTTTCAAGCAAAAAAAAAACTGAAGCGAAGATTGTAGATGTAAATCTTACATAGCATAGTTCATTTCAAGATATAAGACTATGGCTTTTAACATCCGTAGTGACTTTATTGCACACTCTGTGGCCCTCATTTAAAAGCTAATACGGTTTACCTGCTTGCAGCATATGAATCCTAAAGCCGCATTGACCGCAAGTTGTAATTTTATTGCGTTTCACTATTTATCTGTTATATACAGTGACCGGCATAAATATTGCAACATATGGGAAATTTTTTTATTATTAAAATAAACTAAACTAAAACTTTTTTGGGGGAATAAGTTGTGCATGTCGTGAAACGCCAAAATTTATTTTGACACATATCACGTGACCACTAGCATGGCGGTAAATTTAAAAAATATGCCGTGAATCTGCAAAAAGTGAGGTTAGATGACATGATATCCAAAAAAGTTATTTGAAAAAGTTGCTTAGAATTCAATTCTGAGGACACATGCAAATTTTTGTAAACATATTTAAAAAAAATAAAAATCATAATGTTTCCAAATATTGTTTCATTGGATTACATATTTCCATTTTTTTTTACTTTTAACAGCTCAACTGCAGTACTATTTCCAAAGTTGGTTGATACTCAAACAGTTTTGTCAATTTTTGCATAATTAACATAGCGAAAACTGAAAAGTACTGCTGTGTACAGACTGAATTGAAAAAGCAAAATGAATATTAAAAATGAAAAAAAAAATTAGCTAGCTCAAGGGATAAAAATTTAAAAGGGCACAAAAGAACAATTAATCTCAGAGTTACCCTCGCAAATTAAAACTTGAATCTAACCGCGAAAAGTAAATTATGAGTGAACGAAAACTGACTTTCTTAATTACCCCAAAAATTGAAAAGGTTTAATTAAAAATAAAAGAACAGAATTTTGAATGACGTTAATAAACAACCAAGAATTTTATTAAAAACAAGTTAAATTACAATTTACAGAAAAAAAAAATCCGTGAACAGAGGGTTCTGGCCAAAATCAAAAACTGCAGCTGATTCTAAATTACAATAGGACAATGCTAAATCCTATATCAAAGCAAAAATGTTAATATGTTCAGGAAGATAATTCTTTTTTCACAAAAATCCACGTGGTTTCAAATTAAAATAAACAAAATTCGTGGAACACTAAAAATTTGCAAAAATGAAAACTAAAAGCAAGCACAATGCTTCTATTCACCCAAACCGAGGTGTTAAATAAAATAAAATATGAAACAGCAAACTAGAAAACGAAAAAATTAAACTCTTAAAACATAATGAAAGAATTAAAACTCAAATCTATCTTCCTGTACGAAATAATAAATGATCTTATATCTAAAATGTGTACACAACAATATAATAACAATTATTATTAAGCAAGTTCTTTGATGGACAGAATAAAATTCAAAATAACCGAAACAAATCTCTAAATGAAAAGTATTAACAAAATGGCAACGAACAATTACAAATTTCAAGTACTCACGCTCTCACGTCTATCGAGGAACTGCGTGACAAGGTTAAACAGTCGTATATATATAAAGAGCTGCGTGCAACGCAACGCACAAATCATCGAAGAAAACTACTAGAAAAGACATGAATTGTACAAGCGAACGCTATATATTTTAAAGAGTGAAATTAATTTATAACAACTGAACATTTAAATAAATAAATCAAACAATTAACTCTTTAATTAAATCTTATATAAACATTTACATCTGTGAAAATTCTCCCGAAACATTGATAAAGGCTGATCGGAGTAAACATGACAAAATCTATCCAACTAAGAAAAAAAACTCTCGCGAAAACAAGGTGTCCGTCCACAGCAGTACGTTTTCAGTGTGACAATTGTTGTTGCAAGGGACTGTATCTACTAATAACAAATAAAATTTTGCAAACATTACACAAACAACTTACCTACTGCTCATCTAAATGCGTTTAAACTCTACTACTTTATAGTTAAATTTCAAAGTTGGTAAATGTAGTGAAAATTACGTAACATTGCCTATAATGAAGTAGTTGAGTATGCTATGTGTTCGTTCTTGCAATAACTTGCAAACCATTGAACTAACGATGAAAGTGTCATTTAATACTTTATTGCGTTGATATCGTGAGTAATTTTATGAAAATTGTGCGTAAAATAACAATATATGTATATTCGTTCTTATTCATATTATTAACGAAATTATTTACATATTGAACGTGTGGAAATATAGTTACCGCAGCAAATTTAGCCATGGACTAATGTGCAATGATTTATTATAATAATAAAAACTAATTTATTTCACTAAGTTATCTTGTTGTTACTTAATCAAAAATTGTAAATAATATTTTATCATATTAACAATGACATATTTCGTTCTATTGATGAAAATTCACTCAATAGATGTAGATTATTTATATCACGTCCAGTATTTTTCTCAGTGTATAATCCATACTAGGATTCTCTCTTTGAATTTTGATTAACACGTTTTAATACGATTTTTTTCTACCTACGTTGTGTGTAGGGAACTATTAATTAGTTCTTTATAACCAACAGAGAAGGTAATAGTTTTCTTATAGCGCATTAATCACGTATTTTCTTAATCCATCTATTCGGTAGACACACTATAGACATCACTTCGTTTATATGCGTCCCTTGTTATGCTTTGTAACTTATATAAAAACTGCCTTTTTGTGTTTTGCTAAAAGTTGGTCGTATTTGATACCATTTATTGAATGTAAATTATAATTGCTTCGAATGAATGAAACCTTTCTACGAATATAATATAATAATAATAATAATAATAATAATAATATCACTTTATTTTCAAAAACACAAGAAAAACGTCAAAAAAGGAAACAAAGGAACAACTCCTTACAAAACTAAGTATTTGAGTAATATAACTTAAATATTTGCAAAAAAATCTCCCAAACTATAATAGTTTTTGGTTAATAATAAATTTTTGACAGAATTATTGATTTTAAAAAATTGCTGTATTTCTTTAATACTATTGGGCAGTACATTGTATAGTCTACATCCAATGAACTCAATACTTTTTTGAAATATTGCAGTTTTATGAGTTGGTGGAAGTAAGTAATTGTCTAATCTAGTATTATAAGTATGATTAACTGAATTACAAAGTTGATTAAAATTTTTATATACAAAACATAATGTTTCCAATATATAGATATCGTAAAATGTTAATATTTGATGTGTTTTAAAAATTGGTTTACACGAATCACGTGGTTTTAGTCTGTAGATTATAAGGCACGATTTTGAAGAATAAAAATCCTTTGTGCTGCACTGGATGCACCCCAGTAAAGAACACCATACTTCAGTCTAGAATAAAAATCTGAATAGTACACCGTTTTCAATACATCCAAACTACAACTCCGTTTTAGATGGTACAACGAATAATTTATCCGTGCTAAATTCTTGCTAAGAAAGTCAACATGGGTTTTCCAACTTAAGGTAGTTTCAAAAATTAGGCCAAGTATCTTAGTGTCACTTACTGGTATAGAGAAATTTAGCAATTGCAATGAAGATATATTTTGATTTATGTTGTTTTTGGTTTTAAATAGTACTACATTTGTTTTATCTTTGTTGATTACAATTTTATTTAAAGAGGCCCAGTTATTGACCGAGATAAAGTGTGATTCTATTTTTCGAAATACAATGTTGCTGTTATTAGAAGTGGTGACAATGTTTATATCATCCGCATATAAGATTATATTGTTTGCGTTTACATATTTAGGAAGGTCATTGATGAATATTAAAAACAAAGTTGGTCCTAAAACAGATCCTTGCGGTATACCAACTTCCATTTTTACTGGTTTTGATTTTACATTTTTACAAGCCACCTTTTGGGAACGGATCATATAAGTAACTTATAAACCATTTCTGCGCGAGTATTCTTACACCATATTTCTCCAACTTATATAGTAAAATTGAGTGATTAACGCAAATAAAGGCATTTGTTAAATCGATTGATAAATTTGCACGCACGTGAGATTTGTCTAAGGAAGAATAAATTAATGTGACTATGTTATTTAAAGCTGTGTTGGTGCTCTTATTAGGCAAAAACCCATGTTGACTGGAACTAAAGATATTGTTAGTTAGAAAATAGTCAATCAATTTGTTGTTAACTACGGACTCATATATTTTGGCGAATACATTAAGCAAGCTGATTGGTCTATAGTCATTTATCATACATACATCTATCGACCTAAAACCATCGTTTACGTACCGCAAAATTCAAAGATCTGCAACACTAATTACATGCCTCTCTTTTTATGTTGCTACCTCAAAAAAAATAAATTGGGCAAATCCACCTCCCGTTAAACGTCCCAAGAAATAATCCCTTAGAGTACCTTCCGGTCTTTTATCAGCTCTTTTTACGACGCAACCGTCTCGTTTCTCTCCAGCCCTCGCCGCGGCCATGATTTTAAAATTAAAAACCTCGCTTTAAATTTATTCCCGTAGCCCATTATACGTACATTACGGCGAAATAATAAACAGGCCCAGCGAGTCGCGCAGAGAGAACGCCGTCCCTCTCTAACATCACAAAGTTCCCGCGTCGCAAATAAATGTGTTCATTGCGTGCTAACTTCTGTTTTTATCGTGGCATAATTACGGCGCATCCCGAGCCCCCTTTACGACGGAAGAAACTTTCGCAGTAAAACTTTAAAAAATAGCACCTTCCTTAAACCCGCCTCATCTCGCGCCGCTATCTGCTACTTAATATTTTAAAACCAGCTCCGGTTAACCGGGCTCAAGCTTATAAACTCCTATATACGGCTCTCGGTGATGCTTCGGGATATCGCTAAAGTTCTTAATTGTTTATTCAATTAGGACTGATCGGCGTCTCGAAGATTTTCGGTGAGGAGTTTTAGATTTCGGGAGGAGTTATAAGCGTACTGGCATGGGGAACTTAAATCTTTCGACTGTCTTCGCTCGTCTGCTGTCAGAATTGGGTTTTCGAAACGGATGGAATGGATGCTTAATTATGGAGATTGTTCCTAGATTTGTTCTGGAATTGTTTGGAAATGGTGTAATTAAGATGTAATTATTTAAAAAGTAAAGTGGGATATTGAGAAGTTTCGGCAACCTAATTGTCGAGAACTTGCTCTCTACTCTAATGATTTTTAAGTGCAGAGTTACAAGCTTTTAGGGAAGTTTCTATTCATTAATTTATTGTTATATCAAGAACTTGTAAGTTTGTGACCCATCACAAACTAGTTTCATACACTGTGTGTCCATGAATGGAGTTGACAATAGATATAATGGACAAACAAATCTTGATTGAAAATTAATATTTGGGAAATAAGTGCTGCTTGATCTGAAACTTTTTTATCGTTTGCTTTCGAGTTTTTAAAATCTACTTGGCATTTGCAGCTGAGTCAAAAGTGTTTTCGCTTCCGGTAAAGTACCTCCTCTATGTACAATATGCTAAAATGTTACTAGGAAATGTTGTTCAGAATGAACAGTTATCTACTTTGATAAAATCCATTGTTCGTCATTTTCGTTTTATAGATAAAGTACTCTTTGCGTTCTCAGTACACCTAGAAGTAAATATAAAAATGCTTAGAGCAAACAGTTATGGAGTCAAGCAAATTTTAAGACTAATATTAGGCTTACTTTGATAATTATGATAGATTTAGGGGAAAGTTGTCGAATTCTATAATAATAATAATAATAATAATATATATTTGCCGTAATATATCACAGATACAGGCAATTGTCATTGTACATAAAACAAAAAATACACATTTTGCGGTAACCACAATACTCCCGGCGGACCCCCGCAACACACGAGGAAGCAAGACATACTACCGAGTACTACCCCCCCATTTCATGTATTCTTGGAAAGTATAAAAGCTTTCTTTCATTAAAAAATCGTAGCATGCCCGTCGAAACTTGCCAAACATTTCAATATCCTTAATGTTATTAGGCAATGCATTATAAGCCAATATAGATCTGTAATATGCTCCTCTCTCGTATTGCACCGACTTGTGAATAGGTATGGCAAGATCTCTTGAATGTCTAGTTGTCAAACCAGTACGAGATATATCTATATTTCGGGGATATATACCTCTATTTTTAAAATAGAGTATCAGCAATCTGTATATGTACAGCGATGGCAGGGGAAGAATATTTAGTTCCTTAAATAGTGTCGACATGACGATCTGCTCGGTTTGTTAAGCATACACCGTAATATTCTTTTTTGAATTATAAAAATCGTTGAAAACATGAAGCTGAGCCCAGAATACCAAACCATATGACAGCCTTGATTGTATACTACTGTAATAATACACTCGTAAAGCATTTAAGTCTATCGAATTTCGAATTTTATATATTGCATAATACTGTTTGGCAAGTTCTTTCACCAAACTGTCCACGCTGACTCTCCATTGCAACTTATAATCTAGTGTCACCCAAGAAATTTTACGTGCTTTATTTGCTCAATTTTTTGATCACTAGCTTCACCACCATTTCATCCTTAGAATTAAACGTTATTAGTCCGGTCTTTTCGATATTAAGGTGCAATTTATTAATTTTGCACCAATCACTCATGCCCTTAAAATTACAGTGCACATGCTGCTGATTTCCTCATACAATACCTTTTACTATGAATGTTGTGTCATCTGCGTATTGACATAATTAGCCGTTGTTTATAAATTTATCAAGGTCATTAACATATATTAGGAATATCAAAGGACCCAAAATCGAACCTTGAGGTATCCCCTGTAAAATACTGGACATGGGTTGAATAAACGGGGATCTTAGTGTTATTTTCTTCAGCATAGAGACTAACACAATGGGTCCTATCTGTCAAGTATGATCTCAGCAGTTCCAAAGCACCTCCACGAACACCATACCGCTGTAGTTTACTATACAATACCTCATGATCAATAACATCAAAAGCCTTGCTAAGGTCAAAATACAATCCAGACACCTTCAATCTGTTGTCCAATGCTGATAAAATTGATTTAGTACAGTTAAAAGTAGCATTTTCACATGAGTTGTTGGGCAAGAAACCATACTGAGTGACGCTTAACAGATTATTAGTTGTAAAGAAATTGAGGAGACGGTTATATTATATTACTTTTTCGAATACTTTGGAAAATGTGGATAACATCGAAATAGGCCTGTAATTATTCAAACTATCTTTAGTACCTTTCTTATGAACCGGGATAATCTTTGCATGTTTTAAGGCATTGGGAAATACACACTGTTGCAGCATTGAATTTGCGATGTCATCAAGAGGTTTTGCAACAAAATTGCGGCATTTCTTGACAAGGTTCGCGGGGACGTTGTCCAATCCAAATGAAGATTTATTTGAAATTTCGTCTATGATTTTACTTATCTCGTCGATAGTGGTAGGCATTAAGTATAAACTATCTTTATTGTTACTTATGTGGCTTACAACTGCGTCTGTATTGCAATTGTCATTAGTTAAAATAGTGAAATGCTTTAAAAAGATATTAGAGACAGTATAGGGATCTTGGACTTTAGACCCATTTTCATTAATCACTATGGCGTCGTTTTGTTTTATGTTTTTGCTTTTAAGTTCGCTGTTTATAATATTCCAGATTTCTTTTGTCTTATTTTGTGATGTTACAATTCTGTTACTAATTTGAGTTCTTTTATGGTCATTAATTAGTTTATCAACTTCGCGTTTTCTTCTTATGTATGCCGTTCGGGTTTCTTCATTATTAGTACATTTGTACCAATTGTAAAGATCCGTGACCTCAGCTCTCAAAGCTTCTATTTCTCCATTTATCCATTTCACACAGCCAGCACTACGAACTCTAACCCGTTTTAATGGAAAATGCTGTTCAAAATAAAAATTAAAAATATTATAAAACGAATTATATTTTAATTCTGTATCATCGCAACTAAACACATCTGACCCAGGTGCAATTCTGCGCAAGCGGGTAATTCTGCGCATTTGCGTTTTAATGTTCACATAACATACTTAGTCGAGTTACGGTACTGCCATCTAGGGACAAGCGAGAAAAGTTAGTGTGAAGGAGAAGACGCCGTTATTTATGTTTCTTTCGTCTGGGTTTGTGATTATATTATCTTGTCTAGTTGCATAGGATAATCTTCTTGTGAAAAGTAAAGTTAAGCATAAAAATTTAATTTGCAAATAGTAATATCTATAGTTAGTAAAGAATTACAATTACATTTTAATTTAGTACATTTTTCTTTACACGTACTGCTGTGTACTGACTGAACTTGAAAATGCAAAATGAATTTAAAAAAAAAAAGAAAAATTAAATTAGCTAGCTCAACGCAGCATAAAATTTTTTACCCTCGCGAATTAAAACTTGAATCTAACCACGAAAAGTAAATTGCGAGTGAATGAAACCTGACTTTCTTAATTACCCCAAAAATTCAAAAGGTTTAATTAAAAATAAAAGAACAGAATTTTTAACCCAACGAAGATAATTAACAAACAAAATTTATTATATAAATGGGTAAAATTACAAAATGGCAGAAAAAGAAACCGTGAACTGAAGGTTCTGGCCTAAATTAAAAAACTGCACTTGATTCTAAATTACAATAGGACAGTGCTATTTCCTATACAAAAGCAAAAGTTTTGTTTGTTCAGGACGTTAATCCTAATTATACCAATTCAATCCACGTGGTTTCAAATTAAAAATAAAATAAATTCGTGGACAAACACTAGAAATTTACAAAAATGAAAACTAAAAGCAAGAACAATGCTTCTACTCACCCAGCCGAGGTGATAGATAAAATAAAAATGAATCAACAAAATAGGAAAACCAAAAATTAACTCTTTAAACTATAATGAGAGAATTAAACTGAAAATATATCTTCCCGGACAAAAATAATAAAGGATCTTATATCTATAATGTGCACACATCAATATAATAACAATTATTATAAAGCGAATTCCTTGATGGACAAGATATTCATAGAAATCAAATCTCAATATCTCAAGAATTACAAAATGGCAGCAAAGATTTAAAAATACATCTACTCACGTTAAAGTCAACCAAGGAACTGCCTGACAAAATTCCACAACGCAGCCGTACAACAATACGAACAACTCAAACGCACAAATCACCGACAAAATCTAATAGAATAGGCGTTGAAACAAACTAGCGAACGCTAGGCAACTAATTGAATAGAATTAAATTAAAAAAACTTAACATTAAATTAATTAAAACATACAATTAACTCTTTAACTAAATTTAAAACAAACTAAACATAATTGTAAAAAATTCTCGGTAAATGGAGCAATGGCTGGAACGGAGTAAATAAGACAAAATCTAGACACAGCGTACTGCTGTAGTAGTACGTACTTGAACGATTTCATTCCTTAAAAAAAAATTAAAAAAATTAAAACTTAAAAGTTAGTATGCGCAGAATTACACCTTCCAGTCGAGTAATCGTTCAAGTGCTTTTATTTTAAAAATCAACTACCTACCTACGCTATGGTTTTATTAAAGCTAATATAGCTGTATGAAGTTAAGTGTGCAGAGTTCGACCACTTTCCCCTAATTATTGAAGGGAAAAACTACATTATCTATTATTTACAGCAATTTACATTCAACGTACGATTATTATATGAAGATCTTACACCAGGGTGTTATAAAATTGAGAAAATACGAAAATGATTTAAAGAAAGAAGTACCATTAATTATTATTTTACACGATATTTGTATTATAAAAAAATCGTCTGCCTCTTAATGTAGTTTTTCCTCCTATTATTATTAACTCCATCATTATATCAGTCTAAATATTTTCATAACTCTAAGTGTTTGCCCATACCAATTTTGCTTAGTAACATATATATAATGTTGGCGCACTATGAACACAAATAGTACTCTGCCTGAAATGAAATTGACAAACAATGGATTATAGAAAGTAGGCCGATGACTCTGAAAACTTTCATACCGTCATAACTTTTTATTCTGAACAACATTAGTAGTTAGTAACTTTCAACATACTGTCAACGGAAAAGGTACTTTACCTCAAACTAAAAAACAGTTTTGGCTCAAAGATTGCAAGCTTTTTACAGTAAGATATTAACAAATTAATGTATTTCTGCTATTAACTGCAATAAAGAGGATTTTTTCCCAAGAAAAATTTGCTCCCTCACGCGGGATTCGAGCCTATATCCTCTCGTTTACCGGACGAGCGCTTTACCAATTAAACTATATTCGGTTGATATTGCTGTGTACTGATTGTAATAATGAAAATGCAAAATGAAAAATAAAAATGAAAAATTAAATTAGCTAGCTCAATGGATAAAAATTTAAAAGGCGCAAAAGAACAATTAATCTTAGAGTTAACCCTCGCGAATTAAAACTTGAATCTAACCACGACAAGTGAATTGTGGGTGAAAGAAAACCGACTTTCTTAATTACCCCAAAAATTGAAAAGGTTAAATAAAAAATAACAGAACAGAATTTTTAACTCAACAACGTTAATTAACAATCAAAATATTTATTCAAAAAAAAAAAGGAAAAAAAAGTTAATTACAAATTTGCAAAAACAAAACCGTGAACAGAGGGTTCTGGCCTAAATTTAAAAACTGCACGTGATTCTAAAATACAATAGGAGAATGCTATTTCCTACATCAAAGCAAATGATTAATTAGTTCAGGAAGATAATTATTTTTTTTAAAACAATCCACGTGGTTTCAAAATAAAATAAAATAATTTCGTGGACAAACACTAAAAATTTACAAAAATGAAAACTAATAGCAAGCACAATGCTTCTATTCGCCCAACCTGAGGTGATTAATAATTTAAAACAAAACAGCAAAATAGAATAACGAAAAATTAATTCTTTAAAATATAATGAGTAAAATTACAACTAAAATCTATCTTCCTGCACGAAAATAATAAATGATCTTATCTGTATAATGTGTACACATCAATATAATAACAATTATTATTATGCGAATTCCTTGATGGACAGAATATTTAAAAGTCAATTAATGCGAATCAAATCACGAAATAAAAATGAAATACAAAATGGCAGCAATGAATTTAAAAATACATGTACATACTCACGCTAGCGTCTACCAAGGAACTGCCTGATAAAATCTCTACCGCTGCGAACAACGCAGCCGCACAATTCACCAACAAAAACAAGTACAAAAGGTGCTAAATAGACCTAGCCAAATGCTAGACGTCTTAAAGAGTGAAATTAATTTTAAAAACAACTTAACACTAAATTACTCTTTAAATAACTCTTTAACTAAAAATATACAAACTAAAATTTTTATTATGAAAATTTCTCGATACAATGATTCAGCAGTTTTAAGCAAATCAAATATGCAACACAAAATACACTCGCGGTATGTAGGTTGCCACAGCAATATGTTCAGTTAAACGCTCGAACGTACATTCTCCTCCTAGCTTAGTTGTGTTAATTATATTCTTCTCTATTTCCTCCGTCTTTTTTGAAGTATAAACATATACCAGCTTTGTTTAGCACTCTACGGTTACACAGTTAAGATTTACTAGTAAATAATTTGCACAAAGTTATGGAGCTTTTGCTCAGTCGACCGCGTAGTAAAATTGTTTGTTTATTTATTCATATTTTAATTTAATTAATTTAATGTTGTTTATCATTAAACTCCAAAACCCACAGAGATAACACAACTTACATCCTTCGGAACGGAGATTTATTTTACGGACACCTCTGTAAAATATCCGTACACACAGAAAACAGGTTAATAACGCGACCGTTTCCACTCGAATAATTAATTATTAAAAACGACCGGTGTGCAATGTTATTTCGACCGCGAACGCGGGGACACACAGCATCCCTTTCGGATTCATAAAGGATAAAGTCCTAACGGAGCGCCGCGGCGAAGGCGCCCAAAGCGTTTTAATCTTCCGACTTAATTAGAATAACCGGCTCGGCCCCGAAGCGAAGACAAAATCAAAATAAACACGCCGATGACGTGGCCAGAATTCGCCCTGCCCCTGGAGAGTATTTCAAAAGGTGGGTATATAAGCCTTCCAGCTAGTTCGGACCCGAAAAGGATACCTAAAATAGCGAAGAGGAGAATTTAGATTTAATATCGTGTTTTCCGATGGTTTTCCAACTCGGGATTATAGAAATAACGCTGTTATTCTCAGCGTTTACATGCTCTTTTATCTTCCTCTCGTATTTTATCAGGTTATTAAACAAAATACGGAATTTAATTATGTATTGCGGCGGTATAGAATATGATAACGAATGGAAAGATACTTTTGCGTTGATAATGTAGTCAAAATAATTCGGTGCCTCCAGCGTCGTTATGCTAAATGTTTTTCCCCGCTAGATACTTAATGTTGTAGTGTAACCGCATGCGTATAAACGTGTGGTTTGTTGCAGTGTCCTAGTTTGAGCTTTCTCGTGAAACAAACCACAGGTGTGCGATGACGATGTTGCGGCAACAAGATTAGGTACTAATGATTCAGAATCTGATCCCAGTTAGTAGTAATCGGTTTGGAGGCATGTTCTGCGGATAGGTTTGGGAATTTTATAATTTGCGTAAGTGCAGTTGCTGTTTTCCTGATGTTTGCATGTAGTCGTCAATATTTTAAATATGGATGCATACAGAAAAATACAGGGTATTCCACGTAACTGGTTCATTAAAAGTTTGTAAACCTAAATGACTTGGACCCTTAGCGCCTACTTTATACTTTACTATAGAAAGATGAAATTTGTTTCTACTTTCGCAAAGTTTCGAGATTAATTTGTTACAGTGAAGTTTCAAATTTAAGTTGTTATTAAAGTGAATACCCAAAAAGTTACAGCCATCATTACTATTCAGGACATCAGCGCCAACAGACAAATGACATGGGATTAACATCATTTTGCCAATTATGAAATTGCAGAATACTCGTTTTGGCAGTATTAAAAGACAGATCATGGCAACTAAAAAAATTAATGGTATCAATTATTGCGTCTCTACAACCCTTTTCAGCATTCTCCTTATTACCTATTAATGAAAAATCATCAGCGTAAGCAATATGTTGAATACTATCAGAACACAGATCAAAATCAGCAACATAAAGTAAAAAAGAGTACAGGGCCCCATATGGAGCCCTGAGGAACCCTCACACGAACCCCTAACGGTTCTGAATTAATATTTACACGTACATTATTATTAACATATATGACAATGAAACGGCTTGATTACGTTCAAAAATATAAATATAAATATGTTTATATTAATTTGATGTTTATAAAGTAATAATTTGGTTTTATTAGTGCTAAGGATAATCTTATTCGCACCGAACCACTCGCAAACTTTAGAAAACTCAATATATTTACTAAATTTTCCAAATCCTCATGATTAGAGGCATGCCACGTAAGAGAAGTATCGTCAGCGAAAAAAGCCGTGTGTGATTGGCGGGCAATATGTGCTAGGTCATTAATAAATATTAAAAATAATGTTGGCCCCAGCACCAAACCCTGCGGCACACCACGCACGACTCTGCTAACTTTTGAATTAAGGAAGTCGTTACCGACTTTCGACCTCACATATTGACGGCGAACACAATCGAAAGTTTTAGATAGGTAGAATATAGTAGGAGTCATTTGTTTATTATTAATATTCTGGAATAGATGATATAAGAAATCATAAATAGCATCTGCGATGGACACTACAGGGCTAAAGCCATATCGACAACTAGAAAGCAAACCCTCTGCCTCTAAGAACTTCCTAACTCTTGAATCAACAACTTTCTCCAATACTTTTGACAATGTTGAGAGCACAGAGATAAGTCTGTAATCTGATAGTGCGAAACTATTCCCACCTTTATGAATGGGAGTTGTTCTAGCAAGCTTCAAACAGGAAGGATTTTTTTTTAATGAAAGGTTAATTAAGTCTACTAACGGCTATTTGCACCGGTTATACTTAAGTTCAACTTAAGACTTAAGTAGATCCTAAACTATAATTTCGTTTTGCACCACTGTTTAAGAACCAGTTAAATGTTATTCAAAATAAGCCGAAGATTTGCCCGGCTTAAGGTCCAGTTAACCTCACTTTCGGTTTCAAATGACAAGTATTGCGGGAAGTGAAAGAAGACTTTTTTACGATGTTTTCGAGGTGTTTTACTTATTTCTGTGGGGATATTTATTATTTGTACAATTTTAAAACAAAATGGCACGTAATATCTTAATAAATAACATAATGTTTGAAGATGATGATGAATTGGACGAGTTAAATACAATTTTTTGTGGTATACCTAGACAAGTAAATGAAAGGGCAGAATATTTTCATACGTTTGACGAACTTAAATTTTTTCGGCGATTTAGGGTAACCAAATGTACAACATTATTTATACTAAACCTGATTGAAGCTGAAATTGACAATCCTTGATGTGTGAGTAGGTATAAAAAATAATTTTAAGTTTACTACGTAACCTAAAACGAAATAACCATTCCTATGACCACGAATGCATACAGTTTGTTATGTTTTATTTAATTAAACGACAAATTTTCAGCAATAATAGTGTTGCTTTTATGAATCAGCTGTTAATATTCCTGAAACTGTGTGCAACAGGATCTCACCGTTCATGTATTAGAGATTTTAGCGGTACCCATTTGTCTACAGTCACGAGGCATACTAACTAGGAGAGTTGCTAGGACTGTGGCTCGTCTAACACGCACACAAAAACATACAAAATCAAAATAAATGGAAACTCGAACTCGTATGCAAGAATTAAAAAATCAACATGCTCCTTCTTTCTGTGTGTTTCTGTCAAAAACTGTTCGTTACCTTAGTTACAAATCACTTTCACACTGTCTGACACTGTTGCCATCCGTTTTCAATACTTAGCTAAGCTTTATTCCTAGTTTCGATGGTACAAAACATATTCACCTTAAGCTGAGCCTCTACTTAACTAAGTTTGTTATTAGGGAAAACTGGTGCAAATAACTGTAAGTGATTTATGGACGAAGGTGGTAAGAAAAGTAAAATTTGTACAGGTCATGCTTTAACACCATGTCAAATTTCGCCCTGTTTCAAAACCAGCCCATATAAACAAGCCACCTGCTTGGGTCAATGAATGTTTTATTGATTTAACATAATTCTTCTTTCCACGTAGTCACGTGCCGGCGAGGGGAAAGAGACAGAATTAAAACCGTTTTAAATGATTAAATCAATTTTTAACCCGATTCCTCTCAAACCCTGATGCATAATAATTTCCGGTATATCCAAAATCTATCATGCCTTTGACAATTTCCACCAAACTAGGGACACAAAGAGCCGAACAAACGGCGGAGAAACAGAACGGGAAACGTCAAGAAATCGACTTCCCTAACCCAACCCTACTACTCTCTACTCGCCCCAGCCATCCGAGATAATTAATAACGTCAAAACCCGAACGATCTACCAATTTATTCCTGTCAGCGTGGGTCCCCCGTGCACGTCAGCGTAACTCGTCTTCAGTCGGCGCGAAAGAGAACCGATCGTTTGCCACGGGGATTACGAAACGAGCTCCGAAAACAAACGTTTTGCGTTAATAATAAACAAAAGGACCGACGAGGAAGAGGAGACAAAAACTCGACCCCGTAATAAATAAACGTCCATTAATATCTCTCGACTTCTTATGCAATACACGCGTTTGGGAGAGATCTTTCGCCTTCTATCTCGTCTCTGCCCCATTCGATCTGGTAGTATAGCTTTTGGGCAGGAAGAATTTTGTGCGAAGAGAGGGAGTAAAAAAAAAACGAAAGCTATGCTAGCGCGTTGGAGGAAGGACTCGGCTGGGATGTTCGACGTGCCGTTTCCGAGTGATGAATGGCTTAAAAAAACCCATCGGCATTCTTAATAATAGTTTCGGATCCATTAATCTTTGCGCGAAATTTCATTTCCTATCGCCCTGTGGTATTCAAGAGATGGTATATAATCGAAAATTCATACACATAATATCAAATAAAGCGGAAGGAATGATGAAGGGGCTTAAACGAGCTGGGAATCTAAATAAATAATGGTTATATCATGTTTAAATCAACTGGAATTTGGATTGGCAACAAGAACGGTATGGGTGACGCAATTGTCATGAATTATAAACACCCTAAGCGATAAAATGCTATACAAGGGGGAGCTCATGGTCTATTGTAGGGATCACCATACTAGATTAGATTAGATTAGGATTGGGGTGGCCTATCGACCTGTTCCACCGCGACCTTTTCAGATCTTTTGTGATCCCCTTTTTTCCTAGAGGACGCTCTCTAATTTTACCCTCTTAATTAGGCCTATCATCTTTGAGAGCGGCTTCTTTAAGTAGCTACTAGCTGTGGGGTTCTCCTCCCCCATTACTAGAAACCTTGTCCTCACCAGGTCTTCACATTGGCACAGCACATGAACTGGTGTTTCTTCCTCCTCTTGGCAGTATCTGCAGGTTCCATCATCTGCCGGGCCTATGTTGTACATATGCCTAGTCAGTTTACAGTGACCAGTCAGCAGACCTACAATCATTTCGGCAGTCTTCCTGTCTTTATTCAGTAGATCTCTCGTAAATTCAGGCCTCTGCGCCTTTAGGAACTCTTTTGCCTGCCTTTGTCCCGGTGATTTTTGCCACCACTCTCTGGACTGATTACGTATCCATTCATTGATGGATTTCTTAATTTGCGATTTGGTAGTGCCGAAAGAGGGGTCGGCTTCAACGAATGACGAACCTCGCCTGATCAGCTTGTCCGCCGCCTCATTTCCTCTCACGCCCGAGTGGCAAGGGACTCAGGCTAGGGTTACTTTCCTTTGGGTGCCCTCCTCATTTAGGGCGCTTACACAGTCCCAAATCAGCTTAGAGTCCACAGTTGTGGAGCTAATCGCTTTAAGTGTGTACTGACTGTCAGAGAAGATAGCGACGCTTTTACCTGGTTCGGTACATCTTTCTATCTCTCGGACACAGTGATGGATTGCAGCAACCTCAGCTTGGAACACAGTCGTGTCTTTGCTGAAGCTTACCGAAAGAGCCTTTTTAGGCTTCTTAGTGTATATTCCCGCTCCAACGCCGTGGTCCGTTTTAGAGCCCGGTCAGTATACAGTTTGAGTCCGCTCTTACCGGAGTACCTGCCTCCCAGTCCTTCTTATCTGGTATTATAACCTGATATTTTCTATCTAGGTTAAATGTTTGAACCATGGCATCACATGGCATTCCTAAAACGGGTGCCTAACAGTTTTGTATAGTCAGCCCCATCCGATTTATTTATCGGTACTTGACTATGTAAAGGTCGGTGTACTGTGGACCTTGCGGCTCCTTGTATAAAAATATGTATTGGTGGCAGGTTCAGAATTACTTCAATCGCGGTGGTAGAGGTCGATCTCAACGCCCCCGTGGCGCACAGGCACGCCAACCTCTGCACGCCACCCAACGCTTTGGCCGCCCCCACCTGCCGCACCTTTGGCCACCATACTTCAGCTCTATACGTTATCATGGGTGTAATTACCCTTGTGTACAACCACAAAGTCATCTTGCGGTTAAGACCCATCACCATACTAGCAAGATCAATAGAAGGGGAATAACACTAGAAACAGACTCGAGTTTTTGCCTACTAAAGCATCATCAGCACTTTTTCCAATGTATAAACTCACTTTTATTGCTCCCGTATCTCAAGTTTTATGTACAATCACCTACTACGCGAAAGAGAGTTCAATTTGTGCGCCCTCTAGAAGCCACACGCCAAACACTCACCCTGCAAGTGATAGTAGCATAAAGCCGATAATGCAGCCATTGATCTAGCTCAAGAAGTTTCTGGACTGCTAGTCCCGCTAGATTAGTAAATGAAATGAGTATTAAAATTAGTGCACCGGCTAGAGTCAGGTGGGTTGAAACGGCAACGTGACGGTTACTATTCACAGAAGGGTGGACTCGTATGAAATTAAAGAAACAAGAAGATTAATTGGGGCGCAAAAATTGTTAACGGTTAGGATTTCGCGAAAATGTATTCATCTATTTCAGCAGGCGCGGCGTGCATTATTTCGGGTACATTACCAATAGATTTACGTTTGAGGGAACTTAAATTTCGTAGGGACGCAAATAAGATAGGGTTTGAGGGTTTAATTACGACAACGAGAATTAGATTAGAACTGGGCAATTTAGAAAAGCCAGTATATACAGGGTGTCGCACGAGGAATATCAGCGATCTATATATGGAAAACCATTCACCAGAAAAATTTGAAAATTTTAGTATATATTAATATGGATTTGGCCTAGTCGAACAAAATATGCACAAGTCTCGATTATACAGGGTGTGGCATTAATTTTCTTATTTTAATTACGACACCCTGTATATTTTTATATTTTTAAATTGCCCTTAAATTCTAGTTAAAATTTATGTAGGAATCTCTATACCTAAATTCATTTGTTTTCGAGATATTTCGATTCTTGGCAGAAAAGTGATATTTGCAACCCCTTACAAAAAAGTTAATATCTCACATGCTTTCCAGTTTTCTTTAGTCCATTTAACACACTTATGGACTGAAGGTAAATGCATCAAGATGGCGTATAAAAATTATTATATCTCATACAGGACGTGCATAGACGTTGTTAAAACATTAGCTTCGAAAAATGCAGAAAAGTCAAAAATTGCAAATGGAATAAGGGCAATTTGTTATTAAGTTTCCTCCTTATACCTATCTGCAAGGATTTTCGAGTTATTTCAAAAGAAGTACTCTCTTACATTTTAAGTTAGGCATGCCCGAGATGCACAAAAACAATTGCAGTAGATAATTTATGGAATAATTCATACCTTGATTTAATGTTGTCTTTATAATTTCCTGAAATAGATGAAACTAGTGCTAATTTCTCAATGATAACTATGTGAATTCCACGCGACTGCCTATCAATTGAGATGAGTAGTTTATTAACATCTGCATATCGCACATGCTGATAATGTTGAACGTGATTTATATGTTCAAAAGTATTACAATTCAGCTTATACGCAAAACTGTTGTAAGAATATGCTTCCTCTCACAATACGGCACTGAAATGAATATAATATTTGTATGAGATACTGATTCGAAGACACTTCTATGTGTTATCTGTTAATCAAGAAATAAATATTTATTATAGTTTTTGAGAACCGATAGAATATGTCACAAGGTGGTAGGTAGGAATCACTATACTACAAAAGAGTAATGAAACGGGAATAACACAGGTCAATGACTACATTGCCAGCTTTATGCTGCGGTCGCTTGCGGGTGAACGCAGGGGGCTCTTTTCACTTAGCGAATGATTGTACGTAAAACTTGAGATAGCGATAAAAGTGAGTTCCTAGTGTTATTCCCCTTCCATTGCTATTGCTAGTATAGGGATTTCAAGAATAGACCATGAGCCACGCCTGGTGGCATATTCTATCGGTTTATTGTATTTAGGCTTTTTTCTTTGAAGTTTTTGACATATTTACAAAAATGTAAAAAAAAAACCTGAAGAGTTATGAGGGTACTATACTTCGCAATCAACAGATTTCGGTAAAAGATTGCCTCGTTCTTATAGTAGGATACTTTTGCTCGTTAGATACAAACTTAAGCTAGATCTTCTGAAGAAAAAATGTAATAAGTAGGTAATTAATTATATAACTGAAGATGAAAATAATTTTTATTTGATAATAACGTGTACATTTAAAGCAGGGATACATTTAACTTTAACATGCTTAAGTTTCAGAAAGTATAAATTACAGAAACATAGAATTGATTAGGCTAGAAAATGAGGCGTATAGTTTATTCTTTTGTTTGCAGATTATCTTCCTTATTAACATTTAACTTTCAACATAGAAAATCCTACTGGCTGCTCCACTTTAATTTCTGTTAGTCTCAAGTTAGTATAAATAATAGTATTTCCCATGGTGACCTTAATTATCCCTTATAAATGGTAATTATTCTAAATAAACAAATATCAGAAAACAACTTTCTCGTTAATAGGTATGTCTGGTATGACGTTCTTTGTTTGGAAACCGACGCATTCGTTTTGAAAATGCCGTTCCACGTGAATAGATTTTATTTTAGATGTATACCTATAGAAGTGTGTGCTAGTACTTCCCTCTCAAATTAATTGGATCCGCGTTAAAAGGACAAGCCTCCCGGTATCCCAGCGTACGTCACGCCATGACGGATAAAGCACGTGACGCCCGGGCCCCTCGTAAAGTGAGCATTTCAATAACGGAGTAACATGTCATTTAATTAACTGGAAGTGCCTGCTATAGGAACGGCCGCTCATACAACATAGGTACACATTAAATTCGTACACATTTACGTTACAATGTACGCATTACTACACATATAACAGCTAGTATACACGCGCCCTCTATGTATTCATGTCGTGTAATCGTACACCTGTGACGGTGAACCGGTTACGCGATAAAATGTGACATTTATTACAGTGACTGTGGTGCGCGGAAGGTAGCGTAATAAACAGTCCCGCTGTTCTGGTAATAATTTGGTTGTAATTTCGTTGTGCGCTGTTTGATTATTATTAGCCGTTAATGCTGTAGGTTTAATTGTGTTTTAACGTTATTTCGGCGGGATTTCGTCAAATTGGGAGATGAAATATGACCACCGTGTGATGGTGTAGCAGTTATTGCGGCATTGCATTGCAATATGATTACTTTTTCAGACTAGTTATAGTTTTACGAATTGTTATTGTTACAAAATGTAAAAAGTTTTTGTATAATTTCAATTGCGTATTGCAAATAGGGGGGGGGGAGGGAGAGGAAGGATGGGCATTGATTATACAGTGTGGGCCATTTGAAAGAGGGACCCGCCATGAAACTTGCATCTATTGTCCGATTTTAATCAACTTTTTTTTTTAAATTGCAGTGCGTGAAAAATTAACTGTGCTTCTGAATAAAGATTGACATTTTTCTTTATAGAAAACCAAGAAGTAAGGAAAAACCATGGGAAAACCTTACAGTGAGAGCAGAATCTAGGAAGGAGTCCCAGAGCTTGTTACTAATAGCCGGCAAATTAATATTATCCTTCTGAGTTTAGAAAAAGCAGCCTCTCTACGTCCACTCAACTCCGGCAGCCTAACTGTCTTCACGTAACTGCTTTCTTTTTCACATACCATGAATTTGAAATTGAAACAGAATAGACCAGCGCATATAGTGGTCTAAAAATAAACAAAACAACAGCAGTACCTTTTCTAGCAACTTAAAAATAACTTAAGCTTAATTATCCTAACCAATAGTAATTAAATTAAAGATTTACATTTTAAATATTTATTTGTATACCCAAAGCTGTAATTTAGCACTAATTCATACCACTATGGAGTATAAAATATTAATTTATAAATACTGCTCTGTACTGTTTGAATTAAATGAAATTGCAAAATGAATTTAACAAGGGAAAAGAAAATTAAATTAGCTAGCTCAACGGATAACATTTTTAAAGTGCGCAAAAGAACAATTAACCTCAGAGTTACCCTCACGAATTAGAACTTGAATCTAACCAGCAAAAGTAAATTGTGAGTGAAAGAAAACTGACTTCCTTAATTAACCGAAAAATTGTAAAGGTTTAATATAAAATAAAAGAACACAACTTTAACAATCAAATTTATTTTACAAACGGGTTTAAATTACAGATTGTGGAGAAAAAAAACCGTGAACTGAAGGTTATGGCCTAAATTAAAAACTGCACTTGATTCTAAATTACATTAGGACAATGCCATTTCCTAAACAAAGCAAAAGATTAGTTTGTTCAGGAAGGTAATCCAAAAACTTTCATTTTCAATCCACGTGGTTTCAAATTAAAATCAAACTAAATTAAGCGTGAACAATTTCTAGAAAATTACAAATTGAAAAACAAAATGCAAGCACGAAGCTTCTACTCATCCAATCGAGGTGATGGATAATTAAAAAGAAGAATCAGAAAAATAGCAAACGGAAAAATAAACTCTTTAAACTATAATGAGAGAATTAAACCTAAAAGAGTATCTTCCCGAACAAAAATAATAAATGATCTTATATCTATAATGTGCACACTTCAATATATTAACAATTATTGCTAAATGAATTCCTTGATTGGCTATATAAAAGACAATTTATGCGAAAATTTAGAATATCAAAATGAATAACAAAATGGCATCAATAATATATAAAAATACGTCTACTCACGTTAATAGTCGACCAAGGAATTCCCTGACAAAACCCTACAACCTTTTTTCTAACAAAATCCCTCTCTGCAAAACTTAACAACGCATAGCACAACAATCACGACAAAATCCAATAGACATCCGATAAACTATAACGAACGCGAATTAATTTTAAAAAATTAACACTTCATTAAATAAATCATATAATAAACTCTTTACCTAAATGTATACAAAATAAAATCTAAATTTGTGAAAATTCTCTCGGTAAAATGATTCAGCAGAATGGAAGAAAGTTACCAATTCAAAATATGCAACTCAAAATACACTCAGCGGTAACACGGGTTAACTAAAATACGTACTACCCTACTAACTATCTAAATATCGTACCGTAACCTATCTAATTCTTAGCAGCATACTAGAAAAAACCCGCTCATTATCTCTATACTGTTTGGCTCGGACAATTTACTCCTTTTATTGATGCCCCTAATTCCGTGCGCGACGCACTCATCAGTAAGTGACTTCAAACAGACATGTCCCACTATATCTAACCGACCACATTCACAATGCGAATCATTAACCCTCCCAATTCTACATAAATATTATTATTAATTCTACCACCTGATACGACAAATTAACCCTTATTCCCCTAAAACGTGTAATGCTAGCAATCAATTTTCTAGCCGCTACCCATTTAAAGGAATGTCCCACCTACTTTGCTAATCATTATCAAGTTTATCCTTAAACGCTTTCTTTAACTACGCTAGTCGAAATTAGCTGAAATCTATTAATCGGGCTATCTCTTCTAGACACCGCCTCTTTCGCTAATTGATCCATCCTCTCATTAGCGGTTGTACCTACGTGAGCCCTAGTCCAAAAAAATTTTATACCCTCCTTTCACATCGAACGTACTCCAATATCTATAATAACAAATCAATCGGATTTTTTAAATTCCTTAACGCCTCTAATACAGATAAGCTATCTATTATAATTCTCACATCCCGTGTAAATTCCCATTCGCGCCTAATATATACTACTACTACCTGATTTATTGCAACTAATTCTTCAAGTCTTCAAAGAGACTCTCGTATAAAATATTCCAATGCCCCAATCCTGAACGCGTAACCTGCGGATAACCCTTAGTAATTTCCCTTGTAATATTAATACCCGGTTCCTCAACAATCGCGACTCTTTCAGAGAAATATCTCCTAGCGATTCTAACTAGATTACATGGGCGACTTTTACTCTTTGATTGTACTATATCCCTACAACCGGCCTCTTACGCTAATTGATTCCGTTTTTGGACTAGGGCTCACGTAAGCGCTGTACTTACGTGAGCCCTAGTCCAAAAACGTTTTACATATCCCAAGTATCTAATAGCAAATCAGTCGAAATTTTGAAATTCCTTAACGCCTCTAATACAGATAAGCTAGCAGTTATAAACATTACAGCCAATTTCTATAAACCGTCCTATTTTAGTTTTAATGTAACACGTGTGTTTTACAAAAAAAAAGCAATAAAATTCGAAAGATTTCTTTACCAATAATTCATTTCGAAGAGCTTTGTTAAAGAAAACTGACTTTTATTCCACTTTTTCACGTAATTTCAAGTAACTGAACTTGCGAAAATATGCAACAGCAACCACGCTATACGATACTCTTAACTAAATAACTAATATCCAAACTTCCCAAACGTTCTTTTTTTATATGTGTTGTGCATACGTATATATATTCAAATAACCATTTATTTTTATTTTCGCGACTCGAAGTAAAAACATCCCGACAACATTTACATGCAAATTGAACTCGCCTAAAAATAAAACTCGCGACGCGGACATACGCGCGACCACAGCAGCGCCGGATCAAGCCGGTATATACACGGACAGGATACACGTGTCGTATATCAACGAAAGAATGTAAATATTTTCCGTACATCGGTACCGAAGAAAATTCCCCGGGAAAATCTTTGAATAATAAATCTATGCGCACGACGCGGACCTGTCCGCTGTTAGGGTGACGTGGCGTCATGTCCCATAGATGATTAAAATGATAATTTTTCGCATTACGTATGCATTAGCATGTGGAAAAAATAACAGCTGCAGGCGTTGGCGAGAAGCGAGAATTTGTCGGGATGATCGGTAGTTGATTCGATGCAATCGAGATGCCACATCTTAGGATTGACTTCTAATTAGCTTGTATGAAAATCTTTAGATGAAATTAAGAATTTTACGAATCTGCTGGAGTATTGATGGGGTTGTATTGAACCAACAGGTTACCACAGACGAACAGTGTTCTTTAGTATAAAAAACACAGGATTCTAAGTAAAAGATAAAGACAGTCACCTTGCTGAAACCAAACATCGTGCATTACGACGTTTTGAAGGTTTCCTATGTTAGTGTTTTGAAAATGATGTAAACATCACTCCACACTTAAATTTCCTTCTCTGACAATGGGGCCAATTATGTGGTCTGCTAAAAGACCTGGTCACACATTTACCTTTTGAAGATATTGAGTGCAAGAGTTGTATGTTGTTTTGATTTTCTTCGTCGGTGACTAAAACGTTTTCTACAAAGTTTTCGTCATGTTGGATAAATGCTTCACAAAAGTCTAATCTATTCAACTTATAGCATCGATATTCATTTTTCTTTAAACCGAATTGTGTAAAACATTCAGCTGCTCTGCATTTTTACTGCTAGATGTGTAGTGTCGCTGCGCAAAGGCATAAACGACTGCTTTCTCGTTGTAAATAAAAACACCATGCTCATGTACAAACTGTAATTACTGACTTAACTAGCACTTACACCTAACGAAGCAAGTAACCTTAAAATGATAATGTGACCAAGGAGTAGCTGCGTTGCATTTGAGGGTGTTCATTCATTTAAGTTAGGGTGGGCACTTGATGTCCGGGCACTGAGCCTTGGTGTCATTTTACCATCCCTTACTGATTCTCTTAATTTCCACTCGAGCAGCTTGTGTTCTCTAAAACCGCAGTATCTTGCCCAGTGGAAACTTGAGGACCTTCGAGGGCTCCAATAGATCTCTCCCGAAATGTTTCTGCCTGAGTACCTTTAGTTCCTCACATGTGCAGATTACATGTAAACTCGTTTGCTCCTGTAGTTCGCATCTTCTACACCACGGTTCGCTTACACGGCCTGTGTTGTATAGATGCTTTTTCAGAGGACAGAGTCCAGTTACCAACCCAGTAACGGTTTTAACTTCTTTCTTACTGCGCTTGAGTAGGTATCAGAGGAAACTACCATCCCCATCCCTATCAGCGTTTTGGTATGGAGTTGATCTTCAGTCGACTCCATTCTTTGTACTTTCTTTATCTAACCAGGTCAGATCTCCCTTCTTGCGGAATCCTTAGTAATCCCACATACGGGCTCTGGACCCATGAAGTGTCTCTTAGAGCCCTACTTGGCTAGTTGATCGGCTCATGTCCCGGCACCCAAATCAGAGACACCGTGTTGTCTCGTGCCAGTGCAGTGAGGGATTGTTTGCAGTCCCTAACTAGTTTGGGGGTTTGAGACTGCCTTAATGACAGCCTGGCTGTCAGTTATTATATTAATTTTCCTCCTCATGTAGCCCCCTTTTGCAATCATTTCTGCACAGGCTGCAAGGGCGAATACCTCTGCCTGGAAGACCGTTGTATGTGTTGTAATTGAGGGTGTATTGACGCTCAAATTCCAAACAGTTAAGTTAAAACCGAATTTGGTGAAGAATATTTATATCCGAAGGGAATGCCTCAGGCAAGTAACACAATAAATGTCAATAATTTTCCAAATTGAGCAATACAAAATAGGTGAAACATATGTTATTCTAAATACAAACGATTAAATAGTGAAAGGCAAGGAAATATAACAAATCTTAATGCATACTGTACTCTAATGCGGCTCTCATACAACTGAGGAAGTGATGATCCGACAGCACGCTCCGACTATAACCGACCACTAACCTCGACCCTACATGCAACGAACAATCTATATAGATAGATGAATTGATACATATGTCGATAGATATACAATAGAATTGGGCCTAAAATAGAACCTTGAGGTACTCCAACATCCGCTTCTTGCAATTCTGACAACATTCCTTGCCCCCTACAGTTTTGCTTACTGTTATCCAAGCAAGATTTCAGAAGCAGATTTGTGTCACCACTGATCTCTTTATCTGCTCTTCTGCGATATTTTTCAACACTCCTAAGAACAGCTTCTGGACCTACATATGAAGCAGATAATCCCTTTCTTGCTAACGCATCAGCTTTTTCATTTCCTTCGATTGCCAAATGTCCAGACACTCACAGTAAAGTGACTTTATTGCAGTCTGTCAGGCTACATTTCCAAAACAAGGACAATTTTATACTTTCAAGGATTTGCAATTGCATTTGCTCCCTTTTTTACTATCATTGCGGGGACCTCATCTGAACCAGATGACCATTTGGATTTTATATTTTTCGAGAAAATCATCAAAACATCGTGCATATCAACTGGATACAAGAGAAGAGTCGATGGTTGAGTCTTATGTACATTGTTAGATTGATAATTATTTTGCTTGGGTATATTTATGACAGTATTGCAAACCAAGGACCTAAAACCACCAGTATCTATATTCATAATTTTACTTCTGGAAATTTCTCAGAATTTGGCTGACGAAAAGTATTACTTTTGTATTGTCTATTTGCTAAATAATCGAATCACTATTCACTTCTCATAAATTTCTGCGGATATCATATGAATGCTTTCTATTATCTCGTCTCAACATCCATCTAATGGTAGCAACAGAAAATCGGTATTTATTTCCTCACCAAGGACAATTTTATACTTTCCATGGCATTTATAATTCGTACGTAACAGTAAAAGAAAGAATCCCTTTCCGTATGCCACCCCAGTTCAATTTAATCACATTTTTATCGCGGGCAATAAACAAGACTTTTACGAGCCAGTGATATTGCTACATTGTCGCTACCCATAAAACACCTATCCACCTCAGTCGGGACAACCAACATCTCTCCGTTGAATATGTGCTCTTTCAACTGCCTATCCTTGCTCGCTTTGTACATACATACATAAATACATCCTCTGACAATGTGCTTGGTATCCCCGCTTGCAGACACAAAGTAGTATAACGCCCCAACAGTAACGTTATTAAGTCTTCAAGTAACACTGAGCTAGCGTGTATACATATTTTACAAAATACTCGCTTATCGTGGTAATACTCCGAAGCGAAGTATATATGTAACACACACATGAATAAATACGCATATTATATAATATATACATAACGTTTTTAATAGTATTTTACCCGGAGCGGTACAAATGCGACGCGGGGAATATAAGGGATTTTTTTTTACCATTCAAAGTACCGGCGGGGATAAAGATTCCTTTACGAGTACGGTCGTAAAAATGTTTTAAATCTAATACTCATCGCCCGCGGGGTAATACGACAGATACGAAATCAGTTTGCCGAAGCAATTTCGCTCGTAAAGAGCGCGGGGGCAAACGCAAAAGAAAAAAATGGCTTTTTAATTTCGGGATTTTATTACCGAAACAAATACCTCCCTTCATATTTCCATTTGTATATCTTTAACGGTGGTGAAGTGCCGGGATTTGGAGGGCGAATTTGTGGGAGGTGGGGGCGTAAAATAAAAGGCAAAATTGAAGACGATTCGTTTCTGATATTGTGGACGAGGACTTGCCGTGTTTACCTTGTTCGTAAGCTTAATTTGTCTTTTCTGTTTAATAAATGAGAACGTAGATTAGGTTTTTATTTGTCAAATTGGTGTAAATAGTAATTTTGTGCGCGGTTTATTTATTTATTTTTTCCCTACAGTAAGAGTAACCACTTATACTAGATAGAAAAAGTATTTTGACATTTTTCCATACAGAAGGCACACTTTATTATTTTTTTTATTCCTTTAAAAACCTTTCTACTGTTAGGTGTAAGGTCATTTCGAGGTTGATGTTAATTTCTTGCCCTTATCTTCTCTCTTTCTACTTTTTCCGGTCTTCTGTTATTTCTCTTGCCTCATCCCAATTCATTTCTCTCTCGGTCAATGCTTCCCTTATCTCATCGTTTCATGTTCTTCTTGGTCTTGCTCTTGTATTTTTCCCAGATATTTTAGTTTTATAATTTTTTTTAGTTATTATTTCTTCTGACATCAAATGGTATACTGATTGCTCCAAAACGACTGAAGGAACTGGAATAGGAATATATGGGCCTAGAACCACATGTTTCGAAAGCTTAGGGAAATATCTTAAATTATATTTCAGGCGGAAATACACGCTATTGAAAGATGTGTTCAGTACAATATCGATAGAAATTAATTATAGGAAGCAGGAGATTATCATCATGTCTGATAGTCAAGCAGCCATCAAGGCGCTGAGCTCATATGAAATCAGTTCCAAGATGGTCTGGGAATGCCTAGGGAAATTTAAATGGCTAGGCAAAAAGAATAAGTAACCCTCCTGTGGGTTCGGGTCACCTAGGAGTGGAAGGAAACGAAATAACGGATAACCTCGCAAAAAAAGGGGCTGGAATGCCTTTTGTAGGGCCTGAACCCTTTTGCGTGTTAAGTAGCAGTACAATACTGAAGAAACTAAAAATGGAAATGGAGCAAATAAATTCCAGTTACTGGGAATATCTCCAGGGAATGAGGCAAAGTAAAATTCTTCTGGTAACTTATAACCAGAAGAGGTTTACAGAATGCATCAACCTGAGTAAGAACAATGTTCGCATATTAACAGGAATACTTTCAGGTCATTGTAGACTGAAAGGACACCTGAGCAAGCTTGGATTGGGAAAGATCTTGAATGCAGATTTTGTGGGGAACAGTATGAAATACCCATCCACCTCTTCTCAAACTGCGTAGCACTGTGCAACTCGAGGGCATTGCACCTGGAGCATGTGAAATGAAAGCGGAGACTTACCTAGACTGGGGCCCTCTGACATCCTACACTTTCTAAAAGGAATAGAATTGGAAGGCCAGCTATAAAGCAGCAATAATAGGGGACACAACAGATTTTTTGTTGTGTGTAACATCACCCTTCTATTTACATACATACATACCTACATTCTTCAGACATTCGACAAATATGCCCATACCAGCTTAGCTGTCCTTCTTCTATTTTCATTCGTATTGGTATCATTCCCAATTCTTCCCTTATTTTCTCATTCCTGATTCTATCTCTTCTCGTTTTATTTTCTACTTTTCTTAGGATCTCATATCCATGGCATTAATTCTGGATTTCTGTTTTTCGGTTAGCGTCCAGAATTCGCAGCTGTGCATCAGCATATTGGCCTTACTATTTTATTTATTACGTCGACTTTAACGTTCTTTTGCACCCCTTTTTTTTCTTCCAATATAATGTGGAATTTCTTGTCCGTTTATTTAAAAATTTAAAATTAATGACATATTAAGTAAATTTTTTCTTTAAATTTATGCGACAATTTGATTTTATATTTCAATATCCCTATTATAAACAATAGCCAGCGTGTACCACCCCCACCCTTCGACTCGTCCGTAAAAATTACTAAGCCCTCTCCATAAGTGCCTGTAAGTGTAGTGCCTTTTCTAAATCGTACGGTTCTAATGTTCTAATTCCTGTTGCCTTAATTAAACCCTATTTTATTCGCGTCCCTACGAAATTAAAGTTCCTGCAAACATAAATCTACTGGTAATATACCAGAAATAACGCACGCCGCATCTACCGAAATAGATGAATACGCGTTCGCTGTTCTATAAGCGTCAATAATCTTCTAATTAGTTTATTTTTTGTTTTTTTTTTATTTTTGCACGCGTCTACCCATATCACGCTATTTTATTTTAACATAAGTCTTGCGTTTTGTGTAACCAATTTGGGTAAATGCTTACATACTACTAGTATAAAAACATTGTTCTCGACATTTCATATTGGTTTTCTTAACTTCAAACTAACCTTCTCTTTATTTGTACATTATATGTGTGTAAAAAAATTCAAGAAATTCATATTGATTTTAATCCAACCATTATCTGGGAGGAGCTGTACACGAAGTGATTAAATGAAGAAAATGAACCGAACGAGAAGAAACTAGCAGTAAACATGAAAGGCCAAGTTGAAAGAAATAACACTCAAAAAAAAAATGTGTGAAAGTTAGTTTTCGTCACATAAAAATAGAATCTAGGCATACAGGAAAATTCAAATCAAATCAAGAAAAAAGAAGATGTGATGACATAGTAAATTTCTTTTATAGCTGTGAGCTGTCTTTGATTTTATAATACTGTCTTCATTTGCAACCTATTCTAGGCTATTCTTTATATTGACTCGTTATCAAGGTATAATGCTCCTTTCCTTAAATTAATAACATATTAACACATAAATTAATCTACTGTCTTTGAGGATTTTCGTTCTTTGTGAACAACCGTATTAAGAACACCAGATGTCTTTATAAGTCTCCCACACACGCGAACCATACAAAGGTGTGTAGGCAAGATATGATACGATTAAATCTCTTAGTCTTAGACAGCGGCATTGCCGCCACAGAGTCGCTACCTTCCGCATTCCGAGATTAATTACAATCATACACGCGTCGTATTTTCCTCATTAAAACGAAAATTCTACCGCGCACCGTGCGCACATTGACGTACAAGTCGCCTTTGTTACCCGAGGCGTTAATTCTACGTTTTCCCGCCTCCTAACGCGGCACGTATTCATTTCCCCCCATTAAGTACAAAAGCGAAAATTTTCCGGCGAACGCTCCCCCCGCGTGACGGTACCCGCCGGCTTTCGCCCGGTACGTACCGGCACCAGCGCACAATCCGCACTCCCACCGACGAAATTAGAGATATTCCCCCCATTCTCGGACAATTAATGAAGGATTCGTCGTCCGGACTTTGCTACAGAAATATGAGTCGGGTAAGAGGTGGTGGCGAGGGTGTAATGTGTGTGGGGGTAGCGTAATTGAAACGGTCGCAAATTCGGGGCGTTTAGCGCTCTCGAAGAGGACGAAGACGTCACCAGGGGAGTTTCGTTCGCCCCTAATGCGGCAGTTTAATGTCCTCCCTCCCCTGGCCGCCGTAATAAAATGTATAGGGCGGTGGCGGTATGCGGCCGTTTCTCTGTCTTCGGGGAGTTTAACGCTTTGAATCGCGCCCGTCTGGCCGGGTGCCGTTGACTCAATTAAATTTCTCCGGGAACACGTCGAGTGCTAGGAGAATAAATGCATCGCTGAGAGGATCCGGGCTTTATTGGGATGGAGTTTGGGGAGGGGAGGTTAGGATTTATGTTTTGGGTCGCTAGCTGCCGCATTTAATCCCCACGTAATAAATATAATTCCAATTACGTAATGGGTTTCCTATATACGAAATATCTCCTCACCGAGTCATTAATATCTGTGAGATGGTGGTTGATTATTAGGTCCACAATCTTAAGAGAGATTATGCCAACGCTTGTTTCTGTTTGACACAAATATCGGGGAAGTGATGAACACTGTCATAAGCTTTCAAATCAAAAAAATCTCTACGGCATGACAATTGTTTGGGAATAATATGAGGCCACAAGATTTCCAGAAAATGTTGGAATGTGGAAATTACGGATTGGATAAGCTGGAATCAATCCAACTACAGAGAACTGATCTGGTTTACACTGGGAATGAGATTAGGGCTGGAATCTACGCTAAGGTAACCATCCTTCCACTGGAAAAGTATTCCACCGTCTTTCAGGTAGAGATGTACACAATGCTGCATTGTATAACATAAATCAGTCATAGAGCTTAGAAACAATAGATTCCAAAAAAACGCGGCGCTACCATTGATACAAACCGATCTTGTTGCAGAACATTTTTTCCTGTTATATCTTTGACATACGTGCGCGATATTTGCTTCTTCCGAATAATTTTCGCTATTTGAATGGAACCATGTGAATTTTATTAGTATTTATTCGTTGTATTTCCACACAATAAACTGCAAATAGCTATAATAATGCTTTGTCACTTTCATGTCACAATACGTCAAGTTTTAACAGCTGGTGGTTTCAAACATGGGGAAAATTATTCCAACACTAATGCCTATAACATAATATGTATGAATATGATAACAAAAATACTCCAAACTGTGGTACTGGTAATGCTGTAAACTTCTCCTAGACCCCTTCCCACAAACTGCACTATACTGGACGTACGTTTGGATGCAAAGCTATCATCATCAGCAGAACACTGAAACTCGCAGTTCAGTGTTCTGCTGATACTATCAATATTTTCAACTATCGATAGTACTATCGATGTCGACAACTATCGATAGTTATCGATTTAGTTGACCATCGATAACTATCGATATGGTCAACTATCGATAATATCGATAGTTGAATATTCGAATAAACTATCGATAGTTGACTATTGATAACTATCGATAGTTGACTATCGATAACTATCGATAGTCGACTATCGATAGTTATCGATAGTTTCAACAGTCGATAACTATCAGATAACAACAGTTAATACTTACAACTGTCGATAGTCGTCATCGATAATGCCCACCACTCTACTCAACTAATATGTCCTCAGAAATACGTTTTGTTTTGTTTCTTGTTATTTATTATTTGTGTTTTTTTCTTAGTCCAGACTAATAAGAACTCTAACACTAGTATTTTATGGTTTCATCAATACCTGCTACTATAGATATTACAAAAGAAAGAATTAGTTCCACTCAATGAATAGTTGATGATGATAATACAAACGTTTTTAACTAACAAGGCAATACATAAATAAACCTTTAAACTACTCAGAAAGGGAAAATAAATAGCACTATACTTGTTGTGTTTACATTGAATTTGAGCATCTCTCTGCGTTATAAACTATATATATAAATATAATACTGGTGGGCATTATCGTATATTTTCAACTGTCAACAGTTATCGATAGTCGACTATCGATAGTTATCGATAGTTATCGATAGTCCACTATCGATAGTTATCGATAGTCAACTATCGGTAGTTATCGATAGTCAACTATCGATAGTTACCGATAGTCAAAACTATCGATAGTTATCGATAGCCACTATCGATAGTGCCCAACACTAATGAATATGGCTTAAAGATATTCGTCGACGAAAAAGGCCTTAAGTACACAATGAAATAAAAATGGAAATTAGATTTTAGAAGAATTGTGCATCAGAGACCTGCACGAGTGAGTACGGCATCGTGCGAGTATAGGTACGTTTACGCATTTGACGAGTATAACGATGCGTCTAGTAATACGCATAATCGTGTATATGAGGTATGAGTATTAATCGGCATCGTGGCATCGTATGATTACTACTCGCGGCATCGTCAGGAGCACTCAAGGTCCGTATACATATGGTTACCTTCCAAGGTGAGGCCCGGTTAAAGGAGAGGGTGGATATAGGTTGACGCGCTTCGCGATCATTCTCGTGTTTGTTTACATTAAAAGGCTAGTATTGGGGTATTCTGTTATAATAAAAAGAACTTGAAAGTATATTGCAAGATACGTCCTGTTAATAAAACATGAGTGGCGACCACCAAGATACACACAAAAAGAAATTTGCATGTAATTCATTGCATTCATTATTTTATTTTATTATTTTTACGTATTTTTATAACGATGGTATGAAAGTTTCCTTCCGCACCGCAGACGCTAGCGTATATGCGAACGCTATGCGAAGCGAAGTATGTTCCGGGGCACTCTTTCTAATGTACCTATTTGGAGTATGAATCGGACGGCTCCGTTTATCTTCGCTATATGCGCTTATACGGTCGCTACGGGACACGTAATGCCGTGTCCCCAGTTAACGTCTTGCATTCGTTGCGACTGCATCGTTTTCAACGCGTACCGCGCATGTGTGATTTCAAAGGCTTGAAGTGACGTTTATTATTAATGATGGAAGTTAATTGAGTGCAAAATCTTTAAAAAAAAACCCGCTCTCATTTAAGGAAAAACTTTTAATTAAAGAGAAAAGAAGGCCTATTCCTGATCTTCAAATAAACTACACTCCCACAAGTAAAACTCGAACTTACAATAGAGTATTTAATAAAAATATGAGTGGATGTGCGGATGTTCACTAACAAATAAACTATTTTGTTTTATCTGCTAATTTTAAGAAAGAGGTCAGTAATAAACAAGGGTTAAATGATTTAAAGCATATCGCAGAGAGGGCAAAGAAACACGACAATTCCGTTTCTTACATGAATGCATGCGTGGATTTCAATGTTCTAGGGTGGAACATACGCGAATAGTTAGACAATGCGTATTTGCGACATAAAATTAAGTACAACGAAGGTGTAGAAAAAACCGTCATATTTTGCGTCGGTTAATTATGTGTATAAAAAAATGTGAAAACTTATCCTATGTTGGATAGAGTAAAATTGAAAAGTGAACTTTCAGTAATTTATGAGCGCAAGGACATATGTGACGTAGATGTAGGTGGTGTTTTGCCGCTTTTAGTGCTCATAACACACAACAACTTAAAAAAAAATTTTGACGGAAACATATAAACTGTTGGATATTATTTGTACAACCCCCATGTCGACAGCACAATGTGAACGATGTTTTTCCACCCTCAAACGCATTAAAACTTTTCTGAGAAGCACAATGTCAGAAGATCGACTGAACGCATTTTTATAACAAAGTCACTGACGTCTTTTTCCAGCATGAAAAATAAGAGAATGAATTTTATGTACAAAAAATAGGCAAGTTCTTATATTGTGCCCACTCGCTTTCATAACTCACGAGCTGCCACTGTAAAACATTAATTGAAAAATTTTCTAAATTAATATTTTTTTAAAAAAATAAATATTTAAACTTAAAACAAAAAAAATCGCTCGAAAGAGAGACGTTAAATCTGAAGGACGCAAATTTGCCAAGAAACAAAGAAAAAAAACATTAATTTTAGTTTTCTTAGTTTTTAAATTAATAAGTTGTTTTGTTAACTTAATTTACTTATGCTTATGATTATATAATAATAAGAAATGCTTTTTATTAGGAAGAATAAATATTTAGTTTGATAATATATAATGGTTATCTTTCTACCATTTTAACTTTATTTTTCTTAGTTTCTAATTTAATGGCATGCTCTATGTGCGTAGTTCTAAGTTTTGTGTTATGTTTATATAATATTTGTACTTGAAATACTTACGTTTACTATTACATAATAGTAGAAATTCGTTTTTTATTATAAAAAATAAATATTTAGTTTGGGAGTACAAATCGCCATTTATTTTTACATATATGCACCACTTTATTTATTAAAAACAGCATACATGATGACGGGTTCGCGCTCTTTCTCTTGATTAGCTGAAAAGTTATGAGGTAACCTTGTATATACGGACCTTGAGGAGCACTTGCTTTTTTCCTTTTTTTTTTCAAGTTTTGCGATTAGGGCAGTTTACAGTGTCATTGTTATTCGTTTACTGGTAGAAAGCAATAAACTAACGTTTGTTTAGATAGATCTAGTATGATTTAATCTCGACAGAAATCATCATATATAAAAAACAGGAATCGGAAATTTGGAAACTTTTATTAGAACTATAAACATACTATACATTAGGAAATCAAGCACTATAATAAGTGATAACAACAAATAGCACCATATATGCACAATTATTGTACCTATTCTTACGAGTAAGAATCGTACGATTCTTGCGATCCACGATGCCGATTCCTACGATGCCGTCTTAATGATTACCTACTCGCATCGTCGGGAAGGTAATCGCCGATATTAATCGACTACATTTTTACTTACTCGTGCAAGTCTCTGGTGTGCATTACGGATCATAACTTTGTTAGTTTGGTTGGCTACCTAAAACGCCCCCTCCATTCGCATTTAATTTTTAACATAGTGTACAATGGGTATTATAAAAGACAATAAAGTTACATATATCAATGTCACCAACTTTCTTGATTGTTTCATTCATTTTTTAGGGTTATAGAGCTGGCAATGAAAATTGTAAAAAACATTTTCCCTTCATTTTTTTTTCCTTTACAGCTAACTTCTACTTTGTTTCCTTTGCTAAAATTATAAATTTGAACACGCTTTGGGTGGTAATTCGCCCGTTCTACAGATAGAACATTTCCATCGGGCCCCGAAAGGAAATTTCCAAAGAAACTTTGCCGGTACACCACAATAGGCACGCGGCGGCGTATAATTTGCTCGGGAGATACGGAAGACTATGGGAACCGCAACTTTTTCCCTCGCTATTAATCTCGAATTTTATAAAATAATTCCGGGACAATACGTAATTGTCCCCGTTCCGGAGGCACTCCTTTCCGGTCCGCATAACTCCCGGAAAAGTTCGGAGCGGTCCGCGCGCGCGCCAACGGGAATGACAAATTTCTGAGTGGGAAAATATCGGACAATAAACGGCTGAAACTAATTAGCGACGTTAATTAGCGAGAGAAATGTCTTCCCTTCAGCTGTCTTCGCCCGAAGCGCCGGGGGATTTCTCATCGCACATACACCTTTCAGCGGTTTAACCGATCCTTTAGCGAAAGAAACCGCCTGATAAATGTTCGGCGAGCAACTCGACTTTATTATACCTCCAGAATAGTTTAGTGAGCCGTGGCGCGGTCTCGCCGGGGTCGCAAACCTGTCGCTTTACGTCAATAAGGGCGACAGTGATTAATTGAGGCCGCCCGCCATTGCTTCCTCCGCACTGCACGTCATCATTTACGGGTTCGGGATCTGTCGAAGAAGGGCGCCCCGCCGAATATCTCAAATTGAATAACGCCATAAATATAAGTTACTCGCTAGCCGACCGTTGCTTTCTTGGGCGCGTCCGCCGATATCGTGACGGGCGGCCGGGTTTTCCGATTATGGGGATAAAAAATGCGGCGCGAAAGAGAACTTTTGTGTGCGTTTTAGGAGGAGCGACAGTTTTCGGTCGGGCAACAAAAACTCCCGACATTATTTACGAAAAAGCGGCCCTTTTTTCCCGGATAGATATATCGTTATACAGCGTCTGTATATTTTATAAGTTTTACGTGACACGGAGCTTTGGAAAAATTTCGTGGCGAAAACGTTTACGAGAAAAAGCGCTGATGAATGAAATGCGAAAAAGAAAAACAAGTTGTTTATACAAAGATACCACAAGCGTAGTAATAGATACATTGATATCCGATCACTCCGCGCTACATGAGATTTTATTAATTGGACACAATTGTTTTGGGAACACGTGGGTTTCCATTACACTGGTCAACAGTGAAAATTGCTTCTTAGGTGAAAGTACCCAATCCCGAATGAATTCAACGTGCTGAACACGAATATCACATTGAAAAAAGTTGATTGGCTCACGTTCCAGAGATATTGACGTTTTGTCCATTGTATAGATGCTATTGCATAATGTAATGCAATTTAGTGAGAAATTACGAAATTTTGCGTCATATTGCATCACCCCTTCATGCAAAGAAGTTAATGCAGCATTTGCTGTAAGTTTCCATTGAGAGTGTTGCGAAATTGATTGCGCAATATCAAGCAATAGCTAATTATAGTTTATTTATAAATGGCCGACGTGACAATTAACTCGTGCAATGTCCGTTCATTCGCGCATATTTTTCGAAGCTCTAGCATACACAAGTGATTGCTATAGTGTAAAGTAACTAAACAGTAGCAATACCTCGTAACTGTGTTAATAGTGCAAATAACTTCTGTTATATTTGCGGAGAAGTGACATTTACTGCACAGAAAAAGAACATCAGTGCAACAGTTAAGAATGCAAAATCATTTGTATTTTGGTTGCAAGATAGGCGACCAGGAAAAGACTGGGCCCCACACGTATGCTGCGCACTTGTGCCGTAAATCTTTCACAGTGGCTTAATGGCAAAAGAAAGGCAATGCCATTTGCTGTGCCCATGATTTGGAGGGAGCCCACCAATCACGTTGACGACTGTTATTTTGTATGGTACACCAGCTTCTGGAGGCATCACCAAGAAGAAGAAATGGACAGTTGAATACCCAAAATACCATCTGCTCTGCGACCTGTCTCTCATGGCGAAGGACTCCAATTCCAGAACCTCCTACAGATTTTTCTATCAGTTCAGACGATGAGGATGGCATGCGTCGGCGAGTTCTCCTCAACGTGACAGTAAGGATGATAACTTTTCGTGCTTTGACGAAACATCTGCACCACATAAAATTACTCAGGATGAAATGAACGATCTTGTTCGCGATTTGGATCTGTCGAAAAGCAAAGCGGAGATACTGGCCTCAGGACTTCGACAGTGGAATCTTCTGGAACAGAATGTCCGAGTGACTTCATTCGCACTCGCCATCAGCTCTTCGAATCTTTCTTTAAGAAGAAAGAAAGCCTTGTGTTCTGCTGCGATATTGATGGTCTACTACAAGCTCTCGGTATTGCACATGATCCCCACGAATGGCGGCTGTTTATAGACGCTTCAAAACTGAGCCTAAAGCGGTTTTGTTGAATAATGGGAACCAGCTTCCATCCATACCTATTGCACATGCGGTCTACATGAAGGAGACTTACGGCATCTAAAGCAGCTACTGGAGACGATTAACTACAGCAAGTATGGCTGGCAGATATGTTCTGACCTGAAGGTAGTATCTCTGTTGATGGTTTGCAGCAGGGATATACAAAGTACTGCTGTTTTCTTTGTCTGTGGACAGCAGAGCAATCGATTTGCACTACATCAAGAAAAGACTGGCCTCCGAGAGCATTTTTTAAGCCTGGAGAAACGAATGTACAGCACCCACCATTGGCACAGCCACACAAAATCATCATTCCTCCTTTACCATCAAGCTCGGTCTTGTCAAAAACTTGGTAAAAGCCATGGATAAGAATGGACCAGCATTCAGTACCTGCATAAAAATTCCCTCGACTCAGTGAAGCCAAAATTAAAGAGGGCATCTTTGGGGGCCTCAATTAGACAGCTCTTCCGAGACCCAAGTTTGAGGAACTTCTTCAAGGTAAAGAAAAACAGGTTTGGATGCATTCTATCAAGTGGCAGCAAACTTCCTGGGGAATGACAAGGCAGAAAATTACAAGTGTCTGGTTGAGGATATGTTGGCTTTGTTTCATGAATTCGCTGCAATATGTCCTTAAAGATCCACTTTCTTTATTCCCACTTAGATTTCTTTCCTGATAACTGCGGGCAGGTCAGCGATGAGCACGGCGAACGCTTTCATCAGGACATTGCCACCATGGAGCAACGGTACCAAGGCAAATGGTCTACGTCAATGCTAGCTGACTATTGTTGGACAATCAGTAGAGATGTTCCACAAGTCCACTACAAACGGCAGCCAAAAGAAGTCGAAAGCCAAGCAGACTAATGTTTTCTTACCATGTATTATAATATTGACATAAGTACACTTTTTCTGAATATGCGTACATTTACAGAAAACCCGTAGCCAATTCAGCTTTTCTTAGTCATTTTCGTGTTCAGCACATTGAACTCATTAAGAAATGACTATTTTCAGCTTGGAAGCATGAACTTTTCGAAAATTTGTTGCCCAGTGTTATCAGCCGAAGACTGACTCCCATATTCATAGTCCAGGTAAAATCTTAAGGAAAAGTATGGCTTACGTAAGGAGACCATACACTTTAAACAACTTTCTATTTCATAGTCACAATATCGACTCACTTCGGCTATTCTCTGACAAGGATGCTTCCTCTAGAATTGATGAATAGAATTCTATTAAATGACATTGCTATAAAATCAGCTGCGTACCACATTGACTAGCTTCACATGTTACATTTGTACTTATATCTTCCATATTTATAGTATTTATTTTAAATTTGTTGTTGACAGTTTACAACTGGTTTGTGACGTTTATGATTAGGTAGTGGTTTGGTTCGATTTTATTTGATTAGTATATGGTTAGAAATTTGTGTAAACTGATCAGATAGGCCATAATATAAAATATTTTTAAATTTGAAACTCCTATTATTTGCACAATAAGGGCAAATAATCTTTTTGTTCTATTTCAAAACATTTTTCCAGTTTGACCACCATCAGCAAGATTTGCTAATGTAAATATTTTGTCGATCTTCATACAAAGTGTCTTGTTTTTTTTTTTAGCAAGCGCAGTTAAAAGTTTTTGAATGATGCGGATAAACCTCGAATCTGCTGTATCAACTATTGTATGTTGGGCAAATACAATATAAATACGTATATTTGGTAATACAATGTTGTAGGACTTTCACAAAAATTTACTTACCTACCTTGAAACTGTATATTAGTGACAAAAAAAGCGCAAGAAGTTAATAGTGCAAAAAAAGTAGTGATAGGTATGGGTAAACCATCAGGATTTTCCATGCTCGGTTATCGCCCGTTAACAAACCGCAATAAAATGTATGGAATATATTGTTTAAAATTAAAATACCTCTCTTTCTAAATTCTGCATTACTAAAGTATTTCAAGGGATTTTTGTGCGTCCCGAATATACCGTTTCGGTTTTCGGTTGTCTATTACTATCATATTTTATATTTATATAATCCAAAAAATCCTCTATATCTGCCATTGCATCCCATTAATTAATTAATAAATGATTAATGACATCCAAAATGACATGTATCAAATTTATATCGAGTATTTTTTCCTAAGGTATCCTTAAGGTGCCTGCGGAGCTACCTTAAGATTTTCCTTATGTAAGGTAACCTTAAGGAAAAAATGTGGTCTATGAAACAAAAATTTTTTATGTCAAGGAGATCCTTAAGGAAGCACTATGAATATGGCGGTGAATGAATTAAGTAAAAATAAAATAAAAAAATCTATTATCTAAACATGCACAGCTATCTTCCTCTAGAAAGTAAACATATTTACAACTGCTTCTTCTACGCCTACTTGACCCTTCGAAATATTAAGAATTAGCGACAAATGTGAGCCATTATACCCCCATGAATCCATCAAAATTGAGTGGTGAAGAGGTGCCACTCCGCTTCATAGCAATATTGTATTGTGATTTTTTATAATGGATTGCCCGGCTAATCTTTTTTTTTTATAACACATAAAAGCTTTTATTCTTAAATCTGCGTTATCTTTATAAATACTTATCCTCCTATGTTTAATGATATTCAAAAATACAATGTCCCTTCGCTAGATGGCTATATATAGGCTATGGATGGTAATTTCCCCTCTTTTTAAGCAAAGAGTATTTATATCTATATTTTTTATCAGTAGTAAGTAGGTTGCCGTGGTGGCTGTACGTGATATGCCTTTTAAATCAATAACTTGTACATTCTTAAACTTTTAGTTGATTAAATATTAAATTTATAGTCCAATTTTAATCATTTAATGTATCGAATGCTTTTTTTTTTATTAATAAAAACAGTGCAGATAGATAGATAGATAGGTACATAGATAGATAAATAGTCAATGTTTATAAAGTACAATCACACAATAAATAGAAGACTTAAAATACTACACATTTAACATTAACGAAAAAAAAATCCTCAACGGAGTAGATGCAGTGCTCAAGAAGCAACGCCCTTAGTCGACACTTAAATACTCGCAAACCGTCAACAGGCTTTATATGGCCTGGTAGCAAATTAAATAATTTGATTCCCATCGAAGTAGGGGATCGTCTAGTAATTTCCAGTTTGTTTAGTGACTCCTTATAGTTTTCGTTTGCTCTTGTGTTATAGTTATGGATGTCAGAACATTTTAAAAAAATTGATTGATTATCAAATATATAACAGAGCAACTCCATGATGTATATACAGGCAAGCGTAGAATAGCCAATCTCTGAAAGTGCGGGCGACAGGATTCGTAACTTCTAATACCCACTAAACATCTCATAATTGCCCAAAAAAGGGGCAATAAAATATCCCGTGTTAGGACCCAGAATACTATGCCATAGGTTATTACCCCCCTCCCTCCCATGAATGTGGGATTTTCTATAAAAACTTGCAGCTAAGATAAAGTTCTGAAAATTGAGAGAGTCAAAATTGTGTTTGTTAGCCCAAACCTCAATTAGGCCTAAAATCAGTCTCAATTTGCAGAACTTTTGGAAAAGTTAGACCCCGTACATTTAAATACAATATATTTAATAATTTACTGTGAGAGTTAACATTAGTTTCGACGTTGACAGCTGAAGATTTGTCGTTGGGATTCACACATGATGAAAATTCAAGTTATTATTAGGTCCTCTATCCTCAATCTCTCGCACAGTTTCAAGGTGATTTATGAGATTCTGAAAGTTTATTCCTCCAGCCGATGGACACTCGAAGCCAAAGTATGTTGAGCAACATATTGGGCCACCCGTTTCTTATCAGACAATCCCATATGCACCCTATAGCGAGGCATATCCATCGGAGCTATTAGAAAATTTATATCAAAATAAAATGCCGTTTCACGTTGCTGTGTTTCTGCGATAATGTTATATAACAAATAATTGAAATCGTATACCAGCATATTATAAACTAACTAGTCTGTTTTTACTATAAGGTATGGGAAGCACTACTAAATTGGTATGTTTCAACGACCTAAAGAGTTTTTCCAGTATATCAGCCTTTAAAGTTGCTACTTTTAGTAGATTGGTTGGTACCAGAAAGTAGCACTACGTAGCCGAAGAGTCCAAAAGAAGTAGTTAATGCTGTAATGTTATCCAACACAGATTCATAAGTTGCATTAGGTTTGAATACAGATTCAATGAAGTACTGTTTGTTGGTTGTTTCTGTATAAATACTTCCCATACCACGCATGTGACTGTTGCCGATAAGGAGAAGCTTCTCCTTATCGGCAACATACCAACGGTTTTGGTGGTGCGTAACTTGAGGTAATTTTTGAACATTTCTTTTTAATTTCTTGGCTCCTTGCTTTCTTTAACTGCAAACCAATGCCGTCAACGTTTGAATTGGTGCAGAGAATGGTAGCATTGTGAGGCAGAATGGCATAATGTCGTCTTCTCTTCCGACGCCGGCGCGGAGAGCGACGTGCTAATGGGTTTGCTGTTGGGAAGTATGTACACAGGACTGTTGGAGTAATGGTTTGAGGGTCTATTGCTTATGGTAGACGATCACCACTTCTCTTTATTCGAGACAGTATGACTACTGCGCGTTATGTTGATGATGTCCTATTAACCACTTTACCACCATATCTAGATGGCCATCCACACGTACTTTTTCAGCAAGACAACACACGTCTGCATATTGCTCGTCTAACTGTGAACTCTCTACAAGAAGCAGGCATTAATGTTTTGCTGTGTCCACCCCCTTCACCGGATTTGAACTCCATTGAACATGTATTAGATATCATGAGGAGGAAACTGTCCAGTTTGCACCATCCTCCACAGGCTCTGCCTCTCTTCTAGTTTTTGTTCCTCTTGCCATTTTGTCATAGTATAGATCCTTTCTTGCTGTGGCCGAAAGGTCTATTGGAACCACTCCCGCAATGGTCAAGGCAGCGGTTGCAGACACAGTTCTATAAGAACTTATAATGCGTAGACCGCCTCGCCTGTAGATGTAACATTAACGTCACTTTGAATAATACAAATGTGGATATTTCAATTTTGGGGAACAATATGTTTTTCAATTTCAAGCATATTTAATACTTAATATACTATTGTGTGACGGTTCTACGGAATTTAGTCCTAAATTAATCTATTAAATATTGTAAGCAGACCTTCCGACTTATGACTATTGTACACACATATTACAAAGTATTCTATGTACAGAAAAATTTTCTCTCTGGAGCACTCCATACCTTTTACTATAATGTAAATGCTTAATTTTTCTAGATATTATCTAATACACTTTATACATTTGGTACTTATTTGTTACATCTCACCCTTACATACATGTATAGATGTAATCCAATATCATTCCTAACCTAAATTATATTATCGATCCAGCATTATTAATTAAATCCAAATTAGTAATTGCTCAAATTGCTGACCCCAAAAACAGAAATTACCCCGCCCGAATCGAACAGTTTACGCATAAATATCACCATGTTAGAGAGATGCCAGAAGGGTTAATAATTAAGGGACGAATTAGTCCCCATACCCTCTCGCCATCCGCCCTCTGAGATCCCCACGACCAACTTCATTTAATATAATCCGGGACCTACTACTCCGGCGCTCTACATATAAACCGGATTCCGGAAGCGGTTACGGCACGTCGCATACCTCCACCTAACAAGATTTCCAACTAATTAACGGTAATATGACAAACATTTAGGTTATGTACGCGACGTACTATACCTACTATATCAATAAAGTTGATCTGGCGTAGTGCTCCTTAGTGCGTGTCTATTAACGACTAAGATTAAACACAAAGGGGCTCGCATTCTATCTATACACCGCCATCTATACGTCCGGATATAAATCGTTCTCCTGGTAAAATACTGAAACGGTTAGTGGAGTACTCGGTCGCATAGTTTCCCTGAACTTTCTGAACCTCGCCGACATTCTCTGAACGATCTTTTATTTTTTTGCGAAGTAGGGATAATAGAATGTCTGTAGGGGAGGGTTTTGTCGCGAGATTTTAACGTTAAAACATTTATTGATTACACAAGAAGTTTTCCGACCCGAAAACTCTAAACAGAAGGATATCGTCAAGCTGTTGTGAAGGAAAGATTGATGGTGGTTTTGAACTTTGGCTTTGCGACGTAATGTGGGGTTGTAACCCGCGATAGATATAGTTATTTATATTAAAAACTGTTTTACTTCGTCATTCATGTATGCACCATTTATTAATAAAATAAATCACGACAGGATATACCTGAAAAGTGGCAAAAAAACTGAAACATATGTCATTGTCGGTTAAGTTTCTATTTTTAATTTGATTTCTAAAATTCATATTGTAAAAACGTTATACGAGACGGATATCGATGAAGGTTTTTAGTTAATGGTACGTTCATTGTCGTAAATGTATTGTAAAATATTGGACAATTTTTGTCTGTGTCAGAATGGGAGGTAGACTAAGAAAATCGGTAACGTTACACGTTTTGCGGAAATAAAGATTAGTTTGTCGTATCAGGCGATAAAGTTGATACCGGGTCACAGAAAGTTTAAGTAATGTTTATGTAGAATTGAGAGGGTTAATGATTCGCATTGTGAATGTAGTGGGGTAGATACAGAGAGACTTATCTTCTATACATATTTTTCCATGACGCAATACAACATAATACTCTTAAGTGAGTATTATGTTGTATTGCGTCATGGAAAAGATTGAATCGGAAATGTTGTAATTTGTTTCCTAATTTACCGGCACCGAAAACGACGGTAGACCGTCTTAGGATTACTTACCCTGTCATGCCCCCAAGATAAGCAAGAATCCACGGTGTTAAATTAAAATCGAGGGGTAAAGCAGTTTGCAGAAACTCATACAAAAAAAAATAAAAAGGATGGATTTACTGACAAACAGTTAAAATTTTATTAATAAATTTAACAAAAAGATAAAGGAGGAAAATATTGTTAACCTTGACATAAAATTCAGAAAATAAATATGTGATACTCTGTATTATTAAACGGTATATCGAGTATGAATATAAATTAAAATTGTAAAAAATAACATGATAGTCCTACGGTAGGACTCGAACACCGAACGTTTGAACCAACGTATCAGTTCACACACAGTTATACAAAGAAAATTCTTACGCTAAGAGATAATTGAAATTCAACAAAACCTTACAGTTACAAAAAAAAAACTAAAATAAAGCTAAATGTTTGAATCGGTTACAATGGTGAATAAATCACCCTGTATATGACAGGCCGATATGTTTTAAATAATTATTTTGAATTTGTTAAATAAACGAAAATATAAGTGAATTCCGATTCAAGATATAACATATATAATTTACTGTATCGTGAAAGAAAACAAAAAAAAAAAAACTAAATGATCGGGGGTGGTTATCTACTATTGAAAATGTTATGCACGAAAAAGATAAATAATAATAAAAAGGAATTTCAGGTTCTCCGAAGGACTTAAAAAGACGCAGAAGTCCTCAGCCACACGTGGGTGGTTCAAAATTTCACACAAAACGATGGGAAGATTCCAAAATTAAAATTAAGGGAGATAAAAACACCTCTAAAAACAACAAAAAACCATATTAGTGAAATAAAAGGAGTATACGCATTTGCTTACGTTAAATAACGAGGTTTTCAACAAGAGAGAAGCAAAATACAGAAATGGCGTTGGAGACGCGTGTTCTCAAATATATCCCAAAATATCAGGCTCATCCGCCGTAATAATCACGAAGTTTCCACTTCAAATACAAGCGAAGATACGGCCAATGATTATTTCAAGCAACCTTCCAATAAAATCTACAGATGTGTGAAAAAAATCCAAAATTCCCAAGATAAGAAGCTTTACTCGTGAGAGCGCGTCTAAACAACAACCAAGCAGAAGCAGGAAACGGAAAATATCAGTACGTCACGCAACCAATCAGAAGACAGATAATTAAAACAAGAATAAAGACATGGAGGTGCCCTCTAACATCGAAAAGATGTAAACACAGAATAGGGGATCTGAATGGAACAACGATCAATCGAACAAATATATGCGTGGAATCGATAATACCGACATGTCCAAAACAAACAGTTCTAACCTTACCTAGAAATGTCATCCAATTGTCAAAACACAGGAATTGAAGGAATTAGACGAAAATCTGAGACCGTTTTAAGTATAAAAATCTAACTGTAAGTAAATGAGAACTAAAGATTCAAATTCTAGCTAGGAAAGAAAACACAATTTGAAAGCCAAAAAAATTAAACGATACTGTTTACGTTGTGAAATTACAAGACGTAGGAGAGAAATAGAAGAAAATAGGGTTACAAAAGCTTGTCGAAAAGACTAGCGGAGAACTAATTCAAGTAAGCGAAGCAAAAAAAAAACCGTAACAAATTATCCTTTCCTCTTCTAAGTTTACAACTGAACAATGTTTGTACATCGATAGATTCAGAAAAAAATATCTATCCCATGTAATAAAACAAAGTTAACTGTCGCAAGAAATTGAAGATGGCGCTCGAAAGAAGTAAATTGAGCCTGAAACGTGGTGTTCGTCAACTCATTTGATTTGGTACTAGACTATTGATGAAAGTTGCTGCCTTTTTTCTTGTCAAGTCTTTTAGACCGTAATGTCATATCCAGGAAGAATAACACAGGGATTAAGCGAGATTGCAAAAACTCCGGGAAGAGTAGATTCCTTTTCATCTACGAAATTATTTATTCATAAGATCGTAAGATTCGCCACGTAGGTAGCTTCCGCAACGCGAAAGACAGTCTACGTCGTGCGCGACGACCTCTCTCCCTGCCTACGTCGCATCGCGAGATAAGGAAAACGACATAGGACGCGAGGTCGTGAAATTTCATACCTCATTTAGCCAACTTCCGGCGACCGATAACGAACACCAGCCCCGGCCGCGGGGTTGATCTCACCTTTTTAAATCCCACAGGGGCACATCATCCCCTAACCATCCTCCCCTCCCCCCAATCGGAAACCGCCTAGGAGAGAAGCGTATATAAGGGAAAGAATGCGAGCACCCACCTCGCATTCTAAGGAGACGGAGGGAGGTGCGCGCACGAACGTTCAGCGTATTTACACAGAAATTTCAGAATTTAATTAACTAATTTTCGGGAGTGTAATGCGAACGCCGTGTGTTTGACTTCTTGCGGACGCGACGACGCGACTGGGAGAGCTAACGCTAGGTAAATATTAAAATTCCCCAGGTTTTTCCAACGGCCTGTCGCCGCGCCGCCGTTTGGAATCGGATGCCGCTCCGGCGGAGAGTTTTAAAAAATAATTAATTACGTTCCGCCCGGCGGAGGTAAACAGAGAGGGAGGAAGTCTGGGGATTTTCCGGATAAATTAGTCGAGTTCCAGAACGTACGACGAGCTTGAGGAGAGGGTGGGCTTAGGAAGAAATTCGAAACGGGTGGATATCGTTTGAGTAAATAAGACGAGACTAATTTGAAATTAAAAAACAAAAACTGAGATGATGTTTTAGGTGTAACGAAAAACGATTTGTGAATTTTGGAAAATGCGGTCCGAAGCGTTACACCTGTAATTAAATAATGTTATAACATTAGTAAAAAAATAGGTCTTTATTTCAAACTATGAAACATAGAAATAGCGTCAACAGAGGGAATATCAAGAGACAAATAGGTAGGACATAAATTATAAAAAATAACACTAGGTAACAATTTCTATTAATTTTTTTTGTCTTTGGGTTGTAACTACTGTCATTTCCTATTTTCTTATGTCAGAAAAATATAAAAACAGTCGATTATTTCCCACAAACTTTGCTTTTGTGACCAAGACAATGATATTTTAAAATATACAACAAACCCAAAATGAGAAGCACATATTATGTCGTTCGACTTAGAATACGGGAACTAAAGACATCAGTGACGGAAGTGAATTCATTTACGATAGGAATGACAGTGAATATATCTGTCAAAGTGACAAGTATCTGCATTTTTAATAATAATAATAATAATCTTTATTGCTGTAGATCATAAAATGATATAAGCATTGTCAAGCATAACAATTGAATGCCATTTCATAAAAAAAAACATTAAACTGGCAAAACAAAGGACAAAAAAATACATAAAAATAACTACTACATGCGAACGCGCAGTACAAGCCAGAGGTTCATCCCTCTAATATCACAGTGACACTCCAAAGAATTCCTCATATGAATAGAAACACTTGTCAAGCAATAACTTTTTTAGAGCAATCTTATATTGATTGACAGTTGGTTTATCTTTTATGCACTCTGGTGAATTTATTATAAACTTTGATTGCTCTATACTCTGGTGCTTTCTCGAATAGTGCTGTTTTGTGACGTGGTATAGTAAGATCATTCGCCCCCCTGGTAACCATTGTTTTGTAGTATGTACAATTCTTGCTCAGATGTGTATAATTTTGATACGCCCAAATGCCTAGTTGGTATAAATAAACTGCTGGTAATGGTAGAATACCTAACTCTTTAAATAATGGACGACATGGTGTACCAGCTGGCCTATGCAACAAGCATCTTATAATTTTCTTTTGTGCTTTAAATATTCGTGTAAAATTTTTTGAAGATCCCCAAGCAAGAATGCAATACTTTATCTTAGAGTATACGTAGCCAAAATAATAAGATTTTAAGACACCGACATCAACCGTATGACGCAAGCTTAGGACAACGTAAAAGGCGGAGTTAAGTGTTTTTACCAAAACCTCAATATGTTCGTCCCATGATAGACAATCATCCAATGTTACGCCTAAGAACTTAAATTTACTAACATTGGGAACCGATTTCCCATTTAAGTTGAAATAAATGCTGGAATTTGTTTTGTTGTTAAAACATAATGCGGCGGATTTATCTATATTTAGCTGTAAGGTATTTTTAGTACACCAGTTATTAATGCCCTTATTTACGGTGCTACCCAATAGCGACACACTATCAAAATCGGTGCCCCTTAGTATACATGATGTGTCATCCGCATACTGGTAAAGAAAGCACATCTCCAACACATCAGGCATATCTGCCACGTACACCAAAAACAATGTAGGGCCCAATATGGATCCCTGCGGAATACCCCGTGTGATCGGCGAAAATGACGGTAAACTTTCTTTCTCTATACCCTGTTAGACATTTCTAACACTTACATACTGACGCCTGCCACTCAAATAGGATTTTATGTATTTAAGAGCTATTCCCCTAACACCGACTGATTCCAATTTACTTAATAAAATTTGATGGCTGATGGTGTCAAATGCCTTGCTCATATCATAAAAGAGACCCACCACTTTGTCGCCCTCGTCAATACATCTTGATGATCTATTTATAAAAGTGTAAACAGCCATTTCAGTGCTCTTACCGGGAAGAAAACCAAACTGATGCAAAGGGATTAAGTTGTGTTTTAACAAATGATTGAGTAGTCGTTTATTCAGTACCCTTTCATAAATTTTAGAAAAAGATGGCAGAACTGAAACAGGCCGATAATTTGAAATGTCGTTTTCATTACCCTTTTTATGGATGGGTATAATTCTAGAAACTTTTAGTGCGTTTGGAAATGAAGCGAACTTAATAGAATTATTAATCATGGTGCTTAATGGTTTTAATATATATTGCATACATTTTCGGCTTTGGATTTTTTTTTTTTTGAAAAACAACAAAAATATCACAACGAAAATGTCTCAATCACTCAACCTGCTTTGATAATTTATTGCTATATTGTTCAGGCGCTATTTTAAATTTTGACAGATCCAATGTTCCAACGTCCCTCCATTCAAAACGTGTACACTCCTAAAGCTGATATAATAGACTCGTCCCATGATTTCAGCGCTCAAAGCGGTGTGTATATGTACTTCTCATTTCACTATACCTATTTTCTAATTAGATGATGGCTTCAAGAGGTTGCAAACATGAAGCAGACGCGTTTTGCTATGTTTGTGGTCAGTTTATTAAGACAAGAGGATGGTATAGGGGAGAAAAGAGATCCATGAGATTTGCAATTCCAAGCATTTGGCGGGAACTTACTAACCACTCAAGCAACTGCTACTTTTGCATTGTGACCCTTCCAAACGCCGTACTGGCAAAAATGCACCTGCTGTCATGTATCCGGATCTTCCTCCACCCATGGCCGCAGTATTACAGAGCTCTCAGCTTCCATTACCTACTCCTCCTAAGATAGATCAGGCGTCTTCAATCAGCAACAGCGAGTCGGATTGTGAAGAAAATATTGTAGAATCAGATGACATGTTCAATGTAAAACGACTTAGTTAAAGATCTTGGACTCTCCAAGCCCAATGCTGAGATTTTGACCTTTAGGCTGAAGCAGTGGAACTTGCTGGATGAAACTGTGCGAGTCGTAGATCAGAGAAAGCGCCACCAAACTTTTTCTAGCTTTCTCACCTATCTAGATGGGCTCTGCTTTTGCCACGATGTGACTGGACTATTTGAGGCAATTGGAATCGCCTATAATCCAAATGAGTGACGTCTCTTCATTGACAGCTCTTAAGAAGCCTCAGAGCAGTACTGCTGCATAATGGTAATAACTTTCCATCTCTTCTCCTGGGTCATTCAGTGCACCTCAAAGAGGATTACTTTAACATCAAGACCTTGCTGAAAATTTGACAAGTATGGCTGGGAGGTCATCGGCGACTTCAAAATGGTGTCATTCCTCATGGATCTGCAAGGTGGTTTCCCCAAATTCCCATATTATCGTTGTCTTTCGGACAGCAGCGACACCAATGTATACTACAACAAGCGCGACTAGCCACAGAGGACCGAGTTTTCTATAGGGAAAAACAATATCAAATGAAAGCCAGTGGTAGACTCTATAAAGGTGCTGATGCCACCACTGCACATAGTTGGGGCTTATAAAACCATTTGCGAAAGCTCTAGGTACGGAGTCAGCAGCCATAAAACACCATGAAAAATAATTTCCTAAGCTATCTGAGGGGAAGGTCAAAGCCGATGTCTTCGTAGGACCTCAAATTAAAAAAATTCTCGACTGCGATGACTTTCCTAAAAAGCTCACCCGTAAGGAGAAAATATTGGAGATATACACTGTGTCCACTTAAATATGAGACTAATATGGGCAAAAAAAATATTATTGAATCTATAAAAAAAAATTATATAAAATAAAAGGCAGTGCTTCTTTAGAAATATATTTGGGGTTTAAAATAAAAATTCGTAACTTTGCTATAATTAAGAGAAAAAAAGAAATTGTCTTGAGAATAAATCACCCTTATTTTTAAAGATATGCAGAAGTTCCATTAGAAAAAAAGGACTTCAAATTCCTAAATATGCCAAAATACCAACTTTCAAGTAAAAATCGAAAAAACACATTTTTACAAAAAAAAAATTAAAAAAGTATTTTTTCAATGTTTGGCTCATATTGTGTAATTTTGTATAATTCTATTTCTTTGATTTCTACTTTGAATATTGAATTGCAATATTGATATTGCAACAACAACGATTTTGTCTACTTGGCTATTAAACAAATCTCCTCCTCAAGTAAAAAAGTTGACGATAATTTTCGCTATAGTGAGCCATTCTTCTATGCCACCCAATAGAATGTTTGGATTATGCAATCCCGTCCCCGGAACAATACAACGAAGTTAATGCAAAATATTCTAAATAAAGAATAAATCACAATCGTCTATTTGTACCACCAACCAATTAATTTGGAATTACCATTAATTTGGAAACACTTCTACACCTCTATTGTAAATTGTTTGTCACTTTTACCATGTTATTGCAATATCAATTTCGACAATAAGTGTCTCAATTTAACGTCACTATCTGTTAGTAAAAATAGGTCCAATCATTCATTCGTTATGGGAATTTTTTTTTTAGGCCACAACCACACAAGGACCACACAGTCTCAAAAGGAGGACAGTCCTCACGAAACGAGGACGGATGGCAACCCTAATAGACATCATCGTCTAGACTGTAGATGAGTGACGATCTCTGGGGAAGATAGAACTTACCTTGTTTTCTTTTGTTATCCCATTCATTTTAAGAAATTATTTTTTTATATAAATTACTGTTCATTATCTGGGCCAAAGACTATATTAAACTCATTCTTTTAAGAATTGTCAATTTAATTCAAATTATGCAAATATCAATTTATTAATCATTTTTAATTAATAAAGGTCAGCTGTCTTAACTTTGTAAATAGAAAAAATATTACATAAGTGTACATTCTTTTATTTAAATTACTTTCTGAACAAGACATGACTTTCTTCTCGGGTCGCCACTCGTCCTTTTTTCGCGAGGATTGTTCTCGTTTTAGCACTTTGTCCTCTTGTCCTCCTTGACAACAGAAATCCTCGTAAGGGCTCATTTATGGATAAATTGCAGGAGATAGCTAATATACTGGAAAAAAGGTCCTTATACTGGAATTAATGATCGTCATTCGATTATACTCTAATTTTAGAGATATTTCTTCTCTCGCTCATAGTATCAGTCCTTACCGAATGCCGTCATTTCCCAATCTGTGTTATGCATTTTCAAATAATTCGTTATTTTTCGGAAAATTATATAATCTAGTGACAGATGGTTTTATTACGGGGTTCGCTCGCTCTCAAGCGTAAAGGTCTTGGATCGAAATAATTTAGTTCAACACACAAAATTTTGGATGACACTATATATACGATAACACAAATAAAAAACATTCAAGATAAAAAAAATAAATAAATGCAATGAATTACAATAAACAACTCTTAACATGGGTTACGATGATACGATAATTTGCGTACTTAAATACTAAATTAAACTATTAATTACGATCTAATTTCGAAATATAGAGGTTAAGTTTAAATATCTAGATTACTAATATTGGCTGGGAGGTTTGTATTGTGTGATAGGATTTTAGAAAATGAATGACCAAAATAATGAAATATTAAATTTTGGTGCAAAGGAAAGAGAATAATAAAATTAAAAATTAAATTCGACTTAGCTGCTAGATGTCTTGGAGAGTCGGGTGTAATTGCGTTCGTGAAAGTGGTTTGAGCGCGTTACGCTGATGTCAAGGCGTGGTCCCCTTTCGAATTCAACGATCCGAATTTGGTCTCCTAAACTAAGTACTTCGTTCACCTTCTTGTTTCACTCAACGCCAAAATAACACTAGTAGTGGTGGTAGATAGTAGATAATAGATAATAGATGATAATAATAGTAGTAAATAGTAGGCCCTAAGATAGGATCGGATTACTAAACTGATAAAATTAACAACAAAAGTCCGCTTACCAGTGACCTAAGATGACACCATTAACAAAATGAAATGCCGGCTGACGCTGCTGTTTCAAAACCCTTGTCAGGAATATCGATGCAAAGGACACAAACCTCCTAGCAGTCCCAGGTAAAGCGAACAAAAATGCACTCGATACTAGAAGTTTCTCGCACGACAAAATCCCACAACGTGGTAATATAAATTTAATTGCACGGAGCAACTTGAACAGCGCGTCTAAGATGGTATGTGAGCCTGTGCGTCTCCCTTACTTAGCTAGCGAAAGGGCCGAAGTCGGAAAATACCACGTGAATCAAAAGTCACTGACAAACTCAAAAATGCGAAGTAATTTGCACAAAAGAAAAGGTTTTAATGAATGAAACTCGAACTAATAACTGAAGAATGAAAAGCAAATTTAACTGACAAGGAATTACTAATTAATTTGGAAGTAAATAACTAAAATGAAACATTAAATTTTGCTATCGCGGTAAGATGCGTTGCGATGACCAAGGAGTTCTAAACCTCACTGCTAGATGGCGTTGGGTCTAATTCTTAAATTAAATTAAATAATTTTTTTTAAATAAAACCTATAAATGAAGTGATCGCAATCCAACAGCAACAGTTTGTTCAAAAAAAAAAAATGATTTATTGAATAAAATTCTCACCAGATAAAGGTTTTCTAGCTAAAATGAAATGATTTAGTGTGAAAATGTGACGAGTCGTACATGTACAAGAACACAATAACACTCAAGAAGTGGTAAAAAGATTTTCTAGGATTTAGTGTCGCGAACGTTCGAAGTTTAATTCCGTTTCTGTCCGGAAACTCTATTTCGTACGAAAAATTCCACCCGCTAAAATGAAATAAACGTCCCAGAACTAGCAACTTTTCGTAATATATTGACCCCTCTCGTGTAGTAGCCGGTAGCTGCTAGTGTTTCTCTCTCTCTGTGTGTGTGTTGTGTGTGTGTGTGTATGTGTGTAACTCCGTGACGCTTCTGCGAATTTTAAAATGAATAAAGTTTCTTCCCGGAAATAATGAGGAGGTGGTGCGCTGGTTCGTCTCTTACGGAACCCAGTTGGATGTATCTGGCGTAGCCTTCGGCTCCGTTGGTGTAGACAGGTGAAGCTCTAGCGTTTAGGAGTTCGAGCGTCATGTTCGTAATTAAATTTTGCAACGATGCAGTCGGTGTTGCATACGCCCTTGGGTTAGATTTACAACGGAGTCTGCACGGAAAAAAAAGAGAAAAATGTTGCCACAACAAAAATTATTGTTTTCATATTTTGCATTCATTCAACTTATCTTATAATGTGTGATTGTGTTCCATAGTACACACATCCATAGTATACCGGGTGTCCAGCCTAAGATGCAACAGTCCACAGCCGATTTATTATTGTTTTTTTGGAAAAATATTTCAAATAAATGTTGCCTCAAATCATTTTCTACACATTTCACATTTCTACACACAGCACACGTCTTTTATTTTAAAATTGTTGCATTTAAATTACAGAATTATTAAATAGGGCTCTGTAATTTTCGAACTCTAAAATCACGGATAACTTGATTTTTTTTAAATTGAATGGTATAGCAATTTTTACATAAATGGATGTAAAATTTAATTTTCTTTCGATTTTATACGAGTGTTACTGTGTCTATCTCCAAAGGTTTTGGAGATATTCGCGACATTTCAGTTTTTCACTATAGATACGTATTGCGAAGCGCCGGCAACCTTCCCCTCGCATTTCACCAGGCTTGCAACTGGCAACAGTAATACTGATATGTTTAGAAAGTGGCCAACAGAATACAATAAGACCACTGGGAACAAACAAAACTTGAAATTAAAAAAATATAGAATTTGCTGAAGCGCGTTGGAAATGAACATAGCAAAGATAAAAGAAAACACAACATTACTGGTATATCCATAAATCAGAACATTTTTCGAACTACATTACTCTGTCCAATGAATGGCGTACATACAAATCGAGCTTCTTGCTCGCAACAGGTTACACTTTAAATGTTAGTGCCGTCATTATACAGAGAATGTGTACAACACTATTATATTAAATGTTCAAAATGCGATCCGTTTTAGGCGCTACATAATTGAAATCGCTTTTGCAAACACTTTTGAACATTTCTGAGCATTTCTGGTGTGACTTCTTGAAACACTTTTAAAATACGATGGCCCATATCATGGCCATTAGATGTTGTTGGTGGCGTCTCATAAACTTCATTTTTAATGAAACCCTATAAAAAGGAATCGCAGCTTATAAGATCTGGCGATCTCGCACACTATCTGTCGCCTGTCCCCCACGCGCAATCCAGCGGTCTGAAAAAGACACATCCAAAAACTGACGAAATTCGACAGTATTGAAAGATGGAGCACCATCGTGTTGGAACCACATCAGCTGACAAGTAGCTAACGGAATACTTTCTGACAGAACCCCAAATTATTCTGAAGAAATTCCATATAAACCCTACCCATCAGGCGTTGGTTATGAAAGCACTCAAATTCAAAAATCCATTTTTGTGGAAGGTAGCTTCGTGTGAAAACATCACTTTCTCGAAAAAGTTCGCAATGTTGTTTTTTTTTTGTAATTTCAAGTTTTGTTTGTTTCCAGTGGTCTTACTGTATTCTGTTGGCCACTTTCTAAACATACCAGTATTACTGCTGCCACTTGCAAGCCTGGTGAAATGCGAGGGGAAGGTGGCCGGGGCTTCGCAATACGTATCTATCGTGAAAAACTGAAAAGTCGCGAATATCTCCAAAACCTTTGGAGATAGACACAATGACGCTCGTATAAAATCGAAAGAAAATTAAATTTTACATCCATTTATGTAAAAATTGCTATACCATTCAATTTAAAAAAATCAAGTTATCCATGATTTTAGAGTTCGAAAATTACAGGGCCCTATTTAGTAATTCTGTAATTTAAACGCAACAATTTTAAAACAAAAGACGTGTGCTGTTTTATGATTAAGCGAAAACTGAAAACCACATCTTTCTAACTTTCGTATTTCCGGAGATATTTCCAAACACCGAAGACACTGCAAATGTCATTTTTTTTTCGAAAAACCTCATGTAATTCGGAAACGGTACAACTTAGCCCCAATGTATGCCTAACGAATTGTTATTTAAATTTAACAAGGAATCCAAAAGTACAATAATATACAGGGTGTTCCATTTAAAATAATAAAGTTAGTATCTACTTCCGGTACAACCGGAAATCCGCCATTACTAAAACTAATTTTAAAATCTGTAGAATATGATTCGAGGCAACATTTATTTGAAACATTTTTCCAAAAAAACAATAATAAATCGGCTATGGACCGTTGCATCTTAGGCTGGACACCCGGTACATGGCCATTGCCTATGCTGTATACAAGGGTCATTGCTTATATTTTGAGCCTTATAATAATAAAAAAAAACAGTTATTTGTTATTGAAAATTCCTTTATTGTTTTTCAAAATATTCTTCTTTATGATCTATACACTTGTACAGGATGTCCCATCCAAGACCTGGCCTTTGATTACATTCTATTTTTTTATTTTAGGGAAAAAGTTTCCTACACCCTAAAAAAAAATGTGGTAAAATTACCCCAAAAATTGGTGCCAACTGTGCTACCTCCTATTTTTGGGATAAATTTACCTATATATACCACATTTGTTTTTGGGTGTATACAACAGTTTTACAAAATTCAATCTTGCACAACTTAAAACCATTTTTGATTTTACAAAATGTTCCAAAAGTAGGAAAACGCATACTTATATATTATTCCATTTTTAAATTCTACGAAGAAAAATAATATCTCTTTATATAAGCTACTATATGTCTGTCTGTAATAACAACGGTGTTATTTACACTTTTGTAACGCGGTAAGCCCATTGGAGCATCTTCAACTTGTTTATAGCGTCTACCTTTATATGTAAAATAAGTATTTATTAAACAGTGGTTTGCTAGAAAAGGCGAAGGGCCATCAGGATTAAATTCGTTATATCAGCGTTTCACAGTTGCAAAGGATGGGACTCCATCGCCAAAATTGGAAGTAAGTTGATCTATGCACTCCTGCCTTGATAATCCACAACGAAAGTCGTAATAATTCCAGTTATTCCCTGACACAGAATTTCCAAGTACTGTAAACAACACAAATGGTGCCCAAATAACAAAATATTCTAAAGAAAGTCATGTTAAAAAATGTCAAACTTTCTATTGAAGATGTCAGATGTCACCTGACAACACTCGTGAACAACTTCTATCCTTGGGCGTTCCTTAAGGTTTACACCTTGGATCTCTACTATTTGTTTTGTTTATAAAAAAACTTATTATTGAAAAACAATAACAAAAAATAACAAAAGACACGAGTGGCTGAGGGTGTTATGTTACAAAATCAAACTTTTTCAGAAATGAAGTTTTTTGTGTAAATTTTCTCGAAAGTAGTGTAACATAACCCCTTCATACATTCACAAGACTCAAATGTTCTTGAATTTCTGGAATTTTCGATGGTGCTATGTGAAAGATGGGTACAAAACACCTTGATTCACGCAAAAAAGACAGTTTTTAAAATGCGACATAGCACCTTCATCCACTCGTATCTTCAATTATACAATCCTTGGATATGCTGATGGCATCTTTCCTAAGATCTGTACTACCAATTAGGAAAAACTACAAAGAAACCTCAACGTGCCATCAATGATTTAATACAAATACACCAAAGCTAAATACACCAGGAAATATTATGCAGTTACCTATTTTACGTTCTCTATAAATACATATCACAATAACCACGTTAAGCTATCATCGATATCTGAGGTTAAAGACCTTGGAGTAATACATATTTGATTCTAGTATAGTCTGCCATAGTTTTAACCTCATATATCAACTATATCTTCTGATGCCTACAATCCCATTGGGTGGGTAATGCGAATACCTGGATATTTCACTCACAGTACATCCGCCTCAAGGTCTTTCTCTTGATCGTACTCACTGAAGATAGAAATTCCTCACTTACAAATTGGGTGGAGCTTACTCAGAAGTGGGCTTCTCAGAAATCATATTGGTTGCCCATTCCTGCTTGAACTAAATATGCTGTGTACTGAATGCTACTAAAAAAAAAATGCAAAATGAATTAAAAAAATGAAAAAATTAAATTAGCTAGCTCAAAGGATAAAAATTTAAAAGGGCGCAAAAGAACAATTAAACTCAGGGCTACCTTCGCAAATAAAACTAATCACGAAAAGTAAATTGTGGGTGAAAGAAATCTGACTTTCTTAAATTACCCCAAAAATTGAAAAGGTTTTGTCAAAAATAGAAGAACAGAATTTAAAATGACGTTAATAACAATTAAAAATTTATTATATTTAAAAAAAGAAAAAAAAAATTAATTACAATTGTGCAGAAAACAAAACACCTGGACAGAGAGTCCTGGCCTAAATCAAAAAACTGCTCGAGAATCTAAAATTACAAAAGGACAATGCTAAATCCTTTAACAAAGTAAAAAGGTAAAATAGTTCAGGAAGATAGTCCTTTTATATCAATCAATGTTTCAAAATTAAACAAACTAAATTAAACGAGGACAATTCAAGTAAATTTACAAAAGAAAAACTAAAAGCAAGCACAAAGCTTCTATTCACCTAACCCGAGGTGATTAATAAATAATTACAAATCAGCAAACTTGGAAACGGAAAAATTAAACTCTTTAACCTAAATATATCTTCCTGCACGAAATAATAAATTATCCTATATCTAATTTGTGTACACAAGAATATAATACCAATTATTATATAACGAGTTCCTTGATGGATGAAATAAATCAAAATTAACAAAACAAATCTTTAAATAAAAATGAAATACCAAAATGGCAGCTAACAATATAAATTTACATGTACTTACACCGGTATCTTGCCAAGGAACTGGCCTCACAGGGTTAAACAATCGTATACATATAAAATTCTACAGCTGCGTGCGCTACGCCTAACACAAACGCACTGATCATCGAAGAAAGCTTTTAAGAAGGACATGAACTAACATGAGCAAACGCTATACAAATTAAAAAGTGAAATTAATTTAAACAACCTGAACATTTAAATAAATAAATTAAACAAACAATTCAATTCATAAACTCTTCTATAAAATAAAGTACACAATTGAAATTGTGGAAACTCTTGCGAAACATACATGATAAAGACTGATCGGAATTAACAAGAAAAAAAACTGAATTTGCAAAAACCGGGGTGCCAGACCACAGCAGTATATAGTTTCTTGTGCCAAGGCAGAGAACCACTCCAGATTTATATATATTATTACCATTACTAATAATATGTTCCTAATAATATTTCAGCACTACAGGTCTTGAAGGCCCTTGGCTTAGAGTGCCGAAACACTCCGAGACACTGAGAAGTGCTGTGCGAATGGTCACCCACCACCAACAACCGGTAGCGCATATTACTGCTTGACTTTCTAGATTGGCAATGATGCACCCTTCCTTCTCAGCCGTACTGCCGGCATAACAATATGTACTTATGTCAGCAATTATTATATTAATTTAAGATATGTTTTCAGCATGTATAGACATTTATTAGTTTTATTGTTGTCCTGATATTGAGCTTGGTCTTTTGGGCAATAAAGATTATTATTATTATTATTACACAGGATTATCTTAAGAAGACTTAACGAAATTCAAAAAAATGGTCAAACCGTTACTTAAATAAACTGAGGTTTGTCCATTCGCTCTAGTGACAGTGGTTCGATTCTGGTCTATTTATTTACCTTCCATGCGTTTTCTACTAAAAATCCAGACGAACGACATGAAATTTTTGACTGCTGATATACACATTCAGCTGAAATAACAAAGGCGGCTCGTGTCAAAATTGAGTAATGGGTCCAATCATGGGCCAACAAGATTTTATATCGACGAAAACATAACACAACACAGAGCATATGAGTTATTTCAGCGAAGTTCGTCGAGTAATATAAGCATAAGCGGACGTATTTCTTACAAAGAATGGAAAACCCAATTCTTATTTTCTCTATAACAATAATTGCAGGACGACTTTAAGCCGCTATACGACACTTACTTAAGAATATGGATAAAGCAATATTTACGACTAGGAATAATAGGGCAAGCTTTATCTTGATGGGATCGCTTTAGTAACACCCCGTACATGAATTGGCCACTTCCAACGCGATTCAGCGACCTTGCTTGCCGCTTTGGCACCGGAATTTAATTTCACATCATCATTGATACTGCGCCATCTCTCCCACTCTCCGCGCCTTTATGTTCTATCATTATTGCTTGCTACGGACGGCGCTCTACTCGGCACCGAATGCACGTCAAAAGGGGGTACAGGACGCGACGGTGGGGGTTCTACGGTGCCATAATTGACGACCCCCCTCTACACGCCGTAACAGCGTAATTGCTCTATATATGCGGCGGGGCTGTTACAATAACAATTAACAATTAAATATTACTCGAATGGTTGGAACGCGGAGATGATGTTGCCCGGATAATTGCGTTCGATTGTGGCGCTGGCTGGAGGCTTACAGGATGATGATTCCGCAGGAAGGTCGTGATGCTTATCGTTGGCGTATTAATTAATTTATACGTACAGCTACGGAGTGTGTGCGAAAGACAATGGGCGTCGAAAATGACTTCAGCCGACGATTGCGTGGATTTTGAGGGTGGTAATGGAAGAAGGGGTGGTTTAAATAAAACCCAGTGAAATAATGTAGGAGCTGGTGTCAAACATCAATGGGTAGCAAATCATCAATTAAAATGAAATGGTATCATTGCGGTTCCCAAAGAGAAAATGTTTGGGAACCGCAACTAACTACCATCTAACCATATATACACTTTGTGCGGTAAGTACAAATATTGCCAAGTAACACTGCCTGACTGAGCCTTGGAGCAGGCAAAACATGTTAAATCGAAAAATAGCAACCCCAAACACGTTTTTAAATCAGCTATATTAGTACGTTTAGCATCTCTCTTACATGAAAAATGATCTTTTATGAAATCGATGTATTGATTTGTGTAATTTACAATGATGTTCAACATGGTTTCCTCAAATAAACAGAGTCACGTTTCTAAAATTGGTTTCACGCCGCGCCGCTTTTTCAAGAAATTGCGGATTTACATTAAAAAGTTCAGCCAATTCAGCTTGAGTATAACCTTCTTCACGAATAGTAACGATTCTTAATGCAATCAGCTGCACTTAATTTCGATTTTCTAATCACTGTGGGTTCATTTGCAGAAAAAACTAATTTCTACCCTAGTGAAACAAAAAACTATTCGCTTATTTAAAATCAAATATTGGATATTAAAAGTTAAACATCACCGTGCCAGCGCGTAACAGGTGGCTAAAAGTGGCTAAAAATTACATTATTCAATTTCGAGTTCACTGACAATAGATCGCAGTAGACGTGTCTCTCAAGATATCCAAATTTCGCGCGTTTCCTTCGCCTGTATAACTACTACAAAACGCTATCACCACATCGATCTTTTCAATTTAAATCAATTCAACATGGCCCTCTTTCCGTCTACTACGGGGCGAAGGAAACGATTCGCTAGGCAAGGCGTAAATTCACTTTCAGTTTAGCCGGCGTTCAATTCATTTCGCTCATTTCTTAATAAGGCGTTGATGCATATGAGAATAAAGGTTCGGTCCTAAAATTTTATCACGGTCATTAAGTTTTGATCACGGTCAGTAATTTTATAAGAAAAAAAAATGGAATATTATACGCCCGAGGAAAAGCTTTTTATTGTGAAATAATTTTACGGTGGCAATTCAGCAGAAGTTACACACGATTTATTTGCAGTAAATTATTCCAAGAGATCAATTCGATCAATTCCTAGCGCGACTCCTATTCGTAATACAGTGCGACGTTTTGAAACGACGTTTATAATAATAAATAACAAAAATAAAGATGTTCTAGTGAAAAATGTCGAAAAGTGATATCGAAATAAGTTTGTGCATTAGTGGAATAAAATCCATCCATGTGACATCCAAACATATTACTTGCGGATTTAGTAATAGTGCAAAAGTTTTATAAACCTTTTACGCAAGACTAAGTATCGATCGTACAAAATTAACACATCCCAAGAACTTTCACTCGTGGATTATTACTGTCGTCTGGAATTTTATGAATGAATGATTAACCCTAGTCCTACCAACGTTTTATCGTAACGTGTCCTACCAAGGTGTGCCTCACAGGCACACATCTATTTGTACACATTGTTGATGTAAATATTAGCAAAATATGCATTATTTATTTCATGTAGTAGGTATACAGTAAGATTAAAACATATAGAAAGAATATTGTGTGTCAGAAGATATAATTTAAAAATAGTACAAGATAGTAAAATATTTGAAAGTTATTTATGTAGTTTGCAATTTGTGCACGTGAGTATTTTCTCTGAATGTTCACCACAAACCGTTTGCTTACACTTATCACATAACTGTGTTCACATTCTGCTTTTCTTTGATGGGCAAATATACCGTTTTCGTTTTCTTACTTCTCGAACCGTCATTTTTTATAATGAATTAGGACAAGGTTCAAGAAAGAAGGATAAAGTGGATGTTAGGATGGAAGTGCCGGGAGCATAAGTTCTTCCGCACCTAGGGGTCCGTCAAGGTGTCTCTTCGGCAAACAGACAAAGACCACGGTATGAAAAGGATAGGTCTACGTAGAGCGATGATTTTAGATGGAGGAAAAACACAGCAAAAAACAGCCAATGTCGTGTACACAAGCAAATAATTTACCTTATATTGTTTTACATCAATTCAACATTCAACTTCTTTAGCAGAGTACAAACACTATGTTCGCAAATTCACACCGAACTTAATGATATAGTTTATAATATTTAATGTTTGATCTAAACCCACTAAAAACACTGATAAATGCGATATCCCGATAAACACAGCTTCACCTATGTCTAGCACACCTATTTTTTTATTTTATTGATTATTGACTTTTAAAACTGCTTTTCATTGTTCTTTTTTTTCTTTTAATGTTGTTTATGAGCTTTGTCACTGAAATTTATAGCTTACATTATCTGATGCTACGATATAAAAATAAGTATGAATAGAAGCATGAATAGATTTTAGTTATCGATTTAAGTATTGTCTAATTATTTCCCTTTTCACTAAAACAAATGTAATGTTGAGTTTATTTCATTAATAAAACGAAGAAATATGATTCTGACATGAACTCTCCCAAATTAAGCTCAATAATTGTTCACTAAATATATATAATATACAGTAATAATATATATAATATGTGTTATGTATATCATATAGTAATTAGTCTGCGTCCCTCTCCTAACACTTTTAGATGTAGTACTGCTACATGTGAGCCTACGTTTCCAACGTTGACCGCCATAAATAGACTGCAAATACTGTCAATGAGTCACTAAGAAATGGCTAATGAGCCTTTGAGCAGAAAAGAACTGAAAACGTAAATATTGAAAGTGTATTAGTTAATTTTAATAATAAAAAGAATAAGAAAGTACAGTCATACTAAAGTACGGCGTTTACGTTTTATCTGTAACACTAATTTTTTTTTTATTCTCTACCTAATGTCGAGTACCACAATAAAATTATCTTCTAAAGCAAAGTGTATTACCACTACCACTGCAGTTTTTTTTTACCCTATGTCCCCTACGTCTATGTTTTATATTATTTTTTTAATAGCCTATGTATTCATAGTTTATTTTTATTACGTTTTTGTATTGCCAGTAAAATTAGATTAAATAGGGAAGTCATTAAATAGTAGAAATAATTTATAAAGTCAAATACATATGCATATATTATTAAGGTGTTCCAAAATCTAAAATGTAAAAAAAAACTCATACCTAACTCATTAACACTATTGCTACATGATATTTTTTTATTGGGGGGATTTGCCCGCCCTAGGAAATTGTTTGCCCCTCGTGGAAGTTAATTTTAGCTACGGCCCTGCAAAGAGAACTCAAGTATAAAACATTGTTAGTATTTATTGCTTTTTCATGAATACATTTTACGATTGAGTATCCATAATATCGTACACAATTCCTGTAGTAATAATTTATTTCCTTTTCACGTGAAATTACCCATTTAGCTCGCACGCAATGCCGCAAAATTCCTTTTTGTTTCGTTCTGCCGATTACGAGAACCTCTCAGTTGATTTGCAAAATATTACGGCGGATTTTGCTGCAGTGGGTGTATTATATTTGTTTTTGAAATTTCTAGTAGTAATTCATGGATTTTTTTTTTAATTTATAGTCGTCGTTACCTCATAATATAAAAAAAAGATAGTGGGTATACAGTTCTGTATTATTAGTGAAAAAACCCATTACTACGTCTATGTTACTGCGGTGTTATCTTCAAATATAGCAAAAAAAAAATTGCTTCTATGCTACAAAATCTGGAAATACGATCGATACAAGGTATCTGTATAAAAAATATTTTCCGTAATTATTTTGCGATAATTCCCTGTTTACCTCTCCACGTAAACCACTTTCGATACTGGCTTTCATGAAACGAATGCACGGAATGAAAAGAGGAACGGTAATTGATATTTACTAACCATTAAACTTGGAAAAGCAAACACGACCGTCGGGCTTAATGTGGAGTTGTTGCCCCAATAAGGTAATGAACGTGTATCCGAGACTAATGTTATATAGACTGGGGTAATTACTTGCGGCAATCTCACAGCCGATTCATGAAGATAAACCTCCGAAAAAGTAGATACCCCATACCTCAGTACATATGCCCCAGTCTATCCCGACGAGGTAATTGGGATATAAGAGTAAAGAAGATAGAAACGTTGTCTGCCTTTGATATGGTGCCGTAATCAGAGATTTATTTCATGTTTGAAAGTGTAGATAGTAAATAATCTGCTTTGCTTTACATACTTTTAATGAGACCCTTTTGAAATCTTTTACATGATATTCATTTTATATTTATATTGATTTCCAATCTACTGTTACGGGGTTTACACTCAAGGTCTCATCGGATCGAAATAATCGAAATAATTTATTAAATTTTTGGGTGACACTGTATATTTGTTACAGAGAAAACGAAATAATAAAATACAATGAAATACAGTGACCTAAAGATGACGCCATTAAACGAAATGAATGCCGGCTAACGCTACTGCTTGTAAACCCCTTTTCAGGAAAATATCGATGCAACGAACACTTCTCCCGGCAGCCCCCAGTAAAGGTACAGAAAATGCACTCGATACTGGAGGTTCCTCACGTGACAATATCCCACGACAAACGTGGTAACTAATAAAACTTTCACGGAGAGAACTAATAACAGCGCGTGTGTGGTGTTTAAGAAGCCTCTGTGCGTCTCCTCGCTTAGCAAGCAGACGGAAACAGAAACTGCGTAACGTTAATCAAATCAGTCACTGACAAGCTAACAATGCGGAGTAATTCACGCAAAAGAAAGGGTTTTAATGAACGACACTTGGACTAATAATTGAACAATGAAAAGCTATTTTAACGGACAATGAATTACTAATAATTTGGAAATAAATAACGAAAAATGTGATATTACTTTTGACGAGCAAGAAGTATGAAACTTAGTTGCTAGATGGCGTTGCAGGGTCTAATTCTTAATTTAATTAAACAATAATCTTTAGATAAAATCCATAAATGAAGCGATCGCAATCCCACGGCAACAACTATACAAGCTAGATCAATGACTACATTGCCGGCTTTATGCTACGGTCACTTGTGGGTGAGAGTTTTGCGCGTAACTCCTAGAGGGCGCTGAACTCTTTTCACGTAGTGGATGATTGCAGTAAAATTCACGTCAGTTGGCAACCTTGAACCGAACGTTGGAACCAGCAAGAAGTACGAAACTTAGCTGCTAGATAGCGTTGCAGGGCCTAATTCTTAATTTAATTAAACAATAAACTTTAACTAAAATCCATAAATGAAACGATCGCAATCCAACGGCAACACTACAGGCAAACAAAAATCTCGTGACAGTGGTGAGTCAGTGTGCGCACATTGTACAGGTGTGGGGGGAGCGTGTACGATAGCCGGTTTACAGTATATATGCTTTAGCTCCGCCCTTTTTGCCACTGCGAAACTCTCACGAGCGATTTGTCGATCTGTAAATTATTTTTGAATTTTTAAACAATTTTTTTTCGTTTTTTTTTACATTTTTAGTGTTTCTTTTTTAGTTTTTTTAATATTTTTTCCAAAATTTTTAATATTTTTCTTACATTTGTTTATTTTTCAAGATTTTGTAATATTTCTAAACATTGCACGACTTTTTAACATTTTCCTTCTTTTAGCGTTTTTCCATTAATTTTTATTTTATTAGGGAGTACTTTTTAACATTTTCACATTTTTGATTATTTTTTTTTCAATCTTTTTTTTCAGTTATCTGTTTTTTTTAATAATTTTTTTCCCAAACTTTGTACCTTTTTTTGTAAATTATTTTTGAATTTTTAAAACAATACTTTCATTTTTTTTTACCTTTTTTGCATCTGTACAATTTTATATTTTTAGTGTTTTTTATTTTATTTTTTTTCCAAAATTCTTAACATCATTTTCATATTTGTTTATTTTTCAAGATTTTGTTGTACTACCCCTCGACAACACAAATGACATTTCTAGGGGCCGATCTATATACTATATCGTGTTAGTGTTATAATATTCTTGTCCTCATAGCTATAGAGAGGTTGAAAAAAATAAAATTTACCTCATTAAAAGATATTATATTCGTATTACTTTATCTTTGACAGGCCAGTCAAACATGACTCCATAAATCGAATCATTGTGTAGAAATGAGCGCTAGTAGGGCACTTTTTAGCATTAAAGCGGTAATATCTGTCATAATAAATAAATACCCATATTGACAATAATTTTGCGGTAATATATACTTTTCGTGCTAAAATTAGCGCGACAAATTGGCACTTCTTGTGGTTCGATAGTTTGACATCTCTCTCGCACCTTGCTCAATAATTTCACTAAAACCTGTACAATTATAATCACAAACATACCTGAGCGTTTATTTTACTTTTTAATTAGCGTTAAATTACCTTGAATCCCTATTATTGTTACTCGAAATTGCATGTGAGGTTACGGCAAATGGATACCATCACAAATGACAATATTTCTCGAATTATTCCACATTTTTCCATATAGGCTTCCAAACATCTCTCTGGTCACGTTTCGACTCATTATGTGTCGCTTGTACGCCTATTTACGTTCGAAATCGTCCCACAAAATTGGAAACGTTTTGCCGTATGATTGACACGGGCGCCATGATACGAATTCGGTCAAATCAAAACACGCTTACTCGGAAAAACATGCCTCTATAAATCGACTCATTGTGCGAAAAATTTCGCGTTTCGACCCTATTTTAGGGTTCGAACTGTAAGAGGAGACATGTAAGAACCCTTTTCGACATCAACCCCACTTCCATATAGCATCTCTGCTTGGTAGCGATCGCACGAAATTGCCCAAGTTTGACAACCGAAATCGATCGAAATCCGCCAAGAGAAACGCTTTTCATTTAGTAATGACGTGTTTTCCAACCTCATGCAAAAATTGTCACAAAAACTTAGACATTTTACGACTTTTCTCGACCAAAAAAAAAGAACATTAAGTATTGTTATTTGTGCATCTCCAAACTTTTCGCACGCACTGTATAGTTAAAAGCAAGGACGTTTTTGCGCGATATATGTTTTTTGTCCATTAGTGCACTTCCAAATCCGGTTCAACCTATACGATACTTCTGGGGCGATTTCATAATCGATATGGCTACTCCATCTCCGGCTAAAGCATCCCCCAACGTTTGCATGCCCTCTGGGGAGCGAAGAACTTCGTGCCGGTAAAAATCCCAAAATAAAAGCGTAAACAACATTAGACACCCGATCGGTTTCAATTCCGAACTCCACAGCGCCGAAAGAGACCTCAAAAGCCCCCCTACCCCCTCCCCAAAACCACCCCGTCGTCTCACTTTCCCGTAATAAATTTCATTTGTCGATCGCGAGCCCGTCTTCCCCACTCCCCTTTCCACCGACAGTCCCCGTCGGTTGCCGCACGCCGCATCGCGGCGCGCACACCCCGAACGTAGAAACGCAATATCGAAGTTGGAAAATCTGCTTACGGCCCACCCCCGCGCTTGCCACGAGCCGGTCGAACTTATTTCGGTGTAGCGGAGCGTCTATCCGGCCTGATGGCTGCGCACTTAACCCCCCCCGCAAGAGTCACTGTACCGGCATAAATGTATCCGGGAAAGCAACATATGCGTTGCATTAGCTCAGGGGCCTACTACGTAAACTCCGAACACGCGGGCGTGTACACGATTGCAGATACGGTCGTGCGGTTGAAGCAGTTTGATGTGGAAACGGTGCGCAAGAGGAGGCATCAGTCGATGATATTATACCGCGCCTGTTTAAAGTTGTACGGCTTGCTTTGGATTAATATTAAGCTGTGAATGAACCGAAGAGGATGTCTAGGATGTTTCTGTAAAGTTTTAGATTGAAATGCTGCCTAATAACTAAGAATTTAAAGTTAGTCACAGTTACTATAATAAATATACTTGCGCACCTGTATTGCTATCCAGTTAACAACCACTGGTATAAACAAAAACAACTATCAATCAAGGCACACGTCTCAATAACTGCATAGACTTCAGTCTTAAAGATCGTTGTGTCTGTCCAAAGTTGTAATATCTTCTGATCGTTGGATTATAACAAAATATTCCTGAGCCCACACCCTGGTTCAAAAACCGAACCGTCCTTACTACATACTTCATTACATTTTATTATTTAATTATTTTTTAAGTATGACAAAAATACTCCAAACTGTGGCACTGGTAATGCTGCAAACTTCTTCTAGACCCTGGTTCAGTGTTTCTGCTGATGATGATAGCTTTGCTATCGAAACGTACTGCTGTGGGCTGGCACCCCGGTTTTTGCAATTTCAGATGTTGTCGTGTTTACTCCGATCAGCCTTTGTCAATGTTTCGGGAGAATTTTCACAGATGTAAATGTTTATTGTTATATAAGATTTAGTTAATGAATTGATGGTTTGATTTATTTAGTTAAGTGTTCAGTTGTTTTAAATTTTATTTTATTCATTTGAATGTCTTGCGTTCGCTTGTATAGTCTATGTTATTATGTTTTGAGATTTTGTCCGTTGGCGGACTGATCTGTGCGGTTTCGTTGTACGCAGCGGTCGAGATTGTAAGAGTGAGTTCCGAGGTAGACAAGAGCGTGAGTAGACGTAAATTTTTAAATTATTTGCTGCCATTTTGTTAATTCTTTTGATATAGAGATGTGTTTCGCTTATATTGAATTTTATTCTGTCCATCAAGGAACTCGCTTAATAATAATTGTTACTATATTGTTGTGTACACATTTTAGATATAAGATCATTTATTATTTCGTGCAGGAGGATAGATTTTGGTTTTAATTCCCTCATTATAATTTTAAAGAGTTCATTTTTGGTTTTCTAGTTTGCTGTTTCATTTTTATTTTATTAATCACCTCGGGTTGGGTGAATAGTAGCATTGTTCTTGTTTTTAGTTTTCATTTTTGCAAATTTTTGGTGTTCCACGAATTTATTTTATTTTAATTTGATACCACGTGGTTTGATTTGAAAGATATTGGATTATCTTCCTGGACAACTTAATCTGTTGCTCGATATAGGATTTAGCATTGTCCTATTATAATTTAGAATTGCAGTTTTTGATTTAGAGCAGAACCCTCTGTTCACGGTTTTTTTTTTTTTTTTGAAAATTATAATTAACTTGTTTTTTTTTCTCTATAATAAATTTTTGATTGTTATTAACGTCATTCAAAATTCTGTTCTTTTATTTTATTAAACCTTTTTCAATTTTTGAAGTAATTAAGAAAGTCGGATTTCATTCACTCACAATTTACTTTTCGTGGTTAGATTCAAGTTTTAATTCGCGAGGGTAACTCTGAGGTTAATTGTTCTTTTGCGCCCTTTAAAATTTTATCCGTTGAGCTAATTTGATTTAATTTTTCATTTTTAATATTCATTTTGCATTTTTCAAATTCAGTCAGTACATAGCAGTATGTCCAGTTTAGTGCAGTTTGTGGTGAGGGGTCTAGGAGAAGTTTGCAGCATTTTTTAAGTAACTTCATTAATTTATTTAGATAGCCTCCTAAATAGACGATCAAAATTAGTATTGCCACAATTAGGTCATTGACCATAGAATTAATATATGCAGATGTAAGCTGGAAAAATGCATCATCAATGAAAACATAAACTTGTTGGTGTACTCAATTTTCCTTTATTCTTCCTTTAACAGCTAAATAATGAACTTCAGAGAAATCATCAAAATTGCAGCCTTTAATGTAAATGTTGGTTTTAACACTATTAAGAAACATAAAAACAGAATAAAAAACAGAAATGTAAGTACATTAGAAATTAATGACAAAAAATGTAAGAAATATTTTAAATCACAATTTTTTTTTTTCAATTTACACAGGAAGCAAAAAAGAATTCTCTAAGTTCGACTTAGAAATTGCTTCTACCCCAACAACAGTCTTTAAACATATAGAACATAGGAAATCGTAAGGATCAAATAGATCCTTCCTTCCATTGGGCAAAATAAAAGGCCAATTTTGAGTTTAATCTATTTACTGCAACCCTACATATTCTTGAAGAAAATCATCAAGTACATAATAATAAAAAAAATTAAATAAAAAAGTAAACAATCACGTGCAATTAAATTGTTACGAAAGTAAAGAAATGTATAAGAATAAACACCTTTTAGTGATTTCTAATCTAGGATCATGAAATTCTAACCTTTATATAACTAACAGCTTCTTGCGGGTTTCGCCGTGTGTCAAAACTTTCGCTCGACGTTTGTCACAGTTGAACAGTTCAGTTATCCTGAAGAAGCTGTCAGTATGAACAGCGAAACGTCGAGCGAAAGTTTTGACACACGGCGAAACCCGCAAGAAGCTGTTAGTTATAGTTACACCGGCCGTGAAAGCCTACGCAGTGTTATCTAACCTTTATAGTTTATTACTGCTGCTGATGATAGCTTTTCTATCGAAACGTGCATTCAGTATATTTAATATGTGGTAAAAAAATAATCCATTCACCTTACACCTTCATACATTCTTATTTATTTATTTTTTTTCTGAATTAATAATTTTCCTTATCAAAACAGAAAAATATACAATTAAAAATGACTTTATTACAGTATACCTATATTATTCTATACACAAATATACAAATTAAAAACCATAGTATTCGTAGGGTAAGTATGGAATATGTGATCCGCTATTCTAAATAAAAACAATATCACACACGATACTGTTAATTAACATGCCGAACTCATATCAAACCATTTCAAAAGCATACATACATATATCACCATATCCATTTCGGCGCGTTTCCCTCCTGATTTCTATGTACGCGCAACAAAGTAATTAACACAATTTTCACGAGTTTTACGGGTTACTTTGCGGCAGCACTGAATCACAATGAATATATACGTATGTGTATAGATGCGGACGCCAACAGTGTTCTGAGCGCGCCACCTGTGTGTGCGTTGGCTGCGCGCATTCAATTTATCAGACGTCAAACATTACCCCGACTCTGATTAAACATGTATGTAAATAAACACTCAAATGGAGAGAGCGCTTATAGCTTACATTACGGATTAATTAACGTAACCCCCGGCCGGTCACCAGTCGCTGCGGTATGCGGCTCCAATTTTATTATAATTGCTACTAGGGTTAATGAAGGACAAGCGTGACTGCGCTAACGTTAGTATGCACGAATATGATGGTAAGTGAGAGTGAGTATGTCTCGTACGTCTTGAAATATAGACGGAGTTTTACGATTATATTTACAACAGCGTCAAAAAGCGCAAACAGGATGATGGACAGAATGCTTCAGGCAACTCAGTCATTATCTTTTTGTCGCCATCTATTTTCTATTTGGAGAATCATCAGTTAATTGTCAAAAGTCATTATTATTGCAGCACCAAGAAGACACAATGCATAAAATGTCAACATTAACAAACTGTATTTAAAAAAAAAAAAAGATATAAGACCTTCTAAGACAAAGAAGAAATAGCGTCGTTTTGCTGGAACAAACAGGAAAAATCAAAAAATTGTCAAGATACATTATCTCCGAAAAGGTGCATGAGTTTTTCATATGCTGGGGTAACATATTAAAAAGTTTAATACCTGCAGACGATGGAGATCGCTTAGAAATATTCAACTTGTTTAAATTTAATCTAAAATCACCTTTACCTCCCGTATCGTATCAATGTAGATCCCCATTTCTAGCAAAATTGTTTTTATTATCGAATATATAAAGAAGAAGGTCTAGGATATAAATGCAAGAGGAATTATTTTATATTTAATAAAATAAGGACGGCATGACTCAAAAGTACCGATCCTAGATATACATCTAATAATCCGCTTCTGCGCTAGAAACACCTCTGAAGAATATTTAGATAAACCCCACAAAGTTATACCATACCTAATTCTAGAATGGACCTCACTATAATAAAAGGATAAAAGAGTATCAATGGCTACTGTTCCTCTCAGTGACCGAATTTGAAAGCAAGCCCTATTAATCCTGGAGACGACTCCGGCACAATGCGCACCCTAGTCCAAAGTTTCATCTAATTCGACGCCGAGAAATTTTACACTCTTCACAGATTGAAGAGAGGCACCATGCAAGGAAACGTCAACGTCAAAGTTGTGATTCGATTGCTTGGAGTGGAAAAACATATAGTTAGTTTTAGATAGGTTCATATGCAACTCATTCGCAGAGAACCATCCCTCCAGCTGGACCAATAGCGCAGCCGCTCTATCACCAACATGCAATGGATCAGTGCCCGTAACAAGTGCAGTTGTATCGTCAGCATATAAAAATAATGAAAACCTGATAAAATCAATAATATCATTAATAAAAATAATAAATAAAATTGGGCCCAAAACAGATCCCTGAGGAATACCAACAGTGACAGGTAAATGTAAAATGAAAATTGCTTAACATGATTATTAGACGATGTAAATGAAATTTTAACAAATTGATGTCTATCAGAAAGATAGGAGACAAACCAACTCGCCACAACGCCACGAATACCATAATACTCGAGTTTTCAATTAAAACAACATGATTCACACAGTCGAAAGTTCGACTCAAATCGCAAAAAACTCCCGCAGAACACCGACCGCCGGCCAATGCACGAATAACATCTTCAACAAAAGAGTGCACTGCGGAAATGGTGGAGTAACCCTGACGAAAACCATGCTGCCGATTCGATATAATATTATTTTTGTCCAGATATTCAAGTAGTCGCGATAGCATTGCGTATTCGAACAATTTTGAATATTTTAATTAGGCTTGCCATCTTTGAGAGCGACTCCTTTGTGTAGCTGCTAGTTGTGAGGTTGTCCACGATCATTACTAGAATCCTTGTCCTCGCCTGGCTTTCACATTGGCACAGCATATAAACTAGTGTTTCTTCTTCCTCTCGATAGAATCTGCGGATTGCCTCATCTGCCAGGCCTATGTTGGACATATGTCTATTAGACCTGCAGTGACCAGTCAGCAGACCTACGATCATTTTGACAGTCTTCCTGTCTTTATTCAGTAGATCTCTCGTGAATTCAGGTCTCTGCTCCTATAGGAACTCGTTTGCCTGTCATTGTCCCGATGATTCTTGCCATCACTTTCTGGACTGATTATGTATCCATTCATTGATGGATTTTTTTTTTAATTTGCGATTTAGTAGTGCCGAAAGAAGGGCTAACTCCAACGAATGACCTTGACGAACCTCGCCTGACCATCTTGTCTGCCGCCTCATTTCCTCTCACGCCCGAGTAGCTAGAAACCCATCTGGGTCGTATAAATATATCCAAATTTCATCTATAGTAACAATGCGGCTTAAGAAATCTGCCCTTTTTAAACAGAGCACAGATCGAACGCGATGCTTTCACGCTTGCATGCTGCTGGTCAACTTTCAGATATTTGGAGATCTATTTTGCAGAAATTTTTCTCATGTTCAAATCGACGTGACTTATATGATGGACGTGTTCATGTGAAATGCCTCAGATATTCGTTTTAGCCCAATTCGACGATCTGACAAAATTATGCCATCACCTGCAACATTTTCGTGGACGGTCACAGAAACTGACCTTCCCCTTTCACTGGAAAATGTATCGCTTTTGAAGCTCGCAATCCATTTTTTCACGGTCGCATACGAAGGATATTGATCGCCAATGGTATTAAGCATATCTTCGTGAATCTGCTTACATTTCAACCCCTTCAAATACAGATACTTGATGATGGCTCGATACTCCAATTTTTCGATTTTCAGAATTTCGGTCGATATCTTTTTTTCAAATTTTATTGCGGAACTTGGTTTGACTTTTTGACGTGAAACTTTACACTGAAACTTCTAATATGTTATTTTTCGTTGCTATGGTATCGCAATATTTTCTTTATCCATCCGGTCTACACAGAAAAAAAAAATTACATAATATTACTGGTTATTTTACGCCAGGAACACAGCTATAAAAGTACAACAGTGAATTGTAAAATTACGAGAAGTCTGTAAAATTACAACACTATACGTAATTACAAATACAGTAATTATGTAATATTGTACCGTTATGAAGATGAACAGATCTACAGCGTTATGTTGTGTTTTTTTACTGTTATATTACTGTAAATTTGTAAATACAAGAGATATTCATTCTTACAAAAAAATGGAATGTTACAGGCTAAGTACCTCATTATTTCACATTATCTGTTTATAATTTTACAGTAACGTAGGCGTACTTCAAAACTGAAAATTACTAGTTACTTCATGTTACGTATAGAAGGGAATGCAAAATCAAACTAGTTTTTTTTTTTACAGCGTTTAATTTCTTTACGCTAACACATTAATTGTAGTATAAGTTATAGATTTATGTATATATTAATAAAACAATAAATTAGCTAAATAAACTAAGGTACAATAAATGAAATGAAGGTGTGATTATGTTACATTATTTTTACAAAGTTTGTAATTGATTAATAAAGTTTATTATTTTTTTTGTTGAGCTGGTTATAGTACTTTTTTCCACTATCTGGATAAATCTTCACAAAATAGGTCGGCAAAAATTCTAATGTTACTGATAAAGCTTTTGGATATTGAATATTTAAAATAAAATAAAGTGCGAAGGTAATGGCCAGTGCTTCAGGAAAATTTACTGCAGATGTCACCAAGGTTTTTTGAAAGTATAAATGATACAGTGGATGTTCACTATCTGAAACATGAGAAATGTGTATAAATACCTGATAACATTTTATTTTTACTTGAATGCATATAACTGCATTGCCAACAGCTTTATGTCAATTATAAATAACACTATACATGCTATTTTTATTAATCGAAATTTTGTAAGGGAAATGTGAGAATGTATTACCAGAAGTTAGAGATCACAATAAGTGGGGCTATTAGCCTTTTATATGCTTTGAACTAATACCCTTAAACTTAATTTAATTTTAACACAGCGGAAAGTGGTATAAATTTTAAGTAATACCATGAATATGATATTTTAAATATCAGTTAAAATTAAACCAAGGTGAAAATGGTGAACGAAACTTAAACCATTAATTTCTTGAAAATTATTTATAAATGTCATTATGTAATGATTAAAATATTATATATCAAAATACACATAAAAAATTATTACAATTGCTTCTTAAAATTCAAGTAGCGTATAGGGTATGATTATCAAAAATTGGAAATAAACATGATTGACATTTCTATGAAATTTCACAATTTTTGATAATTTCACACGTTACCGGAATTTTAGGCATTGCAAATATTTTTTAGTATCTAGAAATTAGCTTTTTATAAATAACACTAGTTTACAAAATGAAATTTTTTTCATGTACATTTGATGAGAGATAGATTTCCTTATGTATTTTCTTCCGCTGAATTCGAAAATCAAGGTTAAAATTTTTTTGATGGAACAGTTTTTGAGATATTGTAATTTTTTCATTTTTTCGACCTTTTTTCACTTGACAAATCATATCTCGAGTTAGAAATGTCCGATTGGTTCGTTCTTGGTACCCAAATGCAAGGTATTAAGATGACTAACAAATATGTATAATCGGATCTTTGATGGGTAAAGCGGTTCAAAATATATCGATGAAAATAGGGCACATTTTCAAAAAAAATCATATTTTACAGTGATTCTGTGCCGACAGAAAAGTACAAATCGTTAAAAAAACGTCTGGTTTCTGTTCATGTACGTAAAGATGATACTTCTACGTAAGAACTAAGACCAACCAGAAGAAAATCGACCGAAAAATGACAAAGTTATAAACAATTGAGTGAATAAATCCAAATCCAATATTTTCCGAATATTTTATTTTTTTCGACAATTTATTGGGTGTAAACGCTTGCAATACATTCTTGACATTTTTGTGTGTTAGAAATAGTTGTGGCTCTTGGTTTGTCTTCGGTTGCTTTTGGGATCCGTTTCTCTAGTGAGAAGCCATCATAGTCTCCCAACATTGCTTCATCCCAAAATCCTTGATAGCGCCGCTCAATGGTCTCAATTTGTTGGTGAAATCTCTCGCCGTCTTCGTCACTTTCGTCACCAAGATTGTCCGGAAAGAAATTCAAATGCGAGTGCAAGAAATGGATTTTTAGAGACATATTTACACCTGTAAGAAATAAATAAAATGAAATTATATAATGGCATTCCGTACCCATCTTGTTGTAGTTCTTCAGCAAATCGGTAATAATTTCCTCGTAGTTAGGGCTTTTATTGTTCCCAAGAAAATTGGTAACAACCCGCTGAAATGAATTCCAGGCCTCGTTTTCAACGGGTGTTAAATATTTTGGAAAATCTGTGCTTTTTACCAATTTCTTTACGTGTGGACCATCGAAGACGCCTTCCTTGATTTTTGCTAAAGAAAGCTGCGGGAAAAGGGTTTTTAAATAGAAAAATACTTGGCCTTCCTTGTCTAAGGCCTTCACAAAATTTTTAATGAGGCCAAGTTTAATGTGCAACGCTGGAAGGATTATATTTTCTTTTTTGACAAGAGGCACGTATTTAATATTGTCTTTGCCCACTGTGACGTTCTCCCTTTCTGGCTAGTCTTTTCTTCTATAATGATGTTCACGAGCACGACTATCCCAGAGGCAAAGAGAGCAGCAATATTTTGTTTATCCACCCTGCATTCCACACAACATGCCAACGACTTTGAGATCGGAACATATTTTCCAGTTGTGATGCTCATATTGAATGTATTTTAGCAAACTGGCCATTGTGGCGTATGATTCTTTAGTGTTGATGGCATGAGCGATGGGGGATAGAATATCATGATATCGCTGCTTGAGCGACCTTCATGATATTAATTGACAAAAAATCCCACAAAGTATTGAAAATGTCATTAGCAAATTCCTGCTAAATATGTGCATATATTTTTCGTAAAATGTAAGAAAATTAAAGATTAAAAAATACGTAATTGTAAACAGCAAAAATGTAACAGGATGCGGCGTAAACATTTACGACCTTATGTGTAATCAAAAACCTATTGCTATCTACCTGTGAAGCCATTTGTGTGTGAATTCACATAAAGGAAAGATAGCAGATATTAATTTTTGGTTATGGATAAAGCCGCTAATCCTTTTGTGCCTGTCGTAATGAAAATGAAAATAACAAATAATAAATTCAATATATTTGCGTGTGAACAACTGAACTCATAAATTGTCGAAAAAAATAAAATATTCGGAAAATATTGGATTTGGATTTATTCACTCAATTGCTTATAACTTTGTTATTTTTCGGTCGATTTTCTTCTGGTTGGTCTTAGTTCTTACGTAGAAGTATCATCTTTACGTACATGAACAGAAACCAGACGTTTTTTTAACGATTTGTACTTTTCTGTCGGCACAGAATCACTGTAAAATATAATTTTTTTGAAAATGTGCCCTATTTTCATCGATATATTTTGAACCGCTTTACCCATCAAAGATCCGATTATACATATTTGTTCGTCATCTTAATGCCTTGCATTTGGGTACCAAGAACGAACCAATCGGACATTTCTAACTCGAGATATGATTTGTCAAGTGAAAAAAGGTCGAAAAAATGAAAAAATTACAATATCTCAAAAACCGTTCCATAAAAAAAATTTTAACCTTGATTTTCGAATTCAGCGGAAGAAAATACATAAGGAAATCTATCTCTCATCAAATGTACATTTTCGGTGTAAACTAGTGTAATTTGCACCCCTTGGATTGTAGTTTTACACGTCTAACTTGTCTTAGATTCATTTTTTTATATTAGAACTTGTTTAATATCTTACCTATTTCTAATAAGCAGGGTTGCATAATTTCAATATTATCAAAATCATCAAGATCTGCAACCTATAAAAAGAAATTAATGTACATTTATATCAGTCTACATGAAGAAAATTTTAATACACAATTTGAACGAACACATTTGAAAACAACACCTTGTGTATTTCTGTGGAACTTCATGTGTTTTTCATAACTTTTTACACAATCAAAGTTAACTGACGTGCAAATTATACATGAATAACTCATTGCTTAAGTAAGATACAACAGATAAGCAAAAAATATTTTAGGGTTATGTACCTATGCATATATAAAATACACGGTATACAATACCATATGCTAATTTGCTCAACGTTTAGCACAGAATAAAAATGATAAACTACGATATCACCTACCTCTTTCAAATTTTTAATTATTGTTAAACCACACACAACAAATAACTGTAAACCTGCTGCAAACCATCTGCGAACGCTGCCAACAAAGGGCGGCAAACCGGCAAACAAAACTCGACAAACTACACTTCGTTCGTATATATTCGGCTACTACCGATATCCGAAATTCAAATTTTAACGTAACTGAACTGTAAAATTACAATCATTACGTGTTTTCACAGATGCACTGTTATTGAATATCAATAAGTAATGTAAAAACACTTTTCCTAAAAAAAATACAAATGTAATGCTTTTTTACATCAAGGAAACTGTAACAATTTCTATACAGTTTCATTGCTGTAATGAATTACATAAAAGTAACTGTAATTTTACATATATTTTTTTGTGTGAGGCTAACTAGATGCCCATACATCCTTCAGGCAATCGTGGAAACCACTTCCAAAAATCTTCCTCTCCTTCCTCCCAGCGGCTTAATCCTGTCGCTTTATCAGAGACGAATGGGTATAGAACCTCAGGTTCACACCCTAGTTGAGACGTATAGGTTTAATTTTTAATGTTCCTTGCTTTTGCCGCTCTTTTTTGCCTTTTTGCGAGATTTTCGATTTAATTTCACCACCTAATATAAATGCACCATGAATACCATCGGGTATATTTCATTACTAGCTTTTATTACTTGAAACCTCATACGCACGCGTTATTTTACTGTCGCCCCCCGCATAGAAACGTATGTATGGCGTGTAGGCGAGTGCGAGCGACAGGTTTTAAAAATTTTACGTCCGCATATTAAAAATTTACGTCACCGGAATTTATTACTAGTTGTAAAAATATCGCGCCGTAACATCTTTATGGCGATTTCAACCTATTTAGACAACGGCGGCGCGCCCCTCCCCTCTGAAATATCACCTGCGATAGATTGCCGGGAACATCCCAGACGACAGGGCAATATAGAGCCGCTCTGTGTAGTACCAGAGTCCCGTACCTACTGCGAGTTATGAAAATTACATGGATATCGATTCGAAAGGGGACGCAAAGTAGGCAAGCACATACAAGAAAGTCGGCTGGAACAATATACGACTTTATGATCTATTTCTCTGTGGAATATCGGCACTTTTGTATATTTTTATACTGGGAGTTTTGCATGTTTATGGTGATACGTATTTGCGATGCGCAGTAGGACACGATATACTTGTCTGAATAGCGTCTGCTTACTTTAATATCCGAGGTTAATGGTATATACAGGGGAAAAAAAACTTGTTCTGTCAACCAATAAATGATTCACCCAAAAAAAATTAAATTTACTCAACGCTCCAAACTTGATAGCAGGTGTGGATTCCGAGATAAAGAAGAGATAGCGTCGTTTTGCTGAATAAGCCCACAGTTATGTAGGTTGTGTAAGATTTTTTTTCCTAGCTTCAAAATAAACCATGTAAAAGATATGAAATTCCAAAAGTAATGTAGAAAGTTACTTACCTGATTGCTTTTTTTGTTTGAAATAACTTTAAGAGAAGGCGCGGGCAACTAATATTAGAATATTGGCGCATCATGGGATATTGTTGTGTCATAGAAAACTCAAATTTTGTGTGAACTAGTAATTCGGATTGTTGTATCTCAAAACTTGTTGTTTTATCCAAACTTTTGTGTTTGTTGAGTGAAAAGCCATAAATTCCTTGGAAAGGATTTAAATGTATGTTACAGACATTATTATTGTCTCAGACGTTATCTGCTTTCACTGTAGTTAGTTACTAAAAAAAAATGTTCAGATAAGAGTTACTTTATATCATATTATATCGAAAATGACGTATGTACCTAGTGTTTTATTTGCTTGAAGGAGATTTCAAGGCCGACTTTGATTTTTTTAAACGGAAACATGTATTTTTTAATGTTGCATGTTATTTATTAAAAATTAGTACACAACTTTTGTTTGAAACATTTTTTTTTAATTTGCCTTGTCAGTTCTGACGTTACCGCTTGCAAGCAGCAATAAAATAATTTTAAAAATCGCATGGTAAATTCGTTTAAAGTTGATGTGATATTGCGAACTTGTGGAAAGCGAAAAATCGGTATCTGTTAGTCTCGGTTGTATGATTTGTGTTATCTTCAGCTATTTAATATGCCGTTTACATACGATCCAAATGAATATGTAGATATGTTATTAATCTACGGAGAACGCAGAAAGAATTCCAGAGAAGCTGCAAATTTGTATCGAGAGATATTTCCAGAACGTACTCATCCATCACATACAACATTTGGCAAAGTAGAGGCAAAGTTACGAACTGGATCATTTCCTTCTACCGGAAAACATGCTAACCATAATGCTCCTACTAGAAATGAAGAGAACGTGATGGGCGTTTTGGTATATGTAGCTGTAAACCCCCATGTCTCCGTTTGGATTTTGTCAGAAGCAATGGGAGTTAGTAAGGATACAGTACATAGAATTTTAAAGGCGCATCATCCATTTAAAGTTCATTCATTGCAAGAATTAAGGCCAAACGATTTACAAAGACGATTGGATTTCATTGCACGATTGCAAGTTTTAGAAGATGCTAACTAGAAGTCGGGCATTCTCCTAGAATGCGTTCGGTCCATTCACTCAACAAGTATCTACTTGTAGAATGTGCAAGACGCTTCAGATATTTTTCTTTTGTTTTTCCTCTGTGTAGTTTTTGTCTTCAACATTTGTTTTAAGTTTTTTATTAGTGTTTTTCCAAATTTTCAAAATATTTTTTCAATTATTTTTCAGTTTTTCCTTATTCCTTTTTTCCTATTCCCTTTCCCTATTCCCTTTCCCTATTCCCTTTCTCTATTTCCTTTCCCTATTCCCGTTCCCTACTCCTTTTCCCTTTCCCTATTCTCTTTTTCCCTATTCCCTTTTCCTTGTCCATTTTCCCTATTTTCTTTTATAACATCCCATCAGTCACAGTTTAAAAAAAAAAAAAGTTGCGCTTTTCCCTATATTTCAACATTTTCTCTGCTGTATTGAATCCGCTATTTTATTTTTCTAAAAACTATTCTCAGAATCGAATTTTACAAAGACAACTGGATTTCATTGCACGATTGCAAGTTTTAGAAGATGCTAATGCGAATGTTCTTAACTGTTTTTTATGGAGTGACGAAAGTCGCTTTCACAATAATGTTGTTGTGAACAAACATAGTGCTCATTACTGGTCCAACCAAAATCCGCGTTGAATCAATCTATGGTGTGGAATGTTTAATGGGCATTTCATTGGTCCCCACTTTTACGAAGGAATCCTAACAGGACAACGTTATTTACAATTTTTGCAATATGCGCTTCCAGATTTAATGGAAGATATTCCTCTTAATGAAAGACAAAATCTAATTTGGCAGCAGGATGGTGCTCCACCCCATAATGCGGAAATTGCGACTGTTTATTTAAATTTTTACTCTCAATTTATTTACTCCAATGGATGGATTGGAAACAGAGGTTCTATTTTTTTGGCCGACACAAATTGATTTTAAAGAGTCTCACAATTGACAAGACAAATTAAAAAATGTGTCAAACAAAAGTTGTTGGGTAATTTTTAACAACTTTAAAAAATGCATGTTTCTGTTTAAAAAATCAAAATCGGCCTTGAAATCACCTTCAAGGTCACGTGCAAATAAAAAACTACGTACGTCATTTTGGAGATAACATAAAGTTTGTAAATTAAAAGCTGAGACACCCTGTGTATAAGGACATAAATTTTTGTTATATTAGACTGTATACATTTAGATTTGCTAGATATTTTTTTTCAGTTTTTTTCTGTGTGGTAGAACATGTAAATAAAAAATAAAATCTCTTTGAATGATTTTAGTAGGAGCAATTTGTTATTCGTTATTTTAAGGTTAAAATAATTATTCATTGATCAATTTCAGGAATATTTGTATAAATGTTTCAGCCCTAGTAATTATAAAAGCACCAAAATATACAAACGCATATTATAACAATAAAATAATATTTAATTTCGTACACGCAGTTCAAAGTTATTATTATTTTCCCTTTTTGAGAAGCGATTTTTTTGAGTTGGGTTTAAGGTGCCAATTTGATTTTTTATTATATAGGAGTGTATAATTATATTTGTGTTTATTATATATTTCCAGTTCTTTCAGTGAAATAATACAAATAAAAAATAAAATCTCTTTGTGACCTTAGCAACTAAGCATTGGATTATTGAGCATTTTAAGGTTAAAATAATTATTCATCGATCGGATTCAGCATTATTTATATCTACATTTCAGCCCTAGTATCTATAAAAGCATCGACATATAAAAAAAGAATATCGTAACAATAAAATAATATTTAATTGCGTACACGGTTTTTTTTTATTTTTTATTTATTAACTGCATTTATGTAACAATTATGTAGTTAATAAATAAAAAATAAAACTAAGAGCAAGAAAAATGTTAGTTAAGTTTTATTGGATTATAGTTATGGATATTTTTTTAAATAGATAAAAAAATCATTTTAAGGAAAAATAACTCCATTCTCTAATAACAATCGATATTATACACTTTAAAATTACGAAAACATTACCTTTTAATGAATTGTTCTGTATATTTCAGTTATTTGAAATATGATAAAGCTTTTGTATAGAAAAGTAAATTTCCATTTGAATTTCATTTTTTGTTTAATATTCAACAAAACATTGCTCTAAAATCGAGAATAAGAACAAACAATATAACGTTAAAATAAAAGTAATAATGATTTTATTATTTTACCATTTATCAAACAAAAAAAAAAAAAAAATATTTTCATGTCATTTCTACAATTTTAAAACCGACATTTCATTTATATATTTCTATTTTATTCTTACATAATACAACAATATAATAAATTATGTAACACACAATTAACATTTTTTTCCATTCTATCATCATTTATAAGTCAAGTATACAATACTGAAATCAGCTGTGCTTTCGTGCATATTAATTATATCGTAATCCCAATGCGAATCCTCTATAACTCAAAAACTCAAAAAACTCGAAAAACGCTATTCATATAAGCCCCAACCAAGAGTTTTTCGATAATAATATAACATTAAACAAGGAATAATTCTTGGAAATCTTATTCAAAAAAGTACATATTTGGATTAAAAAGTATTCACAACATTGCGTTTAATATTGGTGATATAAGCGTTAGTACTAATTATTGTCAATTAAATTAATGTAATTTAATTGAATTTTCCTTCAATTTAAATAAATTACATTCAATGTTAATGCAAGCAAGACCATTATATCAATATCAATGTTTATCCTAGATGAGGTAATATTATTGTTATGTGTTTACAGGATGATGTTAATAGATGTTTATCTTGACTATATGCAATACTATGCAATGCAATAATAATATGATACACGGTCTGGTGAATTTCATTATGGCTTTCAAATCATCTACTTTCCAATAATTAGGTAATTAACAAATATTCCATTAGAACAGAATAATATAATACCACCAAAATAGATCTGTTTTAATTCTGGACCATCAGGATGTAGGTGTTTCAATAAACGAATATGCTTTTATTATTTAAGGGGAGGTTTACATATATATATCGGAAAAGTCCAAAAACTTTGAGCTTTTTTTTTCAGACAAAGGAAAAGAGATACGAAATACGGCTTTTTCTTAATAAATATATTAAAAAATATAAATATTTGTGGTTTTACAAACAAATTAATGCGATATGTGAAAGGTCATGATTTTTATTCTTAATTCTTGCAATGATTATCTTAATGTGTGAGTGTTGTTCTACATTATACTATTTTTATACATGTGTATATTGTACTTCATTGACAATACCAATATCATGTAATATGATCTATGGTAATAAATATTATTATTATTATTATTATTATTATTATTATTAAAACTTGAACTTGTCATTAAAAAAATATATTTTTTTTAATGACAAGACCACTATAACGTTCGCTATTTGTATCTAGGTAGCAATGTGCACAGAAAACACGGTCAAACTGCGTAAACTCTAGTATACGCAAAAGTGATCCGAAATTGAAAATAAAAAGAAGAGTTAGAAATATATTAAATTTGTTGGAGGTTATACCTAAATTTAACCAAATAAGTCGAAAGCAAACAATGTGGCAGATACCTGGACTTTGATTTGATTATTTTCTATTTCTTTTTTGTGTGTATGTGGATATAAAAATGTGCAATATTGCAATTTTTAGTGTATTATAGGTATAACCTCCAATAAAAACTGTTTACATTAAGAAAACAAAAGAATTAAGTTGATATATTGAACACTTGAAGAACTAGAACTTACGCAGATTTGAAAAATCATGTTTCGAGAAAAACGCGTTCAAAGTTTCTCAGCAAATTTTTTTACAAATAGTTCAACATACACTTAGTCAGCTATTCCAGCACCATACATTAATCCTTCTTCTTCTTCATACTTCTGCATTTGCAAAATTTGTTGCTTCCCTTTAGACAGCACAGCAAGTTTTGCAGCGCTGGACATGCTCTGCTCTGCTCCTTGTATGCGCTGACGATCAGAATTGATGACGAAATTTTTGGCATCAAGTCCTACTGCAATTCCCCACCGCATTCATTATTTGTAATACAGAAAAGTAACCTTCATTGAATAAATTTGCGGCAATGTAGGTAGCAAGTTGAATTGTTTATGGGCCGCAGTGTAAATCTTTTGGAGCTAGTTTCTACACACATGAACTAAACGACTCGTTTCAGTTTTGACAATTTTTTCCAATGCATCTTTGCAAGAAATCACTCTAGAAAAAACTTCATAAAGCGGCCTAATAGGATCTTGGTTTTTTTTTTGCAAAAGAGGGTCATGTATGAATGAAGCAAGCTCAACCTTGGCTTCTGCAACGCGCCACTTACACAGGCTGTCTACACCTTTTGGACAATAAATGTGTCGTGAATCCGCGTCGGTTGAACATTTATAATGAAATGTAGCCCAAATAGCTGCCTTCATTTTTTATGCAGAATCTGGATGTTGTCTAATTGCTAGTCCACAGTACACTATTGTTAAATTATCAATAACTTTGTCAGTCAGTTTACCAGCGCCCTTTCTTCAAAGTCCACTCATTCTTTTTTGTACATCTCCAACGCTTTCTCTTTTTTTTTCTTGAACAGTAACATCTTCGTACGGCTAAAAATCACAAATTGCTTAAAAAGTTGTCTTGTCTCAGTCGCCTATCCGAAATCGTGCGAAAATTTCTTTTAAGGCATCGCATCGACTTCCATTTTTCCTGTGCTACTCTGATGATCCGTAGTGTGGTTACCTTTGCCATTATATTCTAGCCAGCTTTTATAAGAAATTTAGTGTAAGTAAGTGCATCTGCAATAAATTGATATATTTTATTTAAGTAGTTTTCTAAAGCGTGGGAAAGTGTGTTTTAAGTAAAAGAAATATTGTTAGATCAGTTTCTTCAAATGTGCGTTTTATTTCGGATCTAATTGCTTCATATTATTGTAATATAAATAGCTACTCTGTCGCTTATTTGTGATCCCGACTGCAGTGGCATTTCTAATCATTAAAGATAACTATACATACACTAACAAACAATAAGTATGATATTTCGACCCGAGCAGCCCCGAGTCGAATATAGTATTACATCTAATTTGCTCCGTTTGTGTTCGGTACATCCGCTCTTTTAATAAGCCGTAGCGGCTTAAACAATGCGAATATTACGAACCGCTTTAACCATGTATGTTATATATTTGGAGCTTTCAAAAAATGCAAAAAACCAAAAATCGATTTTTCCAGTCAAATACATGTAAACCTCCCCTTAAAAATGTTTTTCTATTGCACGATTCGTGTGATTTTACAACGATATATTAAAATTGATATTTTATTAACTTTAAATAATGCAGGAAGCAGCTTTGAGGGCGCGCTATTTAGGTAAGTAATCTATTGATTCGTTAGCAAACAGCTGAAAAGTTAATTTGACAGTTAATTTGGTGCTCGTGCCACCTGACAAGTAAAAGGTTACTGTTAATGATACCCACTTAATATATTGTTACCTAAATTTCCGGCACCGAAAGTGATGGTCGAGTGCCGTGAAAAATCGCGAAGCAAGAACTGCAAATAAAAACAGAAAAGGTGATGCACTTCCGCTTTACAAACCTTCGAATAAGTGGGTTGATATTCGGCAATCATGCACGGTGCCAGTCGGCTCGTCGGCAAGGGAGTGGGTTGGTAGAAACACAAACCCAAGATGGATAAAAATTTCGGCGCCACCTGCTTAGGATTACTTACCCTGTCATGCCCCCAAGATAAGCAGGAATCCACGGTGTTAAATAAAAGTCGGGGGTAAAGCGGGTTGCAAATGTTTTACACAAAGAAATAAAAGAATGAGTTTACTGACAAAGCAAATATAATTTTTAATGCGAAATCTTGACATATAAATAAACAAATAAAGGTTATTGCCAGATTGACAAATAAAAGGAAATAAAGCTCAAAAGGAGCAATGTTGTTGTCGAATTGACATTAAATACGGTAAAAAAAATGACAGGTTGTCCTAAGATAGGACACGAATGCCGAACGCTATGGCCAACGCGAACCGCTCACATGGACTTGTACAAACAAAATTTCTTAAATTATAAATTGATTGAAATGTTACGGTTACAAAGACACAAAAATAGAATTAAATATTTGAATGGTGAAAAGGTGAATAAACAGCTGTATATGCCAAGCCGATCTTCAATCCGATGGTGATTGACAATTGATTCAAATTAAGTGAGTAAAGGGGACAAAGAAGTAAATGAATATCCAAATTGAGATTAAACTATTTTACTAAATTAACGTTAGGTAGCACCCTCCGATTCTAGGCACAACATATAAAATTTACTTTACTACATTAAATACAAAAAAAAAAACTAAATGATCGGGGGTGGTTTTCTATTATATTCGCGGAAAGGTTACAAATAAAAAAAAGAAAGAGAACGTGCACTTAGCTTTGCTCTCGGTGAGTTGGTAGCGGGGCGCAGAGATTCTCTCCTATGGGGATTGGCAGATCGTAGCCTCTGGCTTGACTCGGTAATAACCCAAAACCAGGTGATCCGGGTAAATTTCAAAGAATGTAGGGTTCTCCGAAGGACTTAAGAGTCGTAGAAGTCCTCAGCCGCACGTGGGTGTTCAAATTCTCACATAAAACGAAGGTAAAATTCCAGAATTCAAAATAAGGGGGTTATAAAGACCTCTAAAAACACAGAAACCTCAAAATTAGTGATTTAAAAGGAATGACAAGATTTGCTTACCGTTAAATAACGAGGTTTTACAACGAAGAGAAGAAAGAAACAGATATGGCGTTGGGACGTGTGGTTCTCAAATTATATCCCCAATTTATCGGACCCATCTGCAGTGATATTCACGAAAATTCCACACCAAACACAAGCGAAGATACGGCCAATGATTAATTCAAGCAATCTTCCAATAAAATCCACAGATGTGTGAAAATATGCAAAATTTCCAAAGATAGGAAGATGTACTCGTAAGAACGCGTCTAAACAACCACCAACAATTGCCAGCAAACCGGAAGGAAGGAATACGTCACGCAACCAATCAGAAGACAGATAAATAAAACGAGTAAAAAGACATGGAGGTGCCCCTAACGTCGAAAAGATGTAAACACAGAATAGGGCAGATCTAGATAAAACCACGATCAATCAAACAAATCGAATACATCTATCGCTGCGTGGAATCGATAATACCGGCATGTCCAAAACAAACAGTCAGAGCCTTAAAAAGAAAACGTCATCCAACTATCAAAACATGGGAATTGAAGGAATTTACTAAAATTGAAAGAAATTAAACGAAAATCTAAGACCGTATTAAGTGTAAGAAACTATCTGTAAGTAAATGAGGATAAAAGATACAAATTCTAGCTAGGCCGCACCAACAGGGGAAAGAAAACACAATTTGAAAGCCAAAAATTAAACGATAATGTTTACGTTGTGAAATTACTAGACGTAGGAGCATCTCTGAAGATAAAAGAAGGAAATAGAAGAAAATAGGGTTACAAAAGCTTGCCGAAAAGACTAGCGGAGAACTAATTCGAGGTAAGCGAAGAAAAAAAAAACCGTAACAATATCAGAGAGGTCAGGTGAAGCAAAACAGCAGAATTATTATATTTACTTTTGTTAGAGTCTGAAAAAAAATAAAGTAATTATAAAGATAATTAAATTATTGAATATTAAATAAAATTATTAAAAATTGTAACTTCAAGTCAATGTTGTATATTTTTGTTGTAAATAAATAAATATTTATTTAAAACAAAAAGATAAACACAGCACTGGCATTTTCTAAAGCAAAGATTAATTAAACATTCTTCAGGTGGCACGTTATAGAATTACTTTTAATCCTAAATCAAAGTACCGAAGGGAAAAATATTTTCACTCGCTGTTTTTCCACGTTTATTAATTAAATACATCAAATTTGCGACAACGCACATTCATTAACTCGGAATTACCGACCCTTATCGACGAATTAAACAGTACGAATAGGAGGTAAAATAAACAAACAAACACACATAGGTATCCTACCTATACATACATAGTAATTTTTACTTTACTGTTGGCTTTTCCCCACGTATTAGCGGACAATCAGGACGGCGGTGACCGCTGAAAATTAAATAAACAAGTTACTGGGGCGTTTCCGTGTCGTTCAACTGATTACGCAATCCCGGATCGGCTTCCAGTTGCGCAACCCCTTTCGCTCCTCGCCCCCTTCCCCCCTCGGGGCCTGTCTCTGTTTACACAAGCTAACGCGTTAGAATACCAAAGCAAATACTTCACGTTTCACCCCTTCCGGGTGGCGGGCCGCGCCGTGCGGAGTCGCTTTGATTATCCAGTTCACCCTGATTAGGTTCATCGCCTGGGAGCGGGTAGAAACGCTTTTGACGTGAAAGGGGGTCACGCGTCGATGTGAACCGGCGTATAGCGATAGTATGATGATAGTTTATATGCGCGCAAAATGGTACAATATTTGGTTTAATGGTGTGTTGCCTGCGAAATAAAAATGATAATAATAGTAGTAGTGATGCTGATAAGTAAACATAGCAAATATGCGTACGCATGAAATTTTGCATTTAATTTAAATCATAACAAAAAAAAAAATTATAAAACGTGCGCAAACACTTGTCGCATTGTGAATCATCAGTGAATTATACACGATACGATTACATACTATTTTGCAATTCGCAGTTCAACCCGATAAACCGATAACGCTTGAAATACCTACAGCTAAGTATGTGGCATCAAGATGCCATGTCTACTAATAAGTTTTATATAATTGAATTCTGTTAGATTTTTTTTTTTATCTTTGGGAATGGGATGCAAAATTTCACTTACACTTTATTTGATTTGATTTGATTTATTTGTAATATAACTGATATTACATCGTCAAAAGTAAAAGTAAATAAGTATTGATACAATATTTATATATATATAATAATTAATAATTAATATGACGCGTGACACAATTTAAAACAATAAAACACAAAAAATAAAACAAACATGGCGATTAATGCGTGAGGCGACAATTTAATGTATTGCCTGTATGAAAGTATTGAAGTATTAAAGTATTAAAGTGCGGTTCTACAAAGTTATAATTTAAAAATTCCTCTATAGAATAAAATGAATTTTTTAATAAAATTTTTCGTAGTTTTTTGGAAAAGGCTATTTCGTGTAGTTTTATTAGGTGTGCTGGTAGTCGATTGTACATTTTTGGACCCCAGTAATTTGCCCCAGTCCTACTTCTCATTACACGGTGGTGCTGAAGTTTTAGGTTGATGTTGTGCCTTGTGGGGTAATTATACACATCCGAATGGGTGGTACGCAAGTGCCGGGTCCGTTGGACATGTACTAAGTTGGCAAGTATAAAAGCGGCCAGAATAGTGAGCACTTGATGCTGCTTGAATATTTCCCTGCAACTAGCTCTATAATTTGAGTCATTGCCCTTACCGCTTCCTTTTGCTGCAGGAAAATTGTCTGAGCCTCGCTAGATGACCTGCACACCATATGTGGCCCTCGAATGGAAGTGGGCGAAGTATGATGTTCGTGCGGCTTGATAAGTGGATCCTCGTCTCACTCTTCGAATGACATATATTGCCCTGGAGAAGTTTTATATGGGAGCTCCATTTCAGTTGGCAATTTAGATCTACTCCAAGAAAGGGTGCAGATTCGATTTTAGTCACTGGTTTAGTCGTTATAAGTAAATGTTTCGTCTTGCTTTTATTCAGGTTTAAAGAATTACTCGCAAACCATTCTCTGGTCTCTTGTACTGCCACCGAGATTTTTTGATGTAGTTCGGCCCTATCTCTCTATGATGTAATGAGAGTTGTATCATCAGCAAAAAGAATACAGTCGACATTGATGTTTTGCGGTAAATCATTGCTGTAAATTAAAAAAAGTAATGGCCCTAGGACCGAACCTTGGGGCGCTCCATAACACACCGCCATAATATTCGATTGCGTACCATCGCACTCCAGTACCTGATACGACCTCAACAATTGTAATGGTGGTCCCCTTACCCCGTAGTGACATAACTTCTCTACCAGTATATCGTGCGAAATGGTGTCGAAAGCCTTACTAAGATCACATAACGATATCTGCACCTCTGCACCCTCATCCAAGTGCCCAGCTATTTTGTCAACTATTTCCACCAAAGCGGCAATAGTCGACTTTAGAAAGGGGTAAAGAGATTTCATTCAGAATTATGAAAGAATCGTATAAGCAGTAAACGTATTTTCTTCTTGGGGGTTGGAAGTACCTACAAAGCGCGTCCCCGGGGTGGTAGATAGGGGAACGGCCATCTTGTCAGGGTTCGCTCAAGACGAGATGGTTAGTGGCGGCTATAAGTTCGTCCTCTCTGCTTAAAACCGGAGCAGGGTGAATGAAGGCCGTTGCCGTGAACCACTCACACCTCGCCTGAGCTGTCGTGTCGTGGGTAAGAGCTTGCACAGGGTTCTACAACGATGCCAGTTGTCACTTTCGGCTACCGAAAACCCAACTGTTAAACCAGGTCCCGAAAGGGATGGGGGGTCTTGGCTTAACTGCACGGACCGAGAGGAAACAACCTCAACAAAAACGATTGGAGGACAGGATGAAACACTCATCTATTTCCTTTCAAATTGCGTAGCATTGTGCAACTCAAGGGCGTTGCACCTGCGAGCATGTGAAATCGAAGAGGGAGACTTACTTAACCTGGGGCTTTCTGATATCCTACCCTTTCTGAAAGGAATAGGATTGAAAAGCCAGCTGTAAAACAGCAAGAATAGGGGGCACAATAGATCTTTAGGTCGCAGTGTAACATCACCCTTATATACACACATACAAACGTATTTTCTTAGATAACCTCTGGCCTGTAATAAGTGGAAGTGTTCTGATTTTTGAAATATTTTAACTTCAATCGTTTCATAATAATAATAATAATAATAATAATAATAATAATAATAATAATAATAATAATAATAATAATAATAAAAACTAGAGTAAATGCCAGTCGTAACAGAGCGCATCACCCGCATAGCGCCATTGAAAGATTGCATCTAGCGCGACGTCGTGGTGGGAGAGGTATTCCTAGTGCTTATTCCCAACACTTTGTACAAATAAAAAATTTAAGAGATTATTTTATAAAAAAAGCAAACACCAGTAAAATACACCAAGCTATTGTACAAAGCGATAAGGAAATTACACCGTTGCGATTGGCAGATATATACGACCCCTCTACGAAAATTCACAATCCCAAAGAGCTACGAGCAAAATGGAAAAATAAGTCTTTACATGGCAAATATGTTACAGCAATTGAAAGGCCAGACATCGACACAATGGCTTCACAAGCATGGCTACAGACAGGCAACTTATTTCTTGAAACTGAGAGATATATAGCTGCTATCCAAGATCAGATAATAGCGACGAAGGCCTACAAGAAAAGAAGGATTCTTTTCTGTGAAATAATAACAATAATAGTAATAATAATAATAATACTTTATTGTCATGGTTCTAGAGAGCATCGACATTGTCAGTAGCAAAAAAATGTTATATAGTAAAAGAAAATACAAAGGTATATATATAAAACTAGCTTGAGGAGTTGTTATGAATAGTTGGAACAAAATGTAGTAAACCTGTTTTAGTCCCGTTCAAGACAAGCCCATTCAATCATGCCGCCCACGACACTATTACACAGCACTGAAGTTCGCGCTAATACAACTAGTATCATCAACATACTGGGACAACGAGGAGCAGCACAAAATGAGAATGGAGATCGTTCACATATACCAAAAACAGCGACGGCCCCAAAACAGATCCCTGTGGGACACCGCGGAACATTTTAATCAAGGAAGACTCCCTAGTTGTGATCATGTTGGCAACTTCACCCCTAATGCTTACTTTGAAATACCTATTTGTTATAAGAGGAACATAGATCATAAGCTAGACCTCTTACCCCAATGAAAGCAGTTTAGCAAGGAGCAACTGATGATCCACTGCATCAAAGCCCATGTTTCATGGTCTATTATATCACCATACTAGTAAACATATTATTTGTGGAGGATTGCCCTGTTATCTAAGTACTTTTGCTACTTCTATGGAATACCTTTATTCTTATCTAAGTGTATGAGTCATACTTAAAATTTACACGTATTTATTAATAACTATGGTAGGCAAGTACCTACCTTATTTACTCCATTATCATACAATTTGCAAAGCCATAACTAATTCAAACGAAAGAACAGCTCGGGAAACCTCTCTCACAGGGACTCCGGAAACAAAGTTAGAATCCCCGACAAGACCATTTTCAAACAACCGCCCTTTTATTTTTCGGCCAATTTAACCAATTCTTCTCAGTACCTACCGCTCGCCGTTCGCTAATGCAGAGCACAGAACTGCACTTACATAAAAGCGTGCACCCCGTTCGCGCGCCGACCACAATAAATTTTCCCTCGACCTAAGTGATGTGAATAATTAAATGCACCGAGAGCAATGGAAAACACAGAGAGAGACTCGTCCGTGCGGTCGCAGTTAGGTAAGTTAGCACGAGCGTAAACACGCCATTCGATCCATTTTGCATCGGTGCCCCGGACTCTTCTCACTTGTGCGGTTAGAGCAACGACTCCGTACTGCAAAATAGGAGCATTGCTGGTCGTCCTATTTTCGTTTTGGTCCGAACTGTGCTGTCGGACGACCGTTGTGATTGCCTTAATTGAGGTGTTTTTCCTGATGACCTTTAAATTTTGTTTGTACGTCGAGACATGGCAGGATAAAAATTATTAATTATGGAGCAGACCATTGAACGAGTGGCAACTGCAGGTCAGGCAAATGCTTTCTAGGTGGGGATAATTAGTTTGTGCACTGTTTTGCTCAGAGAAAATGTATCGCCTGCAGAAGCTGTGAGGAGTGGTCTTTCTGCTTTTATAAACCTTAGCAGCCAAAATAGGAGAAGAATCATTGGTAATTAAAAATTGTTGATAATATGAAAACAGATTATATATTTTTTTTAATGGAAACATCATGCAACCCACAAAATATTTTAGTTTGATTTGAAACTTTGGTCTACAACATGTTAAAAGATAATTGCTTATACAGTAAGCGAAATTTCTATAGTTCCACAAGAACTATTGAACAGAATATGTGGTTTTTCTTAAAATCTTCGGCAAACTACGCATTGAAGTTAATGCTTAATTGCACTGAAAGGCCAACGCAAGAGGGGATATCAATGAAAAAATTTATTACACTTTCTACAGAAAATACTACACTAACAAAATGGATAAATGAACTAAAAGAAATATAATTTTTGCTAAAATTAGTGCTTAGTATTGGATCCTTTATTCAAAATAACCTGAAAAATCCTGTTCCGCATACTGTCTATCAACTTCATCAATATGGACACAGGAATCTCATTTCAACACTTCGTTATCAACAGATTTCAGTTCTTTAACGCTATTGTATTGTTTATTATTGGCATATACCTTCCTAGCCAATATTCCCCAAAGATTCTCGATGGAGCTCAGGTCAGGTGAGCGAGCGGGCCATTGCATTAAGTTGATTTCGTTTTGGTGGAACCACTCCTTTGTTCGTCTGGAAGAATGGATAGGTGCGTTGTTTTGCTGGAATATCCAGTCTTGCGACGGCATTCGTTCATCAAAGTCTATTAGAACCATTTCTAGAATTTCTATATAAGAACCCGAATTCATTCGTGTATTTATAAAACATAGGAGTTTTACTGTTATGGGTAAAAGCTGCCCAAACCATTACACTACCGCCACCAAAATTTCTACTCATCGCAACTTCAGTGTTCTTCTTATGGAAATCGTGCCAATAGTATTTGAAACCATCAGGCCCGTCCAAATTAAATTTCTTCTCGTCCGAAAATATGACGTTCTTCCATTCACGATCCCAATTCATATGATCTTGCGCAAATTTCAGTCTTGCTTGTTTGTGTGTCTCTTTTAAGGGTGGTTTTGAAGCCTTTTTTACCCATCGAAAACGTTTACTTTCGGACAAAATTTGTTGTACACGTCTCTTAGTTACTGGTAAATTTAAATCACATTTTATTTGATCTGCAGTTACATTACCAGAAGAAGCTAACCGAAATATTGATGAGTGCTGTCTGCGCGTTAGTTTTTTATTTCTTCCTTTAGCCCGATCTTTACCGTAGAAATTACCCAATCTTATAAAATTATTGATAAGGTGATGGGATCCCCCTATTTTCTTACCTATTACTCGGTTTGACAAGCCCATTTCTGTATAACAATTTATCTTTGTTTTTTCCGCATCAATTAGAAATTTACCTCTCGGCATTGTTATTAACTGTAACTGATATACTTTGGATTAGATTAGATTAGATTAGGATTGAGGTGGCCCATCGACCTGTTTCACCGCGACCTTTTCAGATCTATTGTGATCCCCTCTTTTCCTAGAGGACGCTCTCTAATTTTGCCCTCTTAATTAGGCCTATCATCTTTGAGAGCGGCTTCTTTATGTAGCTACTAGCTGTGGGGCTCTCCTTCCCCATTACTAGAAACCTTGTCCTCGCCAGGCCTTGACATTGGCACAGCACATGAGCTGGTGTTTCTTCCTCCTCTTGGCAGTATCTGCAAGTTGCATCATCTGTCAGGCCTATGTTGTACATATGCCTATTCAGTCTACAGTGACCAGTCAGCAGACCTACAATCATTTTGACAGTCTTCCTGTCTTTATTCAGTAGATCTCTCATGAGTTCAGGCCTCTGCTCCTTTAGGAACTCTTTTGCCTGCCATTATCCCGGTGATTTTTGCCACCACTCTCTGGACTGATTGTATATCCATTCATTGATGGATTTTTTAACTTGCGATTTGGTAGTGCCGAAAGAGGGGTCGGCTCCAACGAATGGCCTTGACGAACCTCGCCTGGTCAGCTCGTCCGTCGCCTCATTTCCTCTCACGCCCGAGTGGCTAAGGACCCAGGCTAGGGTTACTTTCCTTAAGGTACCCACCTCATTTAGGGCGCTTACACAGTCCCAAATCAGCTTAGAGTCCACGCTTGAGGAGCTAATCGCTTTAAGTGTGGACTGACTGTCAGAGAAGATAGCGACGCTTTTACCCGGTTCGATACATCTTTCTATCTCTCGGACACAGTGATGAATTGCAGCAACCTTAGCTTGGAACACAGTCGTGTCTTTGCTGAAGCTTACCGAAAGAGCCTTTTTAGGCTTCTTAGTGTATATTCCCAATCCAACGCCGTAGTCCGTTTTAGAGCCGTCAGTAAACCAGTTTGAGTCCGCTCTTACCGGGGCACTTGCCTCCCAGTCCTTCTTATCTGGTATTATAACCTGATATTTCCTAAACTGATATACTTTAATGTTATATGTATGTATTTAGCACTAAATACAGTTTGTAAAATGTTTGGAAACTGTTTACACTAGCAAACAATGCCTAACTTCATGTGCCATCCATCTAGCTCGGTGGAACTATAGAAATTTCGCTCATACTTATACGTCAATTTTACGCTACTTGCTCTATTTTTCTAAGAATTGTAATATAGATAAAATAATATCTCTGCCATTTGATTATGTTCTATAATGAAATTCTAGGTAGTTTCCAACTATTAGTGTTGCTAAATGTTTATACAGGAACTACTACAAAATTATGTGGAACTATAGAAACTTCGCTTACTGTACTAATACGTAGACTTCCGCGGTCGTTATCCATACTATGCTCTGATGGACTTCCGAGTTGGTAACGCATCCTGGATCCTCTTCTGGCCAACGTTTCATGCACACCCATAAGGGACATCTTCGAAGCTGCTGCTACTGCTGCAATCCTTGAAGATATCCCTTGCGAGTGTGGAAGAAACGTCGGCCAGAAGATCAAATTTTATATTTAAGATATATATCAGTTCCACAAATTTTAAACCTAAAAAGTTTTGATATATCACCTATATAGTACTTAAATCCATATTTACCTGAGCTACCTTTACGATTTTCCTACGAAAATATCCTGAGAAGAATCCTGATTGCCACTGAAGTCCTCGGCCGCTTGTTGAAGCCCCAAGTACGTCCAATTTTGGCCTGGTTTAGTAATAATAATAATATATCCACTGCGATCACTAGAGTCTATTGTAGAGTGGATGTTGTCTGCTTCCTCCTTTCCAAGAATAAGCCCAGGGATTCAGATTAGGGATAGATTATTAGCCATCTCCAATGTGTTTGGGATGTGTTTACAGCTCTAGATCAGTTTGGAGTTACATTTATACGCCTCTAATGCTTTTAGTACTTTTATTGATTTGCGCGTGTAGTTTTTATCCAAAATCTCCCTCGCACACATTTCAATGCATAGATTTCAACCTGAAAGATCGTTGTGAATTATTCAAGGTTATAATATTTTCTAACCTGCGCCCACACCCTGCTCGGTTTTCGAACCACCCGTAAACCAGCAGGTGCCTACGTTGGTTCAACAAAAGATTGCATCTCCATTCTTCTCTGTTTGGAAAGGAGGTAATGAAGTATGCATTGATCATTGGTCGAGTAACCCATTCTAGCAACTTGTTGGTAACACATAGCTCGGTATGTGGCGATTGATTCGCTATTTGCTATAGGCGAAATTCAGTTAATCTGGCCTTCTTTTCCACAACAATGTGTAAGGGTGGTAGGTCCAGAGGTGGTAATGATTGCTACACTTGCGACCGTTTGTATGGATGTAAGTTTTACTGTGGATTTGAATCGTACGCCAGTTGGTGCACCCTAAACAATAATACCATCTGATAGTCTAATGTCAGTATTAGCATAATCATATGACATTAAAGATTTCAGATCAATACCAGCTCTAAGATTACGTACTTCATAATAGCTAGAATTTTATTTACTTACTTAATGTTTTGACAATGTCATACCTAAAATAATTACTTCATTCCCTCCTTCCATTTCACGATTCTGTGAACGTATATGACCGTTCAAAGTATAAGGATACTTTGAACGGTGTGTAAAATTATTTCTTTATTTTCCCTTACCATTTAAAGGTAGTTTGTTATTAGTAAACCATGTAGTCATATCGTTCAATATTGCATTTGACTGATTTTCCTTCTCTAACAATAAGATACCGATACTACCTTAAGGCACTCACCTTTCCACAGGTAAAACAAAATACATATCTAAACTTATTTATTTAATAAAATAGTAATTTTGTTTAGTTTAAATTGTAATTAATAACAAAGGTACTAATATTTTGCCACTTAGTCAGTCATTTTGTTGTCTCTTTCATGTTTTCATCTTGACCTTTTCTATTATCTACTACGTACTTTTTTTGAAAACACGAATTTTGAACACCCATTTACGAAAACACTTACTTACTTAAGTTAGATAAACAAATACAAAGATTCTCTCTTCTTATTAGTCTCCACAAAACACACTCATTAAAAATATTCTGCTAAAGCAGTATAAAATATCTGTTGACGTCCTTAACCGCGTCATTTGTTTGGATGTTTGTGTTTCATCATCGTGTCTCCTCCCCATCTTTATCCTCCAACTTCCTCGTTCACTCTCGAGCGATACTACTAACAGTCGTTTGGGCAACACCAGTGAATTTATTTATTTTTCTTTTACTACGGAAAGGCGAAGCTAAAATACGGGGACGAGGTCGTCAGTCAGGAAATAACCGTCATTAATAAGGACTAAATTTAATGGGCGGCTAAGATAAATACTCCAGGGTTCTGTGTCGTTAAGGGTCTTCTGAAGTGCTTTGCTTTTGAGGCAAATTTTCAGGGAAATATGTATATGGGAATGGATATTAATTAGAGCCGGTCAAAGGAGGGCCAATTAAGCCGATAACGGAATGTGTGCGGGGTAAAAATTACGGGACAGACACAAATTGGTGAAGGAAGTTTGTTTTGGCAATTCGTGGAAAGAAATGATATGATTTAATTTGCAGTTTTGGAGCACGTTAGTTTCTGATAATAATTTATTATAAAATTGACATTTCCTGTGAAGTAAACGCTGCTAGAGCAAATGCTACAGTACTTATCATCAACGTATTAATAAACTTAACGTTTTCCTGACTCCTTGATGACCAGCACACGGAGGATCGTGATAATCCTTAATGAATCTCTTTACGAGACTCTTCGAAACCACAACTCGATCAGGTTGCTCTTGATAACCAGATTTGAAAAGGATTCCTCTTCATCTTCGAAATAACCAACACTAGGATCCTCCTTCAATTTTTGACGTCATTCTGCACCGATTACTAGTTCCGCTTCTCTTTACAAGAGGGCGCAAGAAGGATAGTTGGCGTTATTTTTCTGAACTCAAACACCCTTTTGGAGAGTAATGTGGGATTCGCTGGTCAGCATTTGTAACATACAATAAACAAAGAAGTAGATAAAATTTGAAATAAATACCGTATTATCTTAATTACGCGAGACTTTAAACCAAAATAGACTGTTATTTCCTGTGAAGTAGACGCTGCTTCAGCAAATGCCACAGTACTTATCATCAACGTATTAATAAAATGAATTTAAATACTTTGGTATTACTAAATGAAATTTCGAATTCTTACAAGTATATTATTCTACATGTCACTCATTGCCGTTCAGACAGTTATCCGTATAAACTGTCTTATAGTCAGTTTTAATCTGTTGTTTTGTTTTTGTTTGTCTCTTTTGTTCCACCGTGTTTTTTTTTTGAATGGCCATTTTTGGCCTTCTAATTTTTGGATTTCATACTATGACGTTTTACGACCTGAAGATGGCATTTGTGAGCCGAAACGTGTTGTCTTAAATATATTTAAAAAACTTCTAGTGAATATTTGTCTTCTTTTTATACATTATTACATAAATAACTATTTACTAAAGATTTGGTTAGGCCTCATAGTCACAACAACCGATGTTAGAAATTGGATTACTAGATATTACTGCCTTCACAAAAACTACCTGAATTACTTATTATTAATTAAATTAAATGAACTTCCACGAAGAAAAAAATCTATATCCACAAATTTTACCATGTTTTTATTGCTATTGTCATATACGTTGATCTGAACATCCATATTCCAATTTTATCCGCTTATACCGTCCTGACAAATAAAAAAAAAAACAGCAAATCACTTATTATTCCACCCAAAACCTATTGAAAAGCAGATTTCGCCCTACAAACATATTCATGCACTTTTTTTTTTGTTTCAGTCAAGCCGGACGCTGTCAGAATACTACGAGCGAACGGCGAACCGCTGAACAACTCCTCGTCACTGGGGCCCTATAACGAAGGCACCGACGTCGAGCTAACCTGCGAGGCGCATGGGGGCAGGCCGATCCCGAAAGTCACGTGGTACAATAACACCGACGTCATCAAATGTAAGTGAGATCCTTTGTGCGCCGTTATTACAGTCGTTACGCCTTTTTCGTGGTTCATTTGACTCTAATAAAGTAGTTCTAATTGTTGTGGTGTAGATGCGACTAAACTTTCTATGTACTTAAGTACGTAAGAAGTTTTAGGAAATGTTCGTGAGATAGTGGGCATAATTGCAAATATCGGCCACATCAGAATTAAAAATAGTTTGTTAATTTTAATTGATTAGTTAATTAATTCGATTTCTACAAACGAATTTGTAAAGAACAAAGAAGTTACTTTTGCTTAACTACAAAAATTTGCTAAATATTATATGTATTATATATACAGATGTCCCACCGAACTAGGACATTAGATTTTTTTGAACTTCTAGTAGAAATTTGATTTTGAAACTTGCAGTGTATATATGGCCTACTATGACCTATTTAAGGAAAATATTTTCAACTTTATAGCACTTTCGGTATTTCGAAAGGACAGTAGTTCCCGTGTTTTCCGCTAGATGGCGCTGTCGACTGTACAGTGGCGCCATCTGTTGACACATTTTGGAACCATTTTTTGGCAGGTTTTATGTGGCGTCGATTTCAGTAGTTCCCGTGTTTGCCGCTAGATGGCGCTGTCGAGTGTATGGTGGCGCCATCTGTTGATACATTTTGGAACTATTTTTGACAGGTTTCATGTGGCCTCGATTTCAGTAGTTCCCGTGTTTGCCGCTAGATGGCGCTGTCGACCGTACGGTGGCGCCATCTGTAAACACATATCGGAACTGTTTTTTGACAGGTTTCATGTGGCGTCGATTTCAGTAGTTCCCGTGTTTGCCGCTAGATGGCGCTGTCGACCGTACGGTGGCGCCACCTGTCGACACATTTCGGAACTATTTTTTGACAGATTTCATGTGGCGTCGATTTCAGTAGTTCCAGTGTTTACCGCTAGATGGCGCTGTCGACCGTACGGTGGCACCATCTGTCGACACATTTCGGAACTATTTTTTGACAGGTTTCATGTGGCGTCGATTTCAGTAGTTCCCGTGTTTGCCGCTAGATGGCGCTGTCGACTGTACGGTGGCGCCATCTGTGAACACATTTCGGAACCATTTTTTGACAGGTTTCATGTGGCGTCGATTTCAGTAGTTCCCGTGTTTGCCGCTAGATGGCGCTATCGACCGTACGGTGGCGCCACCTGTCGACACATTTCGGAACTATTTTTTGCCAGGTTTCATGTGGCGTCGATTCCAATAGTTCCCGTGTTTGCCGCTAGATGGCGGTGTCGACTGTACGGTGGCGCCATCTATTGACGCATTTTGGAACTATTTTTTTGACAGGTTTCATGTGGCGTCGATTTCACTAGTTCCCGTGTTTGCCGCTAGATGGCGCTGTCGACATCTGTTGACACATTCCGGAACCATTTTTGACAGGTTTCATGTGGCGTCGATTTCAGTAGTTCCCGTGTTTGCCGCTAGATGGCGCTGTCGACCGTACGGTGGCGCCATCTGTGAACACATATCGGAACTGTTTTTTGACAGGTTTCATGTGGCGTCGATTTCAGTAGTTCTCGTGTTCGCCGCTAGATGGCGCTGTCGTTCGTTGCAACGCCACTATCTATCTATTTTGGAACTAACTTTTTAACATTTCATGTTTCCTCAAAATTTTGTAGATGAGATTGTATCAAATAAAAACTATCGTCAAAATTAAATTTCATCAACGTAGAAGGCGAAACGACACATACCAGAAACAATAAAACTTAATGACACGGCAAATTAAGCAAAATAAATAAAAAGACGCAGGATAACTTTGGTGCTCGACACGTACTCAGAAATGTAAGAAACGGAGTTAGGTTTCTAAGACAGGAAACAGATGGGACTCACTGTTAAAGGAGCTAATAATAAAGGCTGGAAGGACTTACCTATATCGGTGTTCACATCAACTTTCTTATTTTAAATGGAATGGTATAATTTTTACCGGTCTAATGAGTTTGTCGAGTCATTTGAAACTAGTTTATATGAAGGTGCCCTATCCCTAAACTTGACCGTTTTTGAGATATTTGCATTTTCGTTGATTTTTTAACATTTGCACTCTTTCAAATAAAATCAAATATTTCATGAGATAGCAGATATTTAGAGGTTCTACTAAAGCCAATGTAAATACATGGACGTAGCTATAAGGTGTTATAGCAATAATCACTGAATCACATACAGGGTATTCAAAAAGGCGCTTCCAATCTGGATACCTTTAAGTTAACAAAACCTTTTTCTTTCAAATGGAACATGGTATTTTTTACTACAGCACTGAATGCGCAAAATTCTACATCGATTGATATTAGGGTTTGGTATACCTATTCTTAATAGTTTTTAAAGTATTAGCATTTCTTGCAAAAAATTGCTAAAAATATGCCTAAATTCCAAGTTTCAAACAAATAAAATGAGTTTTTTCCTACAAAACACTCTGTACATTATATGCCTAACCTATCTAAATATTTATGTTTCAGGTATCTAACGTTCACTAGTGTCTTACTAATAGTAATGTCTTTTAGTCATAGAAAACGTATATTAATTATTAGATATTAGTAGGCCATGAGATGTGCTAACAAACAAGTAATATCCATTATTGGTAATTTACCAAATTGCCTATGCAGTATTAACAAGTCATATCTTTTATAGTAAGTCCTAATGCTGTCAACTCCTTCACACATTGTCTTCTAACAAGTAAAATATTGTAAATCAAAAGAAATAAGAAAAACATTGAAAGTTACATATACAAATAACATTTTGGACTTATTGTTCATTCATGAAGAATGTATCAATGATTAGATACCTACACTTATTTGCGATGAATAATAACCTCAAAAAATAAAATACGAAGGAAAATTGAAGCAGATCCTAAATACACCCATAATATTTCAAATATTGTTCACTTACTAGACCAGGTATTTTCTTTTTAGGGGAGCCGTCTAACACGGAGTCTCCGAAAACAATGCAGCCTCTTGGCTTTTTGTCTAAAACTAGGTATTAAGCGATACAGACAGATAACATAAATCAGATAACATAAACAAACTATTAAAAGTCTTCGAAAATGTCCAATATAAATGTTCTTTCAGAATAATAGTTTTTTAGTTTTTTTTTTAATTTGACTTATTGTCCGTGTATTTAATAAGCAGGCAAAAATATTAATATGTAATTTGCAGTCGCATAATAATTATGGCTTATTAATATTTTATAATTACAATTACATAAAATTTGCTAATAATTGGAAAACTTCCAATGATAAATATCTCAGGTATGGAAATCAAACAATGCAGAAAAAGATAACCATTCTAAAAAATAATATACAGTGTTTTTTAGAAAAAAAAATATTTTATTTACTCGAAACTTGGAAATTAGTCATATTTTAGGCAATAAATGCTAATGTCTCAAAAACTATCAAAAATAAATATACCACACTCACATATCAATCGATGTAGGATTTTACGCTGTATTCAATGTTGTACCAAAAAATACCATGTTCCATTTGAAATAAAAAGTTTTGTTGGTTTAAAGGTATCCACATTGGAGATGCGTTTTCAGACACCCTGTATGTGATGATGAATGATTTGGTCATTCTTGCCATAACACTTTCTACATAAGTCTTTGTACTTACATCGACATTTGTAGAACCACTAAATATCTGATACCTGATCAGCTATTTAATTTCACTTGAAACAGTGCAAACGTCAAAAAATCAACAAAATTGCAAATATCTCAAAAACGGTTGAGTTCAGGGATAGGGAACCCCCGTGTAAGCTAATTGCAAATGACTCGATACATTCGTTGTACCGATAAAAATTGTATCATTCTATTTAAAATAAGAAAGTTGATATCGACACCCTGTATACCGAAAGTGCTTTAAAGTTGAAAGTATTTTCTTTAAATAGACCACAGTGGGCCGAAGTTCTTCGTATAATGTCGTGGCTTCGTATTGTATATTCAATTAGACAGTAACTGCTCATAAATCTTAGCGAAGTTCGTAACACTGAAATTGACCTATAGTTATATAGGGAAAGATAGGAAAAAGAGAAATTATTTAAAAAGGGAGGGTGGGGGTACTCCCTCTACCATGATTAGCTTCACCTGTTCTATGTGGTGGGTCCATCTAAGTGTGTCATCTATATTGACTCCAAGAAACGACAGGATTTTGTTAATTTTATTTTATCGTTATCAACAACAATATCAACTGGAGTGTGTATAGTTTCATTGATTTTAAAATAGTATACAATACGTTTTGTTTTCATTTTATTTGTAAACCATTCTCTGTAAACCATTGCTTTACAGAACGATATATGTCTTGTCCAGTTTGTATTAAGCATGGAAAATCAAAACCACTAAACAGCAAGTTTGTATCATCTGCGTAATTAATGATTTTTTGATTGTTACATGAAACGTTTACAAAAATATCATTTATAAAAATTAAAAATAATAATGGCCCCAGCACGCTACCCTGAGGAACACCAATGTCTGCGGAGAGCGTACTGGAAAACGCTACGCCCGAAACACTGTTTAGTTTAACTGTCTGTCGTCTATTGGCTAAGTATGACTTGAACCATTCCAATGGCACACCTCTCACACCATAACACCGAAGTTTCTCAAGCAGTAATGCATGTGATATAGTATCAAACGCTTTAGTAAGATCTAAAAAGATACCGCAAACTAAGTTATTTTCTTCCAAATTAGATAGAATCCAATTAGAGTATTCGAATAAAGCCGTATTAGTGCTTTTCCCGGTAATAAAACCATGTTGATTTTTGTTTATGAGATTATGCTTGTTGAAAAACGAAAAAACTTGTTCAGCAACCACAGTTTCAAAGATTTTTGCAAATGTTGTTAATTGGCTGATAGGCCTATAATTTTCGAAATTGTTACGATCACCTTTTTTGTATGTAGGTACTATAATTGCATGTTTGAGGAGAGTTGGAAATTGTCCATTCATTAAGGAGTCGTTAATAATCTGACAAAGTGGCTCCGCAATCACATGAAAACAGCTTTCTATAAGGTGTAATGGGATTTTATTTTTTAATTTAGATACAATTTGTTTTAAATCTGAAGTTACTATTGGTCTAAAGTTGAAAGAAAATGGATTTTGTTTAATAGCTAGGTGAGTCGGTTGCTTGGAATCCGATGCCGCTCCCGATAAAGAGTTAAAGAAGGCATTAAATTTATTAGCTAAGGATTTTGGATCATTTATGCAATATACTGTATTACTACTCTTCCCCAACTCCTTATTTATTATTTCCCACATAGTTTTAGATTTATTTTTTGAATAAATAATTTTGGAGTCATTAACACGTTTTTTAGTATTTATTAAAATATTTTTGTATTGAGATTTTAACTGGTTTAAATATGGTTTACACTCAGGTAAATATAATGAGATTGTTTCAAATATCGCTATTCTATTTTTGAACATATCCATTTCCGGCGAGGTAAGATTGGTTACATTTTCCGTAACTACCTGTTTTTTTAAAGGAAAAAAAGCATTAAAGTATAAATTAAAAATCGACATAAAATAAGCAAATTTGTCATCTATTGAAATATCCTGAAAAACCAAATTAAAATGTTCCTGAGCTATTGATGAATTAAATCCAGCCAAGGCAGTCCTACTAAAATTACGCCGTAGCGCAATTCTACTTGTATTTGTTTTAATTTTAATGTTAACGCTAACAATCTGAGAGTAGTGATCAGAAATACCCGAAGGTATGACCAGTGATTGAAATTGTATGGTGTTTCTAATTATAACATTATCTAGACAGGATGAAGTCGTAGCTGTGACCCGAGTGGGCTCATTTATAGCCGCAACGGCCCCATAACTACGAATCAATGATAAAAAGTCACTTGAGATTTTAGTATTACTGAGAATGGTTTACAAATAAATGAAAACAAAACGTATTGTATGCTATTTAAAATCAATGAAACTATACACACTCCAGTTGATATTGTTCTTGATAACGATAAAATAAAATTAACAAAATCCTGTCGTTTCTTGGGAGTCAATATAGATGACACACTTAGATGGATCCACCACATAGAACAGGTGTGTGACAGACTGGGTGGTGCTTGCTTCGCATTAAAAATATTAAGTAGAGTCTGCAATTATGCAACTGTGAAGGCAGTATACCATTCATACTGTGCTTCGATAATCCGTTATGGTATCTTGCTCTAGGGATCCTCTCCCGAAGCTGAACACATATTCATTTTGCAGAAAAGGGCCGTGCGAGCACTACTAGGCCTGAATTTTAACGTATCACTTCGATCCGTCTTTAGATCTAGCGGCTTTCTCACTTTGTATGGTATTTACATACATGAATGTCTTTTGTTTAACTTTAAAAAACAAAACTTTATTTAGAGCTAACTAAAAAAACACATATACAATAACAAGATATTGAAACAAATTATAATGTCTCCGACATCGACTGACTAAATCCACCAAAGGCGTACTTTACAATGGTATTCGTTTTTTCAACAATTACCTTCAAATATAAAATTAGAAAAATACTTTGTAGGTTTAAACGTATGACGTATTCTTTACATATTAATATGAGCCATACAGTGTTTCTGAATTTCTTGAATTTAATTAGTTTAATTGTATATATTTATATTAAAATACTGTAGGTGCATAAGCAAATATTTTCTTTTTCTTAGTTCAGACGTTATTTCGACTTGTACTGTGTAGTGGAAATAAAGATTGATTATTATTATTAAAACAGGTCACGTCTGGCGATATAATCTGCTGCGAATTATGTTAAAAAATTATTTTTAAAATTTTCTTTGTCAGCCTGTAAAAAAATTTGATTTGAAATGATGATATGATTATGTTATCAAAATATATCTAAATGGAGAGTGGGAAAAACAAACAAACTCACTCTGCCAATGATTCTCACTAAAAACTTTCAAATACTGATGCTGAAATCTAACTCCAGCTTATATACCTAACACTTCTCTCCGTTAAAAACGTTTGCCTCGCAATCGCATTATTCGCTGCAAATCCACGAGTATCCATAATTACTTTAACTACAGTTATTTAATCTAACCTCCGTCGCGGAAATAGTCCAGGGAGCGTTTCCCCCAGTCGCGCAAACACTCGACTAGTCCGGTCATATCCGATCCAGCCTAACATCGTTCTCCACGAAAGCTGAAACAATTTACCCCGAAAGTGAATTACCGCGGAACTTAGTTTGCGAATTTTCTACTCGCAACGGTCCGTGTAGTTTTCCGACCCGTACAAAGGTGAAACAGCGTAAGTGAGTTTTCAGTTCGCCAAGTAACTGGATCTCTCGCTGGAAGTGAAGGAGTTCCTGTGTGTGCGCGCCCCTAATACGATTCACGAGTACACATTCGCACGTATATATAGTATATGTATTACTTTACCCATTTAATTGAAAGGCGGCGTTCCTAAGCGACGCGATGAGAAGGCCTCATTAAAAGAAAGAGCGCCTCTCGAAATAAATCACGGAGCGGCAATTGTTTTTGCGCGAAAACGCGTTACGAAGAGGGCGTAGGTTATACTCGAATATTCGTTTGATGTCGAGGAGTTCGTTAGCGTTTTCTTCTCTTTAAACATTCTTAATTATTGCAAATCCGACAGGAGGCGAGATTGCCGAGTGGAATAAAGGGAAAAAATAAAAACTGCGACCCGTATATATCAATAAATTACAGTCATTGCGTTTCGCAAGCTGTTGTCTTCGATAGCGCGAAGAAAAAGGTCGCGCTGCGAGTCGGAATCTCTCGAGTGATTGATTACCGCTGCTAATGGATTTAGAATTAACTGTCGCTTTTTATTATTTACTGCTCGGAATGATAAGATCCAGTGTTCGTGAGACGCAAGCTTAACTTTGCGAAAGCGCCCAGTGCTATTGCATTTATTTAGTTCAATGGGTTGTTTGCAATCGTCGTTATAAATGTAGTAAGCGGATCAAGAAACAATAACATCCTTTCAGTCCTTTATTGCTCACGAGACTAAACATAAATTATATATATTCGGGCTTAGTGATTCTTTAATTACTCTATTTGGTAACTACCTAACACTCAGAATCCAAACTGTCTGCTACAATGTTATACTTCGGAATTATACGTTGCAACATCAGGTGTTCCGCAGGGCTCAAATTTGAGTCCTTTGCTGTTTTTGATTTTTATCAATGATCTTCCCGGCGTCATTTCGTCTCACAAACTTTTATTTGCAGACGATTTAAAATCATCAGCGATTCTAGTGATTGTACTGCTTTGCAGACAGATTTAAATCGGCTCTCTTCTTGGTGTGTATCCAATAGCTTGCCCCTGAACATAGGGAAATGTAAGATTGTTACTTTTACTAGAAAACTTACTTTCATAACGTATAATTACAATATAGACAACGTCAACTTGGCCCGGACCGATCTTGTTAGGGTCCAGGGTAGTCCAGTTCAGTTATCCTGAAGAAGCTGTCAGTATGAACAGCGAAACGTCGAGCGAAAGTTTTGACACACGGCGAAACCCGCAAGAAGCTGTTAGTTATAGTTACACCGGCCGTGAAAGCCTACGCAGTGTTACTTGGGCATTTTGTTTGACCGCAAATTAACTTTTACAAATCATATTCAAACAATTTGTAAGCAAACGAGACAGAGCCTTGGGTTTGTTGTTCGCCATAGTCGATGCTTTTCTAATGTATTTCACCTTAAATCTTTATACTTTTCTCTGGTAAGATCGCGGTTAGAGTACGGAAGTCTTATTTGGTATCCATATTATATGGAATCCAAATGTCAATTGGAGAAAATACAGCGTAGATTTGCTAAATTTTTGTGGTTTCAAATAGAAAACACCTATCCACAGAGGAACTTCGACCAATCCATACTACTACTATCTCGCTTTGAAATGCCATCGTTGTCATATAGGCGTATATGTACTAGTGTGTTTTTTGTTCAACCTAGTCCACGGGTTTGTCGATTGTCCTGGGCTTTTGGCCCAGTGTAATTTCTTGGTGCCTCGGATGTCCACTAGACCCTCCGCTGCCCTCTATTTGCCGTTTGCTAGAACCAATTTGATGCTTAAGTCGCCCTTATATGTCATGTGTAACAACTACAACAAAATCTTTCACATAAATGATATACATTTCAATAACTTAAAACAGTTAAAGGTACCCCTCTCTGAACATTTTGACCAGTTTGTTCCCTAAACAGTAACTAATTTTTGTTCTTACTGCTATTACTGTAAGTATACACTAATTGTTACCATTAGTTACATTAGTTGATCTACTTTTACTTTATTTATTTTTTTTTAATATATTGTACATTGTACCTATATTGTACTGTAATTGGATTCTATAATCTGTTGGACAAATATATTATTATTATTATTATTATTATTATTATTATTATTATTATTATTATTATATAAATATATATTATAATTTTTATTAAATGATACCCTCCCCCTATGTATAAAAGAAGACAACGAATAAAAATTTTTGATGTGCAGTTATTTACGTTTCTATAATAACGTATATTCACAAGTTCAATGAAAACGTTTATTATATCAATAAAGTTTCAAAAAAGGTAGTATTTGTCTTGCGCAGTAATATCTTGAATGCACGTGTTGAATCACATGCCTCTGCACTAAGAAAAATACTATAATACAAACAAACAACATCCATTGAATGAATTCTCATCGAGGGAAAGTAATGTGTCATTGTTATGATGAAATATTATTTACAATTTTTGATGAACTAATAACAAGAAATAAATTAGCTTTCATTATTATAACAAACCATGGCACATTAGTCCATGGATAATATTTTTTATGGTAACTATATATTTACATGTTCAATAAATAATAATTGAATTTTTGAATATGAGCGAATATATATACATTGTTATTTCTACGTATAATTTTCATAAAATTATTCACAATATGAACGCAGTAAAGTATTAAATAAAACTTTCTTCGTTAGTACAATGTTTGCAATTATTGCAAGAACGAACAGCTCTTGTATGCTTGTAATGCTCTTTTTAACGATAACATTTTTACGGTTAAGTGTTTGGCATTTTCTTTTGATGTTTTTCGGTCAATCATCAATGGTTAATATCAATCTTGTTGTTTTTAATATTAATTTTACTGCAATTCAATGAAATAGAGATGCAACTGCTTGGAAGTTATATATGTACTATGTGTATCAGCATTGATGCGCAAATCTGGTAATCTACATGATAGTTCCATTTTAAGTTTTCATCGATAAAAACACCAAGCAATTTTGCTGATTTAATAAGATTGATTCTATTCATATTCAAAAGAAAATCATTAATATTATATCTCGAACAATTACGAAAGAATAGACATTGGGTTTTATCCGAATTAATAGTTAAATTGTTATGAGAAAGCACAGTTTAGAGTATACAACATTTACATTTTCAATTAAATTATGAAAACTAGTGCTCCTAAATAGAAGAGTGATGTCATCAGCATAAAGAATGATATTGTCAGAATTAGTTATGTAACGTGATAAGTCATTTATATAAATTAAAAACAAAGTAGGGCCAAGGATTGATCCCTATAGCACACCTCTTCTGACATCAGATATTTTAGAATGATAATTATCTACAATAACTCGTTGTTTTTTTGTTAGACAAATAACTTTCAAACCATGATAGTGCAATTCCCCTTATCCCATTACACTCAAGCTTATGTAGTAATATTTTGTGATCAACACTATCGAAGGCTTTAGACAGGTCGATAAACATAGCTAACGTAAAATAGAAATCTGGTTAATAAATTGAAATAAAGTAGTATTTATAGAATGTTTAGGCAAAAAACCATGTTGACAAGTCGAAAATAAATTATGCTTATTGAAAAAGCTTATTAGTTTTTGATTCATAATCGATTCATAGATTTTTCATTTTAGAGAAGTTAGTTTTAGTGAATATCTTGAAAACGCGATGCTCAATTGTTTTTCTGTCCTCACTACTACAATCATCATATAAGTCCAAAAATCATGCCCATTTAACCGACTTCGTAGCTCCAATAATAACGAAATTAGCAATAACTTGGAACAACCTGTATACTTTTTAACAACTATATAAGATATGAGCCAGTTCCAGAGTTAATACAATAATTGCAAAAGAATCTTTAGCGCTATCATCATATTTAACGTGTGTTAAGCGAATTTTCGCGATAATCACCGCAAAGTATCCGCAAGGGAGACAAGACTGACGTATAAATCTAAAGGACATGAACGAGACGAGACGAGAGGAACTAAATTGCCAGAGGCCGGTCGGTGGCGGTCGCAGGCCGTAGAGGCCAGGAGAACCTTAATGAATACTCTCGTCCGGAGATTATCGGCAGAACGGGTAAAGGTGATTAATGTCCGCCGTTACCGGAACATTATATCCAGTTAGGGGTGGAATGGAAGTGAGAAGAAAGGAGCCGGAGGACTAAAAACAGAGGAAAGGGTGATAAATGGACCGACCTCGATTTTGAAATAATTTCTCGGCCAAGATTGCGTCCCTTTCTTTCCGCCATTACGTGGGAGTAGGTATAATGGACGCTGGGAAGCTTTTGTAAAATCGTGCGGTTCGATTTGGGCATTGTTACTCGCCTAGACCTAAATTTGGTTAAATCGTCGGTTGGATATTTCGTTTAGGGCAATTGGATTTAATTTTGTTTATCTTTAAAATATTATTTTCTTTCTTCCGTAATAGAATAGCTTGCGTGTTGGAATTGGTAGACTTAATTCCAATTTATTTCAAATTAGCTTTCATTTTTACCTTATATATCTTTAAGGTGTTGTATTAAAATAAAGGTTCAAATTATTAACGTAAAGAATAAAATGAATGGGACCCATGATTGGACCCTGTGGAACCCCCTTGCTGTTAACCAGCATCTCTGAATCGATAACATTCCCAACTTGACGGAGTGACACATACTGTTTCTGGCCGCTTAAAAAAAGAAAATAACCACTTAGAAGCAGCACCCCTGATCCACAGTGATCGAAGCAGTCGAAGGCTGTGCTCAGGTTACAAATACCAAAGCAGGGTGCCGGCACAGTATAAACGGTAAGGAAAATGGATGAGTCATCAGGATCTGAATTTCTAAGCCTAACTTTACTTCAAACAACAGCCTCCCAATATGGCAGTGTGTTATTGTTTACATTACTACCTACATAAATTAGTTTACTCATCCGTTTAATGTACATGATCTACTTGTTTTATTTATTTATTTTGCGTATTTTATTGGTTTTAAATTACCAGAGCAGTTTTAAAACGATTAATGAACCTTGATAAGGTGCATCGTGTAAAAGGTACGGTTAGTGGGATTAACCTTTACATATGTACGTTGTTATATATTATATTGTTAGATTTAAGTGAAACAACCGTGAAAGAAGACGCCAATGGGCATTATGCTATTGTGCCATTCGCTCTTGCAAGATTCTGATGTTAATGATGGTCGCAGTTTCTTTGAATTTGAATGAATATATTATATGCAACAGGACAAGAATTAACAAAGTGTACATGCATAAAAAGAACTATTGCAGTTGTGCATACTTTCCTAGGTAACATTAAATCAATTTATTTGTTACATACTCATTTTAAACTGTATCGCTATTTGTCACACTAACTAACTTGATTCATTTTTTAAAATAATGTGATTTTGGTCTGAACCCCATTATACTAGTATAAATGTTAATCCTGACATTTCACATTCATTCATTCATTTAGTAAGGTTGGGCACCTATAGTCCGGGCACTTGAGCTAGGTACTCATTGTACCGTCCCTATTAAATCTCTTACTTCCACTAGAGCAGCTTGGTTTCTCTATAAAACCGAGTATCTTGCCCAGTGAAAACTTGAATCTTCGAGGGCTCCAATAGATGCTTCCCGAAATATTTCTGCCTGAGTACGTTCAATTCCTCACATGTGCAGATTACATGTAAACTCGTTTCCTCCTGTAGTTCGCATCTTCTATACCACGGTTCGCTTACCCGGCCTGTGTTGTATAGATGCTTTTTCAAGGGACAGTGTCCAGTTACCAACCCAGCTTGGTTTTAACTTCTTTCTTACTGCGCCTGAGTAGGTTCTCAGAGAAACTAACACCCCATCCCCTATCAACGTTTTGGTATGGAGTTGACCTTCAGTCGACCTCCATTTCTTTATACTTTCTTTAAATAACCAGATACAGATCTCCCTTCTTGCGGAGTCCTTAGTAATCCCACATAATAATAATAATAATAATAATAATAATAATAATAATATACAAAGGTCATACAAAAATACATTTCATATTTCCCAAAAAAGACCAAATCACCATAATAGTGCTCTTCCTCTGGCCTTGAATCACTTCCAAATTTAGTAGGTTTTAGCCAAAAACATTGCCTTTGATTTGACGCACGTCATCTGTTTACTACCTGAGGATAGCTAGAACTCTATATATTTCAATTCTATTTTCCGTAAAAACCCAAAAAATGCCCAGAAATTTAAAACCGAAGACAATGTAGCTGTCACTTTGACATACGGGCTCTGGACATATGAAGTGTCTTTTAGAGCCCTCCTTGGCTAGTTCGTCGGCTGTTATATTGCCCTCATGTACCGGCACCCACATCAGAAACACCGTATAGTCTCGTCCCAGCGTATTGAGGGATTGTTTGCAGTCTCTAACTAGTTTTGACCTAATTACAGGGTTCGAAACTGCCTTGATAGCAGCCTGGTTGTCAGTCATTATATTTATCTTCCTCTTCATGTACCCCCTTTTGCAATCATTTCTGCACAGGCTGCAAGGACGAATACCTCTGTCTGGAAAACCGTTGTATGGCTTCCCCAGGCCTTGATTAGGGCTGGGCCCACAAATACCGGCTCCTATGCCCTGACTGGATTTGGATCCGCCCGTGAACCGGTTATCAAAAGCAGTGATCTCACTACGTAGTTACGTACCTAGTCTCCGCTCTGTATGGAGACTGGCTAACGTCGACACAATCAGCAACCTGCTCATACAACGAAACAAGAGCGGTGGAAGTAGATTTATTTTTACAAAAACCATATTTCTAAATATATTTGCAGATTTCGCCGTAATTTTCAAGATAAAATAGGGCACATAAATTTCTTTGAAACGATTAAATTGGTTTTCCCTTTTTTTTGCTACATCAAAGGGAAAGATTTTTTTCAGATTCTATTAATTTTTTAGCAACACCGCTTAGGGCGGATTATTTTGTTTAGACATTTTTTATTCCAACAGTAGGGGAAAGAAGTCTCGTGCAGTACCTTACGTGGAGCACGAGGTTCAGTAATTATTTAGCTTTTCATAAATAAAGAAGGGGAAGGGGTGAAATTAAAAAAATTAATAATGAAAAATGAACAAAGCAGTAATAAAAGATAAGGTAAACGTCATTTAGTTATTGAAATCTAAACAAAGGACAAAGAGAAATATGGCTTTGAAGTTACAACAAATAACAAACAAAGAAATAATATATCTAGGCGATAAACTTGCGGTTTCTGTTGGTTCTTTGCACTGGGCGTTGTCTCGGCGAGTTGATCCTCTGTCGGCGTACGTGGCGGTTATGTCCGGTGATCGCCTCGAAAGCGGCTACTTCGTCGGGGTATCCCTAACTGCAGGTGGCACTTGGACTGTCACTCAGCTAGCGTCGGCATCCACACTTTAACTTCACCAGCGGGCGCAGATATCATCACAATGATGGGGAATTCAAATATCCCACCACGTGGTTTAAAAACTGCAATCTTGAAACATCCGATTGCTTATAGGCTCGGTGCTTCTTCTTTCGCTGGGATTATTTATACGGATGGGGCATTGAGTTAACCCACCCGGTATTTTTAATATATTTGCGTTCCAAGTGGCCTACAATGGCCGTACTCCTTGGCCAATCTTTTCCCACGTCCGTAACTCTTACTTGACGCTAGCCCGCGCTTGCGCGCGTAGCCGTCTCGGAGAGTATTTCATTACTCCGCCGCATTAGCCAATCAGGAATAGTAAAACGATCACGGGGTAGCTGCAAAACTCAAATAATCATAGTTGTGGCAAGTTGTTACCTATTTACGAAAATACATGAGTTTAATAGCGATCAGCATTGTTGTTACTTCTACTAACCATGTGCTGTAGTTAGATACAGTACCAGTAGTCATAAGTAATATGTTACTTACCACAAATTTGTCAGGTACGCTGTGTAATAGCCGTTAATAAAAGCACTATTTACAGTAACAACTTGCATTCAGGAAACTGGGTTGAGTTAATTAACGAGAATAGTTCCAAGTAAAACTTTATCTATTGTAAATAATTTTTTATCAAATAAACACTTTACTTAGCCCTTTTTTCTCAGTGCGGTGCTAGAAATTTTATCATCTGGTGACAATGATATTCTATTCGAAAATATAGTCTTTTTGGAGAGATCGCAGTAGGGGTTAGGAGCAATTAAATTGAAAATGTTATAAGAGTAACCAAAATTTAGGTGAAACAGGCGCAAACTTCAAACGAACTAAGTTGATTACGAGTGTGATTGTCAGTTTAGTCACTGCAATTAATTTTACCCTAAATTGTATTTTGTTGTATTGTGTGGGCCTGTTTATACAGATATTTTGCCTATTAGTGTATACAAAATAAATAAAACAAACTTGTAAATACACGGTGTATCAAATAAAAAAGTAAATTTTGCTTGGGTGTTAACTACACGACATATAAAGCACAAACCCACCGAAACCGGATTTCATCATTAAAGAATAAAAAAAAAGTTAAATTTAGAGCCAAAAATTCTTTAGTCCGGGCCTGATGTAAGGAAACGTCATTTTAAGCACCCCCTTAACGTGGTATTATGTATAAATACATTGCACTCATTTAGTATTATTCTTAAAGGTATGCCGTAAGTTCATTTAACGTCATTCTGAATAAATAAAGGCCCTTGTAAAAATAGCAAAACTTGAGTAAATTTTTTGTTCCTTTTTTGTTAAGAGGATTCTACGTAAATCTACAAAATATTATTTTTAATATCCTGATAAGACGTTCGAGTTTCACCGGATATGTGACTTCAGTAGTTACAAAAAACGTAAATATTTTTCTTTTGCTTTGTCGAATCGAGAGTTAGTTGTTAATAAACGATACCACATGAATCTGAGTTATTTCTTTTGGATTTATTTAATCATATAACGCAAAATGAATTGAATCGAATTACACAGAAATAAATGTAGATAGAGAAAATTTGCAAACACGCCTTTTTACTATGATATCGCGCGAAAATGAATCTATACATTCCCGCGCTTTTGCCAATGCATCAAGCTTCGATTTTCTTTATATGAAATAATCATGATGGTCCTGAAAAGGATCGTTTTTTCGAGACGAGGAGAATTTAAATAAAGTGTTCGAAGTGACTTGCACTCCGAGCGGCGATCCACACAAAACTAACACCGGTAATGGCTGAATGATAGTGGTATGTGGGGGGGTATACTCGGGACAGCATTTAGGTTGGGCACAGGTGCGGCTCTAGCCCACGGCATTTATAAAATATTTTTTTTCTCGTTAATGCTTACAGATAGACCCCCTGTGCATTAAGACTTTTTGTTTGTATATGATTACAGCTGCTACATATTATTATATTTACCTCTATATCTGATACACCCTGTATATTTGTTTTTTGAAGAGAGATGACGTGCAATGTTTAAGTAATAGATTCTTATATCTTATTTTTGTTTAATTCATTCGATCTTAATGGAAGCCCACGTATTCTAGAAACAATTGCCTAGAAATAATAAAATCCGACGTAGCTTGCGATATCTTCGCATAGATCTCCTGTATATCCCACGATTTTTCGCTTTTATATCGTCAATTACTCCTGTGTCTCTTATTTCACGCCTTTCCTTTCCTTTTTAATCAATCGCTCGGTTCGTCTTTCACTTTTAATTTCGCCGTAAATCCGTGAGATAAATTTATTAAATTTTACATCTTCCCGGGCGCCCACCGGCTTCAACTTCCGGTCAATGCTCACGCTTCCAAGGAGAGACCGCCCCACGGTCCCACGGGAGTCGGAAAAAATTTAATAAGTTTTCATAACCCGGTCCCTTCATTAACATATTTCTCTTTCATCAAACCCCGGAACCTTCTTCTTCTACTTTTTTTTTCCTTTCTCCTTTAGCACGAAAACTGGGCCGGGCGACGACGAGATATCGCAGCCTAATTTATAATCTAATTTCGCCGACTCTCTATCGATGTAGCCCTCGCGCGTACGTTTCCCGCCTGAAATATTAAACATCCGAATATCGGGAAGGAATAAAAGACGACTAAAACAAACCCCGTTATCCTTCTGGCGCTCGTGCGGTATATAATAAGGGGGGCGGGAGAGCGTGTGATTGGCGGGGCAAATCTAATCTGCGTAGGTCTTTATTATCCGCCGGCGTCTCACCTAATAAAGTATTAAACTTTTATCACCCGCGGTAGCTAAAAATTAGCCTGTTCTCCGGGAAATATTACCCTCGATAAATTCGAATTGCACGTATAAATTGAGCTGGGGCTCGAGGTGCATGAGAGAAAATCAAATTTTCGCCTAGTGTAAGGGATGAAGAGAGAAAGAGATGATGGTGCGTGCATAGGTGCATGTTGATGATATTTTTGTAGTTTGAACACGTGGAACGTTTAATAATACACCCATACCTCGCTTTACGGCTTAAAATACATTCGGAATAAGTTGGCCGCAAAGCGAAAAGCCGGATAACGAATCAATTATTTTGATACAAATCCATACATATTCAATTGAATCTGTTCCAATTTTTTATAAAATAATATACATATGTAGTTTTTAGTTCATAAAGTATTTTATTTTTTTTTTCTATAAAAATGTTTACATAAAAATAAAAGTACATACAAAACAAGAATACATACACAGAAATTCAAAAACTAAACATATAAATTGCACATATGTATACATAGATATTATTGTGATTTTCCCGGCTAATGTTTTTTTTTACGGAAAAGAAAAATAAATAAATAACTTTCTAGTTAGATCTGCCTTTTCTTTGCAGATACCTTCCTACAATGATAGACACAATACAATTCCATTAATAAAACAGTGCAATCATTAATAACATGTATAATTTATTAATAAGTTTATATCAGAAACAAATAAATAGAATGAGAACTCTTACTCAAGGTGAGTATAGTTATTTGAAATATTCATACAAGTATTATCAATTATCCAGTATAATTTAGATTCTATAATTCAAAAAGGAACTTTTAAAATATCCCGCGCTATCATAAGAGAATAGAAAACACCAACCACGTCTGCCAACTTAAAAAGCTAAAGATTTTAATCTCATTACGAAATAATAACCTCAAAATATTATAGAAGTTATACATTCATTTATATAATAATTTAAACAATGTTTCGACCAGATACCTCGTTTATCGATTCATACAGACGCCAGAATACCTCCGAATGTGATTTCCTTGTAGTGACAATCCAGATTCGCTCGTATATTCACCTACTTCGTTACATTCAGGATGAATGATTAGACTCGGAACAGCAAACACATGCACACTCCCATGTAGAACAAGTACCCAGATATAATAAACACCCCTTTCGATACCAGATATACCCCAGCAATATGGCTTAATTCATTTATATTCGATGAGAAATAACACAGCTTTTTCTAAGACTTTTTATCAACCACCACCCACGTAACCAAGGATTTTCATACATTTTCTTTCAACGAATTACATTGAGTCACTCCCCATTCAATTAAAATAGATACCTAGGATACCAGGCTATCGTACAGTTGTCAGACGATAAGTTATATTCAACTTCCATGACTACTAATACAATTTAATCCAAATTAAACTGGACTTACAAACAGGTGTGTACATAAAATAGTAATTACATTTCAATATGGTTGGTGGTTTCCCTCTTATGAAACACAGCAATATATATGTAATAAAATAAAATGCTCAAATATTGTTTAAATCAGTGAGTTATAATATGCTGCCATCATTATTTTCCGCTATTCAGGATTGACCCAATTTAAAATATTGGTCCAACGTTGCCTGCTTTGCCTTGCTTTCTGCTTCTTTTAGCAGTGTTTTGTAGCAGGTAATAGCTGAGTTAATTCCTCGAGACACTTTAGCACTGCGTTCTACATCGGGATCATTTTGAAGAAGGATATTTATTCCCTGTTCGAAATAAGAAAGCGCCTTCGACAAGTTTTTTTGCTGTTACCCGTTGGCATATAGCAGGCTCTAGGTCTGGCTCCTCATCAAGTGCTTTTTCTGTTTCTAACTGGATCAGTTCCTCGTTTGAAAGAGGTTCTCTGACAGCATCTAGCAAATCAACCAAATCACCTTCTTCCAAATCCTCAAAACCAAGATTGTTTGCTAAGTTTAATATGTTTTGTCGAATTTCAGAAAGAGAACTAACTTCAGACTCATCAGTTTTTATGCATTCTGGCCATATCTCTTTCCAAACATGGTTCATTGTGGTTGATTGTAATTCCTTCCACGATTCGCTGATATTTTCTGCAGCATATCGATCTGATGCTGTAGTTTTTCCAAAACTGTTTTATAAGAAGTTTTATCATCGGTTTCGTGAATAAGTTTACGAAAAGTTCTGCGTAAATAATAAGCCTTAAAAGTGACTATTGCACCCTGATCCATTGATCCATTGGCTGGATCAGAGCTGTTGTATTTTAGGGTAGATACTCAATCTCCACATCTTCAGACAATTCGGATAAATTAACCGAATGTCCTGGAGCATTATCCAAAATGAGCAATGCCTTGTTACTCAAGTTATTGTCCTTGAAATATTTTTTTACTTCTGGGCAAAAGTAGTTTTTAAACCAGTCTTCAAAGAGAATCTTAGTCATCCACCCTTTCTTGTTGGATATCCAAATGACGGGCAATTGTTTCTTATTCAGGCCTTTAAAACACCTCGGATTTTCTGAAAGATATACTAAAAGTGGTTTTTGCTTAGAATCCCCTGCTGCATTAGCACCAAGGAGCAAAGTTACTCGTTCTTTAGACACCTTGTATCCAGGTGCATGTTGATGATATTTTTGTAATTTGAACACGTGGAACGTTTAATAATACACCCATACCTCGCTTTACGGCTTACATACTGCTGTGAACTGATGGTACCAGCATATATGAAAAGTGAAATTGAAGATAAAAAAAAATTGATTTAAATTTAAATTTACTAGCTCAACGGATAAAAATTTAAAAGGGCGCAAAAGATTCTTTGATCTCAGGGTTACATTCGCAATTAAACTAATCTTGAAAAGTCAAATGCGGGTGAAAGTAATCAAAATTTATTATTTTAAAAAAAAAAAAAACATTTAATTACAATTTCGCAGGGTAAATGAAACCATGAATATAAGATTCTGGCCGAAAACAAAACCTGCATGAATCTACAATTAAAAAGGACGATGCAAATCCTTTATCAAACAAAATGGTAGATTTGTTCTAGAAGAAATTTCTACTTCACAAAAATTCCACGTGGTTTCAAAATTTTAAACCAACAAAATTAAATTTACACAAACGAATTTAAATTACAAGCACAATGCTTCTTCTCACCTTACACGAGGTGATTAACAAAGAAAACAAATTTGAAAACTAGAAACGGAAAAATTTAACTCTTTAAACAAAAAAAACCAAAATTCTTCTAAAGCAAATAATAATAACGGATCTTATACCAAAATGTGCACAGTAATATAACATCAATTATTTAAATGGAGTTCCACGATTAATGTTCTAAATTCAAATTAAGCGAACAAAGTTTTAATAAAATGAAATCACCAAAAACGGTAACCAAACAAATAAATAACAAGTACTTACTTCACGACATCAATCTATGGAACTGCCCTTTCAGAGGCCCTACATCGCATACATATAACAAAATAGATGCGTGACTAAGCGGCGCGTAAAATGCAAAAATCATAGACAACAACATTTAAGAAGGACATGAGCTAACATGAATAAACACTAACAATTTTAAAAAATGTGAAAACAAATTAAATAACTGAACATTTAAGTTAACAAATTAAACAATCAAATCAAGTCAAATAGCAAAATCTTACTTAAAAATAAAACAATAACTTCTGAGAGAATTTGCCCGAAACATTGACAAAAACAGATTTCTAAAATATTGAACACAGAAATTAAGAAAACCGGGGTGCCAATAAGTTGGCCGCAAAGCGAAAAGCCGGACAACGAATCAATTATTTTGATACAAATTCATACATATTCAATTGAATCTGTTCCAACTTTTTATAAAATAATATACATATTGCTGTGTACAGAAGGTACAAAAGAAAAAGCAAAATGAAAATTATATTCAAACAACTGAACAATTAACTTAAATTTAACAATCAATTCAAATAACAAAATCTTGTCAAAATAAACAAATGAAATTGCGGAAACTCTTTCGCGACATTGATAAAGGTAAATTGGAATGAACAAGAAAACAAATTTGAATTTCCGAAAACCGGGGTGCCAGACCACGGCACATCTCCCTATTACTAAGGAGAAAACGAAAGTTTCAACGAAAATTGAGTGTTTCACCTTAGAAATTATCCGCACACGACAACACTGTGTCCCCGCACACAGAGGTGAAAACGTCACGTCCGGGTGCTGATAACTACCCTGGATCGTGGTGGAAGGGTTCAACATACCATCCATCGAATGAAGTTCATAGGTGACTCTATCAAACACTCTAGCCACTCTATGAGGTCCCACGAACGGTAGATTAAGTTTCAGACAGCAGTCGGTGTGGCATTGGTGGGTCTGCATCCTGAGGAACATCACGACTCCTTGGATGTACCTCTCGCATGGATTTCCAGAAGGATAGCTCATTAAACAGAAACATTCTTTTAATTTATGCTCAAACATGGCTTCGGGAATGGGATTATTCATGATCTTGACAGGCTTTGACTGGACTTCTTCAAAAGAGTATTCGGACTCAACAACAATAATGGGGAACTTATTTTCTAAGGATACATACTGGTTCGAAATTTCCTCGACTTCAGCTTCAGACTTCTCATCACAATTGATATCAATTTCATTAACGACATCTGGGGATTCTCTCTGGGAATTGATTACTTCTTCTGGGGATTCTATTTGGGAATTGTTTACTTCTTCTTCCTCTAACTCTAACTCGCCAATACCTTCAACCTCGATATCCTCTTCGGATCTAACATCACCATTTATTTCATCATCTCCAATAACTTCTTCGCAACCCTGTATATCATCATCTCTACCAACCTTTCCGTAACCTTGTATATCATCAATTCCAACAACTTTTCCGCAACCTTGTATTTCATACTTAAAACCATCATCACAATCTTCCATTATTTCAATATCATCATTTTCATTCTCCTTTTCTCTACTTAAATCATCAACATTTTCCTCTTCTCTACCTAAATCATCAACATTTTCGCTTTCTCTCCTCAAATCAACAACTTTCTCCTCATTAGAAGTATCTGAATCCCAATTGACTTTATCCCCGTCCGTCTGAATATCTTTCTTTTCTTCATCAAAAACACTGTAATCTTTTCTCAACCATGCATCAATTCTCTCAAAACACCTGTCTTGTCTCTGGCTCATTTCTTTAAACATTGTTATCAGCTCATTCATACTAACAATACTTTCCTTAAAACTGTTTCCTTCGTCTCCCTGAATATCCTTTTCGCCCATCCTTCCCTTTTGTCCTGCCACAACCGACTCCTTCCTGTCATGAGTTCCTTGGCTCCGCCAACTCTGGTCTCCAGCAACGTCCACTTCCTGTTTCCTGGTGGCTTGTCCATCTTCATTCTCGCAGCGGTGTATATAAAATGTTTTTAAACACACAAAAATCGTATTAATTTTAATCAATGCAACGAAAATTCTCAACAAATTCTAAATCAGGGACCTATTTATATTACAATTATAACAACGTCGAGCCTCACGTTGGGATTGCCAAATAAATATGCTGTGTACAGAAGGTACAAAAGAAAAAGCAAAATGAAATTAAAAAAATTAAAATTATATTTAAACAACTGAACAATTAACTTAAATTTAACAATCAATTCAAATAACAAAATCTTGTCAAAATAAACAAATGAAATTGTGGAAACTCTTTCGCGACATTGATAAAGGTAAATTGGAATGAACAAGAAAACAAATTTGAATATCCGAAAACCGGGGTGCCAGACCACAGCAATATGTAGTTTTTAGTCCATAAAGTATTTTATTTTTATTTTCTATAAAAAGGTTTACATAAAAATAAAAGTACGTACAAAACAATAATACATACACAGAAATTTAAAAACTAAACATATAAATTGCACATATGTATACATAGACATATATGTAATAAAGCAAAATAAAATGCTCAAAAATTGTTTAAATCAATGAGTTATAATATGCTGCCATCATTATTTTCCGCTATTCAGGATTGACCCAATTTAAAATATTGGTCCAACGTTGCCTGCTTTGCCTTGCTTTCTGCTTCTTTTAGCAGTGTTTTGTAGCAGGTAATGGCTGAGTTAATCCTCGAGACACTTTAGCACCGGATCACGCTTAAACTTCCTCTCTACCTGTACTCCACTACTGTTGATATAAAAGGCACAACCACATCCCTCTGAGTTTTTTGCTCCATCTGTATAAATAATTAATGCCTCCTTCAGTTTTGACCTAATTGAGGTAAACAATTGTAGGTGGTGGTTTGGTTGGCCAATGTAATTGGAAAAAACAATATTGTAAGCTCAGTGGTATGAATAAAATGAGATGTCTGCTGTTGTGTAGGAATATATATGTGAGTCAAGTCTAGCCATCAATCGAAAAGCTGACGCCAAAATTGGCGATTCCTTTCTGGCCCAGTATTTGTTTGTTAGGTCTTCTAACGATAAAGCACTTTTTCCTTAAAGTTGGCAACATTCCTTTCACTCGTAACCTAGTAATGTATTTTGTGGCCAAATATTTTCTTCGTAGAAATAACGGTGGTTCTCCTGCTTCTATTTGCAGAGCAGTTATAGGGGTTGACTTCGTAGCACCAACACATACGCATAAAGCTTTGTTATGAATAATGCGCAGAGATTTTAAGATCTAATTGTACACACTAAACCTTGGAATATAATAATCAAAAAAAATTAACAATTGAAAAAGACAAATAAATTGCCGAAAAATCTTGCTACATGAATTAGTTCGTTTTCATTAAACCATACACATATACCCACAAATTAACTATTCAGTATATTAGAAGATGGCTACAGAAAGTGTGTGTTTTTGTATGCTTAAGGCGAATCTGGACGCCTTTTAATGAGTTCTCTTTCCAAGTAGATGGCCGCGATCTTTTTCCGACGTTTTAGATTATACCAATCAAAATATTTTAACATTTGATAGAGAGATTGTTTTGAAAACAGTATTTTAAAATGCGCCAAGTTTTATTTTTTAAATTTTTTTTTTTTAATTTTTTGTTTGGTTCTATTTGGCTTCCAAAAAGGAAAAAATAAAAAAGTGGCCAAGGGCACGGTTCAGCGGTCGTTACTAATACTAAAATTTTTTCTATTTCTTCCTGATAGCAAATAGCGTCGAAAGAGGAAAATGCGTTTCTCTTTGATCTCGTCCGCCGGACAACCATAACTAGGACAGTAGCACACTCGTCGAATTGTGTGCGTACAGAAGTGATACTGGTTCGAGTAATCAGATCTTTTTAAACATTAGTTAGTCTGTCATATGAACGTGAATGATAGGGTAACACTATTTCATATGGTTCTTTTAGAAAAATCGAAAATAAAATGCAAATTAATAAGATACTCAGTAATTTTATTTGATTTACTAGGCTACAAAGAATACTATTAATTCAGAAATACATAATTATAGCACTGATAATATAATCCGTACTATGAATCAGTAGAATCAGTGACTTATTTTGTAAATTGAGTAACTGCTGTTTTCCGAAAACTGAATTATCTCGAGGTTATGCACAAATGTGAAGAGCATTTGTAGAACACGTGATTGCAGGAATAAACTCAAGCGATAATCAGATCGAAAAGAAAGATACCTCTTGTCTTTTGGAATGGTATGAATTGTTTGCCTTCTATATTACATGTGTCCAAAATCAATTGCTAAGATTGTTTAGAGTATTCGCTACGTTTCATTGAGTGTTATTCTATACCTGTATCTATGATTTTACAATACAAGTTCCTATAGGGTAACTTGTGATAAATGAGTCAGGGTGCCACACACTGTCACAAACATACAAACCTCACTCAACACACACACAGACATCGCACACCTGTAGTCACGTACCTCTAAAGTTTTTTTTCTGGAACTGACTTAGCACTGCAGTTAGTGTATGAAGCATATTTACTTTCTTACAAGTAGCAAACCGCATTATCTAAAAATGGGTAAAAGATACTCCTCAAAAGGCGAAAGCATCTTCGTATCAGCGCGAAAAGAAAAAAGGCTTCTTCTAAGATTTAATATTCTATTGTACAAAATGTAAGTTCCATATCTACTTACCTAGACATTTTATTACTTTTCTTTGCGTATTTCAGTACGCCAAATCCAAAAATAATTCTAGGCGGGTCAATATAAATGACTATCATACAAGGTATGTATCTAAGCAGATATAAAGGAATTGTATTTATAGGTACATTTTACCCAGTCGAAAAAATGGCCTGTGTGCATTTTTTTATTTGCATTTTATTGATGTTCTGTTTCGTAATACATTGGCATCAAGGAAATTATTGAAGTGGTTTAGTATTTATAATTATGACTCGTTACTAAAAAGTAGATACATTATCTATTATTAACATTTACACATTTTAAGAATTTCTTACTTATTTAAAACATAGGTAGGAAGTAGGTTGGGTTGTGTAAAATACATAAAAGACAGTACTGAAAGCAGAATTGAATATCCTTATATTTATGCCTTCGTGATGCCATAGCAGACCATCTGTACGTAGATAGTCCTCAAAACAAACATCGGTCTGTGCGTTAGGTTACGATAGAAGCCGGCGGCCTGTCGGCATTTGATGAAAAAAAGAAAATGAATATTTCTGTTTTCGGGCGTTATTATTAGTCCAAATTCAAAAATTAAAAAAGTTTTGTCATTAAGACATTAGTCTTCAAATGCGCCGTTGAGCCGATTTTAGAAATTGTTTTTAATAACAAACTTACAACATTTAAAAATTTAAATACATAGAAAATAAAAAAATTAAAACGTTGGCGCAATTTCAAACATTATTTTAAGACAAGTACAGCTTAAAATTTCAAAATTGGTCGTACCGTTTTCCCAAAAAGCGCGGAATACTTTTTCCATATATTTATCTCCGTCGCACACTTGGATGTCCAGATTCGCCTTACGCATGCAATTATTTTCTTTTGTGTCAACCTATTCAAATATTCATCCTCCTACATCATTTTACGTGCCTGGTACTGGTAAAAATGTTTGATCGTTAAGATGCCAGACTAGTTGATAGTACCGGATTTTAATCAATATGTTGGCATAGCAACGATAGTTTCAACGGAACAATCGCAATTTCAAAGTTTTACAGTGAATTCCGATCCATTTTAAGAGTTTTTCCTACGACATCGTAACGCTTTCTTCCTATTTATAGCCCGAAACAAAAAAAAAAAGGCCGGCCAACACCGACAGACCCCATTTCGCGCCTGCCGAACAAAAATAAGGGCTCCATCTCCATTTTTTAATCCATTTAACTTGATTGTATTGGCGAACGTCGAAAAGAACCGTCCCACAGTATCCTGAAGTCCGGCAGTACGTGGACAGAGAGCGGATGAAGCTATTTCTTTGCGCCCGTAAAACTTGCACAAGCAAATGTAATCCGGTACTAGAGTAAACATCCGTCGGCCACCCTCTCTAGACTGGGGGAGCGGAAAGTCGTCGAACCAATTTGGTAATTTGATTTCGCGTGTTAAGTCCAGTGTTTTTTTCTTCTTCTACGTTAGCGGTAATGCGTCAGTCTATTAGGACTAATGGCGTATCAAAACTAAGGTCAGGAGACTACGCGACTAAATAAGTTGGGAACACGTCACGGAACCAAATTACAGGGTGCAAATGTAAATATATAACGGGAGGTGAGTAAATCAATTGATGTGCATGTTGATATAGTATTATTTTCGGATTAAGGACTTTGAAAATGATGTCTGACTAATGCGAAAACTGTCCGTGATAATGTATTAAAATTTATTGAATATACAGGGTGATCCTCAATATATGCGACAAACTTTAAGCACTGATTCCTGAGGTTATTTTGATCATAAAAGTTCATAAGAACATATGTCCAAAATCCCTTAGTTCTAAAGTTGTACAATGTTTAATAGTAAGTTAACATAATTAATGTTTTTTTATTATAAATTAACAAAATAATTAGTAACACAAAATTAACTTATACTAACTGTTGAAAATGACCGCCCCCAACTGCAATACACGGCTTCTATCCTCCGTCGTATTGACTGGCGAGTCCGTTCTAAAATACCAGGGGTATTTCGAATTGCTTGAAGAGCTGCGATAATACGATTTCTCAGTTCATCGACATTTTCAATGGGAGTCGTATAAACTAATGATTTAAGGTGACCCCAGAGAAAAAAGTCCAAAGAATTTAAGTCTGGAGACCGAGGAGGCCACGGCTGTGGACCTCCCCCTCCTATCCACCGATCTGGATACGTATTGTCCAAAACTCGCAAGCAACTAAACTAAAATGCGCTGGAGCACCGTCATGCATAAAATACATTTGTAATCTTAATTGCAACGGAACTTCTTCCAGCAGTAGTGCTAGCTGCTCTTCAAGAAAATTGCGGTATACCTCGCCATTTACCGCATCGTAAAAATGTGGACTATCAAGTGATCTCCAACAATTCCGGCCCACACAGTGACAGAGAATTGATGTTGATGACGGGCATTCACTAGTTCGTGCGGATTTTCTTCGGTCCATATGTGATTATTATGAAAATTAATAATCGCGTTTCTAGAGAAAGTAGCCTCGTCGGTGAAGAATATTTGAGTCAAATAGTCAGGATTTTGTGTTGCGTCCATTGACAAAAAGCCACTCTTTGCGGAAAATCTGCCGGCAAAAGTGCCTGCACCCGTTAAATGTGATATGGATACAACAGTTGATCTTTCAATATTCTCCAAACTGTGGCTGACTAATGTTTAAAGCAAACGCAATTTTTCTGGTGCTTGTAGTAGGATGTTCCTCAATTTCATTTAGTACCATTTCTTCAACTTGTGGAGTTCTCACTGTAGATGGGTGCCCGTTATCAGTCGTCCGTTTTTTAAAATTTCCCGTTTCACTAAGACGTTGGTGAAGACGGGCAAATATTGAATATTGATGCGGGATGATACGGTTCGGGTATCGTTCTTCATAAAGACGTCTAGCAGCACGCGAATTTCCATTGGCAAGACCGTAAACGAAATGCATATCACACATCACAGCATTCGTGTAATTTATTTTAGAAAACAGAAACTGGCAATAAACTGAATGAATACTCTGACAACTATTGACAAATATTGAAATGACAAATAAACAATTCCCTCTCAACACAATAGTTTTTGAAGAACCAACTGTGATATTATATCGTGTTAGTCATAGTTCATAATTTATTATTAAACATTCAATAACTTTAAAACCAAACCGTTTTGGACATATACTCATATGAACTTTTATGATCAAAATAACTTTAGGAATCAGCTCTTAAAGTTTGTCGCATATATTGAGAATCACCCTGTATAAAAGGTAATTACTTCATACGTAATTCCAAAATGTCATTTCCCAATTGCAAATACTTCAAAAATGTATATATTAGATAAATCCGCCTTCCAAAAACCACCAGTATATGCATCTCCTCGCAATAGCAATCTTCGAGATAGTAGTCAGCTGACACCTCGTTAGCTTAACCGCCGTGAAACGAAGACAAGGCGCCTCCATCAAACCCCAGTCGCCGACTCGTACCGGATACGGAACATCGCTGCACTATATTCATGGTTCGGCGTTCGCCCTAGTATGTCATAATGTCATTCGCGAGATGAGGCTGCGAGATTTAGCGCCGTATCGCGGGCTTAGGGAAATTTATCGTCGGCCACATCGACCAGAAGACATTTCGCCGGGAGAAGATTCCCAGAAACAAAAGAAATGGGAAAAATGTGACGGCGGAAGCGAGTTTAAATAAGTTAGTGGTGCGCGGATATGCGATGTTGAATGGGGTAATTTGAATCGACGAATAAGTGATGAAACGAATCTGTGTAGAAATTATGCGACTTAAGCATGATGGTCCTCTGGCAAAATATGGATAGTTATTGCACTCTGAGATAGCCTAGCCGTTATTGAAGAAGATATGATCGATAAAAATAAATATTGAAAGAAATACCAACTCGTTTTGAATAAAGGAATCCCATCTAGGATAGCGCATAAACGAGAAAACTGTGATGTTATACGTCAGGGGAGAAAATCGCACACGCAAAAAAAAAAACAAATTTGCAAACTTATATTGATGTAATATGTAAATAGTTTAATAAAATTTTCAAAAGTAATAATGAGATTTGAGTAATGATAATCAAGTATACCCTAACAGCCAAAAATATTACATAGATATTTTTAAAAATATATTTTATAAATATTTTTTGTGAGAGGTTTTTGAATATATTTTTCATATTTTTTTCTAAATATAGATAAAATATTCAATTAAAATATTTATTCCATATTTTAAAATTAATGTAAGCGCTATATTTTTTCAAAAATATTTGTAAAATATTTATATGAAAATTGAGATTTTTTATGCAATCTATTTAATTTGTCAAAATGAACTGAAATTGTTCTTGGTTATTTAGAATGTATAACGTCGATAACGAAAAGTTGAAACATACATTGAGTTGCCTAAAAGCAAAGAACTTGTTTTTTCATACTCACCATACAAGTTAATAATCAATAATTCTGGCATCTTTTAAGGCATACTGAAGGTTTATCAAATTAATCACTATTTTTTGATTGAAGTGTTCTAAATAAAAAACAAACGTATTTATTATCATTTTATTTGAATAAGCCAATAAAAATGAAAAATACTAATTTTTAAGTCTAGCCGTGGCTGATGCCAGGTACAACCCTATGGCTTTTTTCATATGTTCGGTAGTGGCGCTCTCATGGCGTTTCCTTGTGGCCTCTAAAACAATGCGAATTGTATTAGATCATACCATGAATAAAACATCGTACAACATTATCAACACCTACTAATACATTTGGAGCATTTACAATAATTGGAGTGGTAGCTACATTTTAATACTTACGGATACTTATTTTTACTTTATTTCATAATATTTGAAAACATTCTACGTACAAACAATAAAACTACACAACGTATTCTAACCTCTATTTGAGGTTATGACGCTCGCTTATCTACCGAGATGAATCTCTTAAGCAAATCAACTAGCAATTTATCTGGTAGATGCAGTACATATATGATGCATAAAATTCCTACAATTATATTATTAAACGATTTCTGTACATAGCGATATTGAGCATTCCAATTATCTTATAAATGCCATGACATGTTCAAAGTTTTGCTTACCTCGTGTCACCACAAAAACTAAAACACACCCCGCAACAATTAATTACACAGTTAACCCTAATCTGCCTAATCGTATAACTATTATAAACTATAAATGTAACGGACAAACGAATGAAACGTTGATGATACGCACGTGCGCATATGCATTCTATGTACCTAATCCATAGACGCAAAAACAATACAAATCTATAACACCGGCACCGTAATGAATAGAGGTGTTGTGTTGACGTTCGCAACTTACAAATATTACAATAAATAATACAAAACCCAGATATATTAATAAAAAGTTACAGCGCTCAACTTAGATACTACTAATTAAATCATATAGATATATATTATCTAATTGAATCTTTAACTATCATATTAAATAGGTACATACCTACTTAATATTTATGCATATTTTACCATTTTATTTTATTCGTCCTACGCATCAATGTACAAAAGCAAAAATTCAATCTTTTTTTATATGAAATAATATTTACAGAAATACAAGCAAATATTCTTGCAGAGTTATGAAAATATATTGAGAAAACATTTGCAATAAAATATTATTATTATGCTACATAACAATATATATTTTTTAAATGTTTTCCTGATATATTTTCTATAATATATTTTATGCATATTATATTAATATAACTAATATTCAAGAAAGATTTAATATTTTTTAAATGTTTATAAAATATGAAATAAATATAGTCGGTCACTGGGGATAGTTTCAGATTGGAAATAATTCACCCTATATATCTTGAATAAACAAGAATATAATAATCTAAATTCCGCAATTCTGGTGGTATTCAGAAATTCAAAATAGCAAGTTGGTATGTTGCACTTTCTTCTTGTGATCACCAAAATATAAGCGCTTACAGAAATATTTACATTCATTGGAAGAAAACCTTAATCTAAAATATTTGAACGCGCACAAAAAAAAAGAATTTTAAATTAAATGCTGAAGGCCGGTATATACGAGTATAAAAAAAAGAAATATAAATTTACTGAAATTCCAAAACGTGCCTTAACGCAAAGCAACCAAAGATACAATCACAGTTAGCAGTGAGTATAAATTCTATCGGTGAAGTGAAACGGTTACATTAAATAGTTGAAATAAACCATAATCATCGGTAAATGTTTCCCGAGTTAAAGAAAGAAAGTACAGAAAAACACTGGCCTGAACCTCGACGAGCAGGTTGTGAATGCGTTACCTCTAAATACTTGGTGTCGGAAGAAGTTTCATCTTGACCGATCGACTCGCAGAATAAATTATTCCGGGCAGTTATCCGAAGGATCCAAAACTCTACCAGGGCTCTCAAATTCTGAAGGTTACTCTTGGCGAGGTAGACTGCTCGTGATGATGATGTTATAAGTGAAATTTATAAAGCCGGTACTGATGATTAATGATAATTTAAAATTCTATTCAGGAATCTGTCTATTAGGGCCAGGTAGTAGAAGGTCACGGTATTAAAAACCGTTCAGGGTAAAATGCAGTGTAGGGACGAAATGGTGATTAATTGCAATGGCAGTATTACGTCAGATTTGAATGAAATTGTTAATATATTTGGTAATTACTTATCTACAGATATTGAAAACAGAATTTTGATTAAATTTGGTGCTTTTAGTTCCACTGATTGCACTACTAGTGCAGCGGTTAATCATTCAATGTTTTATGTTCCTACGACTTGTCATGAAGTATTTGGAGTTGGACAATTTAACTAATAAAAAATTCACTGGTCTTGATGAAGTACCTATAACTTTAATTAAAGAATGTGGTAATGAATTATCTGAATTTCCTGCGTGTGCTATCAATGAATCTGTAATGCAAGGTAAATTTCCGACTGCTCTCAAATCAGCAGTGGTCTCTCTATTGCATAAAAAGGGTGATCCCACAAATATTGAAAATTATCGCCCAATTCACTTCTAAGTATATTTTCTAAAATTTTTAAGAAATAATCTCTAACAGAATGTATTCTTATCTTGACAAATATCACTTAATTTCTGATAGTCAGTATGGTTATAGGCCTGGGCATTCTACAGAAACTGGTATAGGTGACTTGCATTCAACAATATAAATTAGGTATTCGTGGTATTTTAAATCATGGGTGGTCCTCTTTTTTTGAGCGATAGAGATAATCGTCAAACATAACAATGTAAAGTCTGAACCATACTCGGTCAATGTAGGTACCGCAAGGTAGTGTAATGGGCCCTTTGATTTTTTTACTATTTATTAATGATCTCCCACATTATATCTCTGAAGGGAAATTTTTTTTTGTATGCCGACGATGCTTGCATTATCGTGAGTAGTGACAACAAGTTTGATATTTTAAAAAAAGTTGATACAGTTTTGAGTGAATTTAAGAGGTGGTGTTCTGCTAATAAATTAATGATAAATCATGGAAAAACGGTCTTTGTTGAATTTTTTAATAAATATAGATGTTCCTTTGAATTTAATTTTTCTTTTAATGACGAAAAAATAATGTTCTCGTCAACTTTTTAGGTATTATTTTGGACAGTAATTTAGCGTGGGACGATCAAATAGAGAGCATTTGTGTTAGGCTTCAAAAAGCCTATTACGTTATTAGTTCACTCAAATCTGTCTTGGATATTAAGTCATTAATTGATATTTATTACGCATTTGTGTATTCTTCTTTGACTTATGGGATTATTGTTTGGGGCCAGACGGGTACAATAAGTCGTGTGTTTGTGATGCAAAAACGAATCTTACGACTGCTGTTTGATTTACCTTTTAATAGTTCGTGCAGAACAACTTTTAGACAACATGGGATTTTGACCGTAACTTCTATCTATATCTATAAACATTTGATTCACTTGCATATCAATATTTATTGTTTATTTTTTAGTATTTCTTTTTGTAAAAGCAATGGGAAATAAAGATTATATATATATATATATATATATATATATATATATATTGGTAAGTTATCGACTTTTGCTAGCGTCCATGGGCACTGCACCCGACATAGGAATAATATTGTTTTAAACAGATATTGCCACTCTTTCTATAGAAAATCGCCAATGTTTGCAGGTTCATATCTCTACAACAAGTTAAAACCTGATATCAGAAACTTGACCTTAAATGAATTTAAACGAAAATTAAAATTTATGTTAATTGAGAGATGTTTTTATGATCTGAATGAATTTGAAACCTATTTGAATAACATTTAGATATTGGGATGTATTTGTGGCAATTCGCTTTTGCGTCGCCATATCATTTTTTCTTTACTGTTTGTTAAATTTGTTATATTGTGCGTTGTTTTTTATTATTGTATGTGTTTATATTTACTTTTTTATTAACATTACGATTATTAAGTATACACTAAATATTTGACGACGCCTATGTCACATGTTGGTGATTTTTCGGCGAATAAAGTATCTATCTATCTATCTATCTATTACAAGGACCCGAAAATTATCTATAATTATCTCCCTTCATAGCTAACCTCTTTATGGGAAAATTTGAAAGCGATCTTCAGAATACTTTGGCAAAGTGCCAGAAAATGGCAATGGGCTTGGACAACTCCACAAACTAACACCTACAAAAGCGACTTGCAAGCGACTTGTCGTACGTCCAATTAAGAGGACAAGATTCAAGAACGCCTTCTAAGGAAAAGAAAATCACCTAGATCTGAAAAGATCGCGGTAAAATAGGGCCATGGACTACTCCAACCCTGATCTAATCTAATCTCTGTGCACAACCTGGAAAAAAAACAACCATTCGTAAGATATCTGCCCAGCGCAACAGCTTCTGCCTCAGTTATTGGATAAGAGAACAATGCATTTGTGCAAATTGGTTGGTCAATGCTATCATCATCAAAAAATAATCCATGTCGCCGCTTTGCTCATCACAATTGCAAAATCCGGATTCAAAATGTTCAAGGAGAAAGAAAGATTAAAGCACACATTCTCCCGTGTGAGGCGGGCGTACCTAATTTTTAAGTGGCGAAAATTTCCCACGTGTCTTTCCAAAAAGAGAAGAAAAAAAAAAAAGAAAGGAAATGCGACTTGATTTCGCCCGAGACTACCGCAGATACTGGATTATTCCATCGCAGTCCCATCGACGCATCCCGCGCGCGATGAGGGCTTAAATATTTGAAAGTAAAACAAATCCACTACTTTCTCTCTCTCTCTCTTTTTCTCCTCTCTGCCAGCCCGCCTCCCTTTTTCCGCAGAGCGTTCCTTCAACATCAGCGCGCGCCCTTAGGAAAGAGAAATTACGTAAATTGCATTGGAAAATAGTTCAGTTCGATTCGGAGGCGGAATACTAAGAAAAAAAGGGAAGCGTGGCTGCCACTCGTTTGTCTCTCTAGCGTTGGAAGGGTGCTGAAGCGACAGAAAAACGTAGGGATGCTTCGAGTGCTCCGAGGAAGGAAAGAAGAGGAGAATGAGATAAAAAAAAAAAAACGAGAAATGAGAAGGAAAACACCCACAGGCGAATCGATACCAAAACGCAGGCGAGATAATCACGTATGTATGCGATAAATTCCGTGGATTTTTCCTTTTATATTGCCGCGTGCGTTGGGAAAGGAAATCGTAGGGATAATTTTCCGTAAAAAAAAAAAGAGAACCGCATACAAGGCCAGTGATAGTACCCGGGGATAAAGAAAGAAAAAGAGGACTATAATCGGCGGGAGTGAGAAGGAATATCGGTGCAATGAATGTTTGGGGATAGCTTCGAGTTATTTACGTTCCGGGCTGAATGCCTGGGCGAATATCTGATGGTTATTAAATAAAATAGATACGATCGAAGATGGACTCTTAACATGCTTAGTATGTTTAAAGTCTTTAGAGTATTCTGTCGCTGGATATCGGGACAATTCTGCTACAAATTTATGCGAGTTTAAATGTAAATATTCTATTCAAATCCTTGGTTTGTTTTTTCCTTCATATTTATTTATATCAAACATATCGAAAAAATCAAATACTTTTAAACATAATAAACGCATAATAATTGCTCTTCCTAATTCATTATATTTTTCGTGAGAGGTTTGTGAATATATTTTTCATATTTTTTTTCTAAATATAGATAAAATATTCAATCAAAATATTTATTCCATATTTTAAAATTAATGTAAGCGCTATATTTTTTTCTAAAATATTTATATGAAAATTGAGATTTTTTTATGCAATCTATTTAATTTGTCAAAATGAACTAAAATTGTTCTTGGTTATTTAGAATGTATAACGTCGATAACGAAAAGTTGAAACATACATAGAGTTGTCTAAAAGGCAAGAACTTGTTTTTTCACACTCACCATACAAGTTAATAATCAATAATTCTGGCATCTTTTAAGGCATACTGAAGGTTTATCCAATTAATCACTATTTTTTAATTGAAGTGTCCTAAATAAAAAACAAACGTATTTATTATCATTTTATTTGAATAAGCCAATAAAAATGAAAAATACTCATTTTTAAGTCTAGCCTTGGCTGGTGCCAGGTACAACCCTATGGCTTTTTTCATATCTTCGGTAGCGGCGCTCTCATGGCGTTTCCTTGTGGCCTCTAAAACAATGCCAATTGTATTAGATCATACCATGAATAAAACATCGTACAACATTATCAACACTTACTAATACATTTGGAGCATTTACAATAATTGGAGTGGTAGCTACATTCTAATACTTACGATACTTATTTTTACTTTATTTCATAATATTTGAAAACATTCTACGTACAAACAATAAAACAACACAACGTGTTCTAACCTCTATTTGAGGTTATGACGCTTATCTACCGAGATGAATCTCTTAAGCAAATCAACTAGCAATTTATCTAGTAGATGCAGTACATATATGATGCATAAAATTCCTACAATTATATTATTAAACGATTTCTGTACATAGTGATATTGAGCATTCCAATTATCTTATAAATGCCATGACATGTTCAAAAGTTTTGCTTACCTCGTAGTCACCACAAAAACCAAAACACACCCCACAACAATTAATTACACAGTTAACTTTAATCTGCCCTAATCGTATACTATTAGAAACTATAACATGTAACGGACAAACGAATGAAAACGTTGATGATACGCACGTGTGCGTATGCATTCTATGTACCTAATCCATAGACGCATAAACAATACTAAATCATATAACACCGGCACCGTATGGAATAGAGGTGTTGACGTTCGCAACTTACAAATATTACAAATAATATAATACAAAACGGAGATATATTAATAGAAAAGTTACAGCGCTCAACTTAGATACTAATTAAATCATATTAGATATATACTATCTAATTTAATCTTTAAACTATCATTTTAAATAGATACATACCTACTTAATATGTATGCATATTTTACCCATTTTATATTATTCGTCCTACGCGCCAAATGTACAAAAGCAAAAATTCAATCTTTTTTTTTATATGAAATAAATATTTACAGAAATACAAAGCAAAATATTCTTGAAGAGTTATGAAAAATATATTGAGAAAACATTTGCAATAAAATATTATTATTGCAACGTAACATATATATTTTTTAATCTTTTCCTAATATATTTTCTATAATATATTTTATGCATATTATATTAATATAATTAATATTCAAGAAAAATTCCATATTTTTTAAATATTTATAAAATATGAAATAAATATAGTTGGTCACTGGGGTTGTGTTATATGTTATATTACTTTTATATTTTTTATTTATATTGACATGTTCAACGCACTAGATACTTTAACACTGAATAAATAATCTATTTATCTATTTATTGAGTTTTTACTACAATGAGTCATACTTACGCAACACCAGTTTCGGCTCTAAGTACAGCCTTCTTCCAGTGAAAAAAACTCCTGTAAATACAAAACATGAGAGTGGATAGAGTAACTTTAACTAATAGCAAAAAAAAAAATCCTTATTACAGTTCCTAATGCAATCTTATAAAATTAACTCACATTTATAAGGAGACGGTTGACACTTGATACGCTGGCCGTAATCTACGGAATACAATCGGGTGGAAATGGCTTACAACATTAACAGCTTGATTTTACTTTAACTGAGCCGATTTTACTTAGCGCCCAACGTGGGGCAGCAGATATATTTACTTAAATGAAATCACTCTGTTCAAGCATTATAAACAGTTAGCCTAATTCAGTTTGTCCCCTAACGTAATTTTGATTAAGTTAGCTCATCATATAAAATATTTAGCGTCACACGTATTTAATTTATAACATCATATTTGGCGCCCAACGTTGGACAACAGATATATTGACTTAAGTGAGAACACTCTGTTTAAGTGAATTTATCGCAAAGCATATTTTGCCCCTAACGCGAGGGCAGTTAATAGATTTGTTAAAAAAAATAGCATTTAGCCTAAGTTAGTTTGTCAAACAATATATTTGACACCCAACGTGATTTTGTTTAAGTTAATTTATCATATAACATATTTGGCGCCCAATGTGGGACCAGTTGATAAATTTATTTAAAAAGAAGATTTTGATTGAGTCAATATAATATATCATATATGGTGCACAGCGTTAGACAGCAGGTATATTTACTTAAATGAAAACACTCTCTTTAAGTAAATTTATCACGCAAATATTTTTACCCCCAACGCGAGGGTAATTATTAGATTTACTATTATTATAAAAGTTAGCCTAAGTCAGTTTCTCAAGCTATATTTGGCACCCAACGTGGTTGTGTTTAAGTTAATTTATTTGAATGCAGTTTGAATTCAAAATGTTCTCCATACACAGTGGTTTGTAATTGACTAACAACATGTTATTGTAATTTTTAAGAAAATGTAAATTTTTAAAATAAGTTTTAAAATGTCATTGTGATTGTCCTTAAATGTATAAAAATTTGAATTATATAAAACAATTTTCTGAAGAAGACAACAATAAATAGATTGTCGAAACGTAATGAAGAGTGTAATTGATTAAAAAATTTAATTCATTATATAAAAATAAGCCGCTAACTCATGAAAAAAGGAAAAGAAGTTAATTTATCATATAACATATTTGGCGCCCAACTTGGGACCAGTTGATAAATTTATTTAAAAGGAAGATTTTGATTGAGTCAATGTATAACATATCATATACGATGCACAACGTTAGACAGCAGGCACTTAAATGAAACCACTCTCTTTAAGTGAATTTTTCACGGAAATAATTTTACCCGCAACGCGAGGGCAATTAACAGATTTATTATTATTATAAGCAATTAGCCTAATTCAGTTTGTCATTTGGCGCCCAACTTTAGGTAGCAGGTATATTTACTTAAACGAGAACACTCTCTTTAAGTAAGCTCCCTCGCCCAAAGCTAGTACAAGTAATAGATTTATTAAAAAGACATTTGTTTGTCAAACAATATATTTGGCACTCAAAGTAATTTTGATTAAGTTAGTTTATCATATAACATACTTAGCGCCCAACGTGGGACCAGTTGACAGATTTATTTAAAAAGACGTTTTCGATTGAATTAATCTATCATATTTAATGCCCAACTATGGGGCAACAGATATATTTACTTAAATGAGAACACTCTGTTTAGGTAAATTTATCACACAGCGTATTTTATCCCTAATGCGTGGGCAGTTAATAGATTTATTAATTTAACCTGAGTCAGTTTGTCAAACAATATATTTGACACATAACGGAATTTTATTTAAGTTAATTTATCATATAACATTTTTGGCGCCCAACGTGGGACCAATTGGTAGATTTATTTAAAAGTAAGATTTTAATTGAGTTAATTTATAACATATCAAATTTAGTGCCCAACCTTACGCAGCAGATATATTTATTTAAATGAGAACACTCTTTAAGTAAATACATCACACAACATATTTTGCCTCAACGCAAGGGCAGTTTAATAAATTTATAAAAAAAAAAAACATTATAAAAAAAAACATTGCGAAACCCGCAAGAAGGTTTCGCCGTGTGTCAAAACTTTCGCTCGACGTTTCGCTGTTCATACTGACATCTTCTTCAGGATAACTGAACTGATTCTCCATGGTCCGACATTCTTCTTATATACGCCCCTGGTGCATTCAACCGTGTAGTTTCCGTTCCATTGACCGTGACGGTTCGTAGTAGGCTCTTCCACGTGTTGCTAAGGTGGTACCCTTCTTCTCTGTTAACGGTTTTATTCTTTTCTATTTCTATGGCTTCCCTGATGAGTCTTTTTCCCGTAGTTCTTGGTGGTAGTTATTACTTTTACATTCTTGAAATCCATTTTGTGTCCATCAGTTCAGTTATCCTGAAGAAGCTGTCAGTATGAACAGCAAAATGTCGAGCGAAAGTTTTGACACACGGCGAAACCCGCAAGAAGCTGTTAGTTATATAAATTTGCTCTAAATTGGTACACTAGATTTGTAGTATACCATAAAGTTGACAATATAAAGTTAGTTAAAAACGTAAACAACTATATGCAATTAAATTGTTATAAGGGTATGGAAATATATAAAAACAAACATATTTTAATGAATTCAGATTTAGGACCATTAAATTCTTGTCTTTACGGTTTATTAAGTAGTAGATTAGACGGAGTTAGGATTAGTGACTAGTTAAGCATGACGGCAGTCAGCCATGACCGTGATCATTGTACCATGACCTTTTTTAGGTATAAATTAGGGTAGTTTTAGTCTAGTTATTTAGTCCAGTGTTTCTGCTGATGATGCTAGCTTTGCTATCGAAACGTACGTCCAGTTTAGTGCAGTTTGTGGTGAGGGGTTTAGGAGAAGTTTACAAAATGCTATATGATAAGCTGATCCAATCGCAGTCCTTTTTTTGTGTAATAATATCTACTACTGCCACCTTGAGTGCCAAGTATACTGCTTAACAAATTTATATGATATGTGACAAACTGGCTTAGAGAAAATGTGTTTTTTTAATGTAATATGAATATTAAAAAGCGTAATTTTCCCTTGATCAAGAGAATTTTGCCAATATAACAAAGGAGGTGCGTTGATCTCACGAATACGCTTCTATTTCCAATACTCCGTTTAAGTCAATTTACTTAAACAGAGTGTCTTCATTTAAGTTAAGAAGATATCTGCTGTGTAACGTTGGGCATCAAATATGATATGTTATATACTGACTCAATCAAAATCGTCTGTTTAAACAAATCTATCAACTGATCCCACTTTGGGCGCCAAATATGTATCTGATAAACTAACATAATCAAAATCACGTTGTGTGCCAAATGTATTGTTTGACAAACTGACTTAGGCTAATTATTTTTTTTTATAAATCTATTAACTGCCCTCGCGTTGGGGGCAAAATATGCTGTGTGATATATTTACTTAAAGAGTGTTCTCATTTAAATAAATATATCTGCTGCGTAAGGTCGGGCATTAAATTTGTATGTTATAAATTAACTCAATTAAAATCTTACTTTTAAATAAATCTACCAATTGGTCCCACGTTGGGCGCTAAAAATGTTATATGAAAAATTAACTTAAACAAAATTCCGTTGCGTGTCAAATATATTGTTTGACAAACTGACTCAGGCTAAATGTATTTTTTTTTTAATAAAACCGTGATCATTGTACCATGACCCTTTTTAGGTATAAATTAGGGTAGTTTTAGTGTAGTTATTTAGTTCAGTGTTTCTGCTGATGATGATAGGTTTGCTATCGAAACGCACGTCCAGTTTAGTGCAGTTTGTGGTGAGGGGTTTAGGAGAAGTTTACAGCATTACCAGTACCACAGTTTGGAGTATTTTTGTTATATAGCATTTTCATTGCTAAACATAGTGATCACAGATAGAATTATTTATAAAGAAACGTTTCGATTAAGTGGGCATATTTGGCACCCAACGTGGGGACAATAAATAGATTTCTCTAAAAGCGCTGGAATTCCGATTGTTTAACTAGCTATACAGCATGTATCACCTGATATTTTTTTTAATTAATATTTTTGAGGAATAAGCGTAAAAGTACACCTAGCTGCTCTATTATATTTTCCTGTAAAACATCGCACTTAAACCTGTGGCGAACGCGACGCCACTGTTAAGTCCTTTTCCTTTTTCCTCTCCAGTAGGAAAGCGATTCTTAAATTTTACGCCACGTTCCCGCAAAAACCGAAGCGACGCTGCGCAGCAGAGAGACAATCTCATGTATTTTTCATCGCCGGTCGTTTCGGCCAGATTCTTAAAACATTTTTACGGCTTCTTCGTTCCTTATCGCGTATCTGTAAACTTCATTTATTCCTTTCCCATTCGACCGTTCCACCTATCCGCATCTCTCTCTTTCTGCTCGCTTCCGGCTGTGCGCCATCTCTCGCTCGCACCCCGCGTGCCGTTTTCATTACCTAAATGTAATGGAGGGGTGGATCTGGCCGGGAGAGAGTCCGGGAGCCGTTTCCCGGCTTTCCGATGAATATTATTAACGCCACATGCGTCGACTATTATCGAGATTAAACGTGGAATTACCTTTGTGTCATCAGACAGTGGGGCGACGCCGACTCACGACCCTGCGAATTATTCGAGTGGGGATTAGGGATGATGAGGGCGGCCAGCTCTTCTGGGAGGGGTTGCGGAAGGACGCGAAAGGGAAACGGAAGCTTGTCCGCCGAGATCGACGCGGATTCTTCGTTACGTCGGCAAAATTCACTTGATCAAAGCTTGCAGATTTGGTAGGTCTGTTGATCGCCCTGTTTAATATTACATGTGAGGGCAGCTAATTCTCTTTATAAATCGCTTCTTCACACCATAGAACTAATTCGCAAACGTGGTGACAAATCAACTATCAACTAATATCAGTGTTATCCAATATTTCCAAAGCGCTATTACCTACAAAAACACAACATAAAAACTTGGACTCTTGGACGTAACATATAAAGTTTTAGTAAAAATAATCAAAAGTCGACTGGATAAATATCGTAATGAAAATGTAGGAGAATACCAGGGAAGATTTAAAGCAGGAAGGTCGACAGTAGGTTAAATTTTTATTATGAAACAACTGCAGAAGAACGCTTAGGAGCAAAATCTAAGCTTGCACATGCTATTCATAGATTGATCAGATCAAGAGAAGCAAGTTATACGATGCTATGGAAAACCTACCAAAACCAAAAAAGTTGAGAAAACTGGTAGAAATGACGATGCAGAAAACACAGAATAAGGCACCACTGGAGGGAGGCATATCGAGAGAATGCACGGAAAGGAAAGGGTTATGACAAGGAGATGCATTATCCACAACGCTATTCAACCTAGTTCAAGATATCACCCTGAGGGAAAGTGGGATAAAAACCGAGTTTATTATATGGCTACAGACACCAGTCTCTGGTAGGTGCAGACGATATGGTTAGATTAGATTAAATTAGGATTGGGGTGGCCTATCGACCTGTTTCACCGCGCCCTTTTCAGATCTATTGTGATCCCTTTTTTTTCCTAGAGGACGCTCTCTAATTTTGCCCTCTTAATTAGGCCTATCATCTTTGAGAGAGGCTACTTTATGTAGCTACTGGCTGTGGGGTTCTCCTCACCACATTACTAGAAACCTTGTCCTCGCCAGGCCTTCAAATTGGCACAGCACATGAAATGGTGTTTCTTCCTCCTCTTGGCAATATCTGCAGGTTGCATCATCTGCCAGGTTCATGTTGTACATATGCCTATTCAGTCTACAGCGACCAGTCAGCAGACCTACAATCATTTTGACAGTCTTCCTGTCTTTATTCAGTAGATCTGTCGTGAGTTCAGGCCTCTGTCCCTTTAGGAACTCTTTTGTCTGCCATTGTCCCGGCGATTTTTGCCACCACTCTCTGGACTGGTTGTATATCCATTCATTGATGGATTTTTTAATTTGCGATTTGGTAGTGCCGAAAGAGGTGTCGGCTCCAACGAATAGCCTTGACGAACCTCGCCTGACCAGCTCGTCCGCCGCCTCATTTCCTCTCACGCCCGAGTGGCTAGGGACCCAGGCTAGGGTTACTTTCCTTTGGGTGCCCACCTCATTTAGGGCACTTACACAGTCCCAAATCAGCTTAGAGTCTACGCTTGAGGAGCTAATCGCTTTAAGTGTGGATAGATAATGCTAAGACGATATGGTACTCAAGGCAAGATTCAGAAAAGAGCTACAACATATGCTTAAATTACTGGAGGAAAAGCAAGGGATTGGTAATCAATGAGCAAAAGACGAAATACATGGTAATAAAAAGCAGAACAGATATGATAATAAAATGCAGTGGAAATACAAGGTATAAAATAGAAAAAAGTGGAACAAATGGAATACTTAGGAGTTACATTAACCAATAGAGGACACGAAGAAAAAGAACTAAATGAAAGAATAGCAAAGGGAAGCGAGGTAGCAGAAATGTTAGTAAAAGTGAAAAAATCGAAAGATATATCGAGTACAGCAAAAATAAGAGTGATGCCACGAATCGGCCTTCAAGAGTGGGGATAGCGCTAAGCTAAAAATAAAAACTGCACTTGACTCTAAATTACAATAGGACAATGCTATTTCCTAAACAAAGCAAAAGATTTTGTTGTTCAGGAAGATAATCCAATATCTTTCAATACAATCCACGTGGTTTCAACAAATTAAATTGATAGATGGTGAGAGGTGATAGATAAATTAAAAACGAAACAGCAAAATAGAAAAACGAGGCCTGGGAAACATCCTGAAGAACGTTACTACCTACTTTGTTTGATGCTAATTGTTAGTTTTTTATTCATGTTTTTTTTTTTTTTTAAATCACTCAAATATTTCGACAATTTTTAAAAACTTTAAATTCTTTACAACACAACCTAAATCAGATCTATTAAGTTTGTTCTATATTTCAAAATTTTTAAGTAATGTTAGGATTTTAGATGAACTTTCCATTTCTCTTTTTTAGTTTAGTAGAAGATAAGAGAACGCTACTGTTGATTGGGCAATCGAAGAAATTTAATTAGTGAAATGAGTAATTAAGTTATATATAAGCAAGGAAGGGGTAATGCAACGCAAAGTTCCACTACATAGAAATAAGTTAGGTTTAAGAAAAAGATCAAGGATGTGTTCAGAGATGAAAATCGGATTGCCGGAACCTCGTCAGACATTTGCGAGCATCGCGCTCGCGAAGGGATTGACGACGAAGTATTGGCATTCAGGTTGTGGTCTCCGAGGAGCGTGATTGTATTAATAAATTTAGTGTGATAGTATAAAGTGGTGTTTTGATAATTAACAAGCCCCTACTACAGCGCCCCGGTAAGTACCTTTTTAATATTCTATATTTATATATTAAAGAAGCGAGTAGCTCAAATTCCCAACCCTTGAAGCTAAGCGGCGTGACATTATTAATGATGGAATAATGGCGACATGTTTCACGTGGTTGAACCATCCATCCTCAGGTCAAGGAGTATCTAAATAAAACAAAAGAATTAAGCCAAAGTTTTCAAAGTTTTGGTTATACTTTAGCTTAATTCTTTTGTTTTATTTATTTTTCGGCTTAATGATGAGTAGTTCAAGCACTTGTAACATGTTGTCATTATACCCTCATTATACAACGTGTGTATAAATTGTCGCAAAAGCTACATGTAGCGACATACTTCGTTCGTTTCTGAATCGAAAATCTAAATGGTAAAATATTGTACTATGCTTCATAAGTCTTCACGAGGTTCTTGAAGTTCGATTTTTTAGTTCCTTAATAAGCGTTTGTGTTCGTTATTTGTCGGCATAGATAGCTGCAATTTTGAATTTAGACGATTTCTTATTCCTGTTTTTTTCGTAAATAGTTTCTTTTTGATTTTAGAGCCTGGTTTCAACATTTCTTCATAAGCATCCTCTCACGAAAAACACATTTGGCAACAATGTAGGACAATGACTTTGTATTCTAATTTGATTTCAATCAAAACCATTACTGTCAAATTTTGACATTAATTCTGAAGTGTTCAATTTTATGCAAGCTCTGCTCTTTTCGTGATTACTCGTATTCTCTTGATTAGTTTTTCTGTTTCAGTATTTTTATCGTTCTCGTATTATTGTTTTGTTTATTTAGAATGGTTTTTACATTTAATGAATATGCCGATATGAATATGGTATACGGTTTTTGTAATGGAAATGCTAACATGGCAGAACAAGAATATCGCGTACGTTTTCCAAACCGGAGACATCCTACTGGAAACGTATTTCGACGGCTGGACCAACGTCTACGTGAAACTGTTTCGTTTAAGAAAAGAAATGCCAACGCTGGTCGACCTAGACAACAGCGTACATTACAACTGGAAGAGGAAATTCTAGACTCAGTACATGAAGATCCCTCCGTCAGTACTCGACAGTTGGCGTCCACATTCAATATCCGCAGTAATAAGACCGTTCATTTGGTTCTAACGTAAAACCTTCTTTATCCATACCATATAACTAAGGTGCAGCCGCTCTATGAAAACGATAACATACACCGTTTAAACTTTTGTCATAGTATCTTAAATAGGATTCAAGAAGATGGCGACTTTTTAAGAGGTGTTCTTTGGACCGACGAGTCTATGTTTACCAGAGATGGTGTACTCAATACCCATAATTTTCACCATTGGGCAGATGAAAATCCTCATGCGTTTCGGGAATACGGTCACCAAAGAAAGTTTTCAGTTAATGCTTGGCTGGGTATAATAGATTACCGTGTCGTTGGGCCACTCTATCTGTCAAATCGACTTGATGCCAACGGGTGTTTAAATGTATTAGAACAAGTTATTGATGAGATGCCATTGAATATACGCTGTAACATGTTTTACATGCATGATGGAACTCCGGCACATTTTTCTCGTAATGTGAGAGAGTGGTTGGATGAACACTTCCCTAACAGGTGGATTGGTCGCGGTGGTCCTATCTTATGGCCTGCAAGGTCTCCCGACCTAAATCCTTTAGACTTTTTTGTTTGTGGTTTCCTAAAGGTGAAAGTTTACGCAACACCTCCACAAGACGCTGACGAAGTTATAGGACGAATTAACGCGGCAGTATTAGAAATTACACCGGAAAGGCTTGAACAAGTAATACAGACAATACCTCGTAGATTGCAAATGTGTTTACAAACAGACGGATATCAATTTGAACGTATGCGTAGGTAATAGTGTCGCTAATTTATTACAAGAGATGCGTTCGAAAAATCAAAACTACTAATTCTGTTTTAATAAAGCTTTCTTATTGCTTTTCCCTATGTATCATTTGTGTTATCCAATTTGTCATTTGGTAATTCTGGTCTGTCATTTTGACAAGTATTGTAATACATTACGGTAGTATGCGACTACAGTATTGCCAAATGTATGTTACTTTCAAGTGGCTCCTGAAGACGCATAAAGCATAGTACCATATTTTACTATTTTGATTTTAGATTCAGAAATGAAGGAAGAATGTCGCTGCGTATAGCTTTTGCGACAATTTATACACACGTTGTATAGAAGAATTCCTGTCATGTCCCCACCATGCACTATTAGATAAATATAGACGAAATATTTTGAACGATTCGAACTTACTAACCCTCATTAAAGAGCTTTCTACTGCTTCCCACTTTTATAATCATCCAACCACAAGTAAGACAGTTTTGTATCGCGAATCATCCGGGATAATCCGGCCACGCCTTCCGCTACCGCCGTCTCACCACACACACACACACATTCACACATATGTATTCCGGTCGTCTTCCGTGTAGAATGTGCTTCACGAGCGACTAGATGGCCTGCCGGTGATTGTGTAGATTGCGGAACACCAGCTGTAAATAAGACGAAGGACTAAGGAATCGGAAAGGCCGTGCCATAAAGCTAACTGACAATTATCTGGGTCCCCGTTTCTTCCGTACATTAAATGCGGGGGACAGAGCCGGAAGTCCTCTCAAGATTCTCTTGGACGTGAGCCGTCTCGAGCGACCCTTCGGAATTGGTCCTCGTCGTCCTAATGGCCGAGACGATGTCGCGTACTCATCTGAGAGCAGTGGCTTGCGGTGATTTCGTTTTTGGTTGCAGAGGAGGAATCGAATATTAGAAGTTTCGTTAAAATATTAGATTTTTTTGTTTTTTGTTAAGATAATTATGTATATTTACAGTGTAAAAGCAGAGATAATCATTACATTGACAGTTTTATGTTCAAATTTAAGTAGTTCCCTGGCTCTGATATGATTAGGTGAAATGCAGTATGGGAGCAATTCTGGCCAAATCAGGCTAGAATTTAATTTACTGTTTATTCATCGTAGGTGTTATGCCAGTGGCAGATTCTGGTCCTTGTAATTGCTTTGCAACATCCTTTTTCGCAAGGCTTATTTTCGAGAATGAGTGCGTGCTCAGGTACCCAGATTTCGGATAGATTCATTCATTTCATTCATTCATTCAGGTTAGGGTGGGCACTTGATATCCGGGCACTTGAGCTTGGTGCTCATTGTACCATCCCTATTGATTCTCTTATTTCCACTCGAGCAGCTTGGTGTTCTCTATAAAGCCCAGTATCTTGCCCAGTGGAAACTTGAGGACCTTTGAGGGCTCCAATAGATCTCTCCCGAAATATTTCTACCTGAGTACCTTCAGTTCCTCACATGTACAGATTACATGTAAACTCGTTTTCTCCTGTAGTTCGCATCTTCTACACCACGGTTCGCTTACACGGCCTGTGTTGTATAGATGCTTTTTCTGGACACTGCCCTCTAGTTACCAACCCAGTAATGATTTTAACTTCTTTCTTACTACGCTTGAGTAGGTTATCAGAGAAACTACCATCCCCATCCCCTATCAGCGTTTTGGTATGGAGTTGACCTTCAGTCGACCTCCATTTCTTTGTACTTTCTTTATCTAACCCGGTCCAGATCTCCCTTCTTGCGGAATCCTTAGTAATCCCACATACGAGCTCTGGACCCATGAAGTGTCTCTTAGACCCCTCCTTGGCTAGTTCATCGGCGATTACGTTGTCCTTTATATCCTCATGTCCCGGCACCCAAATCAGAGACACCGTGTTGTCTCGTGCCAGTGCATTGAGGGATTGTTTGCAGTCCCTAATAGTTTTGACCTAGTTACAGGGTTTGAGACTGCCTGTCAGTCATTATATTAATTTTCCTCCTCATGTAGCCCCTTTGCAATCATTTCTGCACAGGCTGCAAGAGCGAATACCTCTCCTGGAAGACCGTTGTATGTTTCCCCAGGCTTATGAATATCCTTTTGATTAGGACTGGGCACAATATACCGGCTCCTGTCCCCTGGCTGGATTTGGATCCATCCGTGTACCAGTTTTCGTTAGCAGTGATCTCACTTACGCGCTGGTTCTGTTCGGTATGGAGATTTTCACCTTTTCAATGAAGATAATTTCGGGTGCCCATGCTGTCCGTGGCATTTGTAGCAATGGCCCGTCCAGCAACGTGCCCGTAGTATAAGTGTGTCCTCCCACCCTGAAGTTGGGATGCCACAGGTTGTTGGCTTTCAGTCTAAGGATCGCATTCATTGCCTCCGCTCTCACATAGAGTTCCAGCGGGGGGAGGCCCACAATGGTCTCCAAAGAGGCGGTCCCTGTACTGTTAGTTGCACCAGTGATAACCAGCAATGCCTGTCTCTGGACAGCGGTTAGCAGCTTCGCTGCGGAGGACACTTCTGTCCTCCTCCACCAGACTACTGCCCCGTATGTTATCGCTGGTCTTATCACGGCAGTATATAGCCAATGGATCACCTTCGGCTTTAATCCCCAGGTTTTGTCAGCAACTCTCGCGCAGCGCCAGAATAGTTGCGTGGCCCTGGTCGTTGGGATAGATTATTAGCCATCCGTAATGTATTTCGTATATATTTATAGATCCAGACCAGTTTCGAGTTGCTTTTATGCTTTTAACACCGTCTGATTGTCATTCAATGTTTTTCACACACATCTCAGTGGTCAGTCATAGATTTTAGCTTGATTGTGTATCGTCCAAGGTTGTAACATCTTCTGACCTTTGGATTACGACAAAATATTCCTGCACCCACACCCTGCTCAGTTTTCGTGCCATCCACCACCAGGTGTCTACCTGCGTCAGTGCTTTTTCGTTGCATCTCCATTTCTCTCTATTTGGAAAGGAGGTAATAATGCATGCATCGCTCATTGATCGAGTACACATCTCATGTCCGTAGGCATTTCCAGCATGCCGTAGGAAGTAACTGATTCCAGTAGCTTGTTGGCCACACACAGACAAATGAGTATGTGGCGATTGATATGCGATGTGCGATAGGTGAAATGCTATTAGCCTAGCCTCTCTTTTTACAACAATGTGCAGAGATGGTAGGTTCAGAAAAGCTTCTGATGCTGATGACGGGAAGGAAAACGCTGCCCCCGTGATTGCCACACTTGCGATCCTTTGAATGGACGTAAGCTTTGTTGTGGCTCTTTAGCTGTAGCATCTTTTGCACTAAACTACCGTCTACTATACATCGAGTCATGGACAGCTTAGAATAGCCAAAGATTTCCCAAGATATCTTCCCAAAAGGATGTAGTTAGAAGAAGCAATAGAATTATCTGGCTTTTCTTTCAAGACGAGGAGATTTTAGAGCACATCATTTATCATCGTCCATCCCCCACCAAAATCTAGTATACGATCTTCAAGATCTTATTGGCCTGAACTTTTTTGTCCACAATAGGTTGTCAATTGTTGCAGTAGGCGGGATGAACCATTTGAATTCAAACAAATGGACACTATTCCACATCAAATCAAATCATTCAATTGGAACAAAGCAAAAGACACGAAAAGCACTAAACACATGAAATAAAATATATCCTGAGAGGCTTAGATTAGATTAGGGTTGTGGTGGCCTACACCCCAGCTTTTTCAGCTCTATTGTGAAGCCCCTTTTCCTAGAAGATGCTCCCCGATTTTTCGCTGTTAATTAGGCCTATTACTTTTTAGAGCGGCTCCCTTGTGTAACTGTTAGCTGTGAGATTCTCCACGCCCATTACTAGAAACCTTGTCGCATTGGCACAACACATGAACTGGTGCTTCTTCCTCCTCTTGGCAAATAGCATCATCTATTATCATCGGTTTATCTTGTACATATGCCTATTTAAGTCTCCAATGACCAGTTCATTTTGACAACCTTCCTGACTTTACTCAGTAGGTCTTTAGTATATTGAAAATTGAGGCCTCTATTCTTTTAGAAACTCGTTCGTCTATCTCTGTGCGGGTGACTTTTGCCACTACTCTTCAGACTTATTATATATCGATTCAATCATGGCATTTTTAATTTGCTATTGGGTAATGCCAAAAGAAGAGCCAGCTCTAATGAATCGCCCACCGCCTCATTTCCCTTCACGTCCGAGTGGCTGGGAACCTAGATCAATGCGAATTTCTTTAGGGTGCCCACATCATTTACAGGGCTTGCATAGTTCCAAATCAGGTTAGAGTCAACACTTACGGAACTAATCGCTTTAAGTGTGGACTGGCTGTCAGAGAAGATAGCGAAGCTTTTACCTAATTGTATCTTTATCTTTGTTATCTTTGTATTTGCAGCAACCTTAGTCTGTAATACTGTTGTGTCTTCGCTGAAGCCTACCAAAAGAGCCTTTCGCCGCAGTGCGTTTTAGAGCGGTCTGTATTCCAGTTCGACTACGCTCTTATTGGAGTGCCTTTCTCCCAATCCTTCTTATCTGGCATTATAACTGGATCCTTTCTATTTAGATTTTTGAACCATGGTATTACATCGCGTCTCCAAAAGGGGTACCTCCTTAAGTGCATTTAATAGTTCTTGTTGCCCAGCACCGTGCACCTTACACGTCGGTGCTTGACTATGCACAAGTCTATGTGCTGTAGACCTAGCAGTTCCTTGTATGTAAACATGTAGCGGTGGCAGGTTTCGAATTACTTTCGTTGGTTTGCATGCCAATCTTTTTATGCCACTTAGGCTTTTGGCCACCCCCGCTTGCCGCATCTTTGGCCACTACGTGCGTATATAATTTTTCCACACAGGCTCCTGCACCTATCCAGGGCGATAGTAGCTTTGTTGGTTGTATTCTGGATATGTATGTTCCCTGTATGCCTTTGATCAAATCATACCCCAAGGTATTTTATCCTCTTTGACATATGGAATCCTTTCACTTCCTAGCCCTGAAGGGTTATGCCTTGTATGTATAACCGTTACAACTTGTAACATTCGGACATACCGTCCGCCCTTTTAACCAGATTAATATACGCCAATACACAGCCAAATACTCACATCAAAAACGAATCCATTCGCTCCGAAACTTCACTCACACGTATGTAGTAATAAAATCCAGGACGTCATATTTCTCCGAACACAGCACTCACGTGAGAGAAGATTTTCAATTTCAAGTTCCTCAACTTCTCCGGCAAACTCTGCTGAAGAGCCAAGTGGCCGACTGCGTCGAAATATACAGATATAAATTTGGCAAAGTTACTACTAACGCTGCTATTGAAGCTTGCAGAAGTAATCAATAATATACAATTGGGTCGCAAATTCTTCAGAAGATTCTGGTCTAGTGCCTCGTACAGTACACCTAATGTAAAAAGGGAAGTTTCTGCGCGATATATTTCCAACTACTTGCGAGCATGACATATGTGAGATAGTACTTCCGGCAATATAGTTTGAATTTATTCATATACTCGCTCGCATGTGTGTTTTTGGAGTACTTTTGCTGGAATTCATTCCGCAACTCAATGACGGAAATACAGCCTCCACCCAAAAATCGCAATGCCATCGAGAATGTTGTGTGCTTATCCACAGTTAACATGTTGCGTTTGTATAGTACTTAATTGTATGTAAGTGTTTGACAAACTTCATTTGCAATTAATAATATTTACCCCACACTGAACCGTTTTATTGATTCACTTCCCCCCTAATGCGGAACGTGTGCGTATAAATACGCTGAAGCATCATCGACCCGATACATACATATTTGTCGACAAGCCCGACAAACAAATCGACTTAATCCGATTTTGCGTTCCCATATCGATGATAACATGGGGTTAGTTTAATTGGGAAAACTTTATTATATGGTTTGTGTATTCATACACTCGTATGTGCATTCGGTCAACGCAATTCAGCGCTTTAAAGCAGAATCCCAGTCTTGATTCCCATGTGGAATGAACGTGATGCATCCATGTGTCACCATCTAATTTATTTTGTTAGTTACTAAGGACTGAATATTAGTTTCGATCGATTTTATTTGAAGTTGCTGGATTACGCAAATCAAATTTTATACTTCTAAAGCAGCATCTATATGGGAACCTGTTGCCTATCTATTGTACGCCTTGAGAAAAATAATTTTCTATCAAATAAACAGCAGAATTACAGGAAAGGCAGTTCAATGAAGGTTCAATGGACCCTATTGCAGTAAATTACATATACAATGCACTTGACTATGATGCTGTTGTTGAGATGACGATGTTCGACTTAACCCAATGGTTGTTACGTGTTGAAAACACCTTTTCTTATTTTATCTCTTTTTAAGGACTGTTAGAACTTATCTTACTACTCATTTACCTATTCCGTCTTTAACTCATTTTAATCCCTATTTTTGTTTCATTTTTCAATCTTAAAGCATTGCGCACCTTTTCTTATTTCTCTAACTGTACACTATCTTATCTGAAATCATCTAAATTCATTGACCTTTACTAGTTACCGAGAATTTCGCTATTTACTTATTTCATATAACGTCACGTTTAACCTTGAAGTTGTTTTTTTGTAAATCTACCGCTTTATCTTTAACATTTTCTAAATTCTTAAATTGTCAAATTTTAGTATCTATTTAGATGCATTTGTTTTGTAAATTTCATTAAACTCCGTTCATAATTAGCTCCGAATTTATTCATTTTTGTTAATTGCTGCACATTTTTTGTGCGCACTGTACTTGAAAACGTTAGAAATTTCGCACAAACAAGACCGCGTGCAAACCCTAATACTCGGATCTATTGCTACTAATGGCTAGCGCGGGAGCTAGATTCCTCTCCTTTTTTTTCACGTCACTTACTCTCCAGCCCGCTAAGTGTGTAGACATAACCGTCTAAGAGGCGACGCTCTGCCGTACCCCCTTTTGACCAAAATTACCCGTTCGGTAACCCCTGTGGGGGGATATCAGGTCAAAAGGAAACCACTCCACGGAAGCCGTTTTTTGAGTTATTGTATTTTGGCGACGAGAACTTTCCATTGGAACCCCGCTGACGCGGATCTCCCAAGCAGCGTCCCTAAGGCGTACCTGGACTCGGGCTCTCTTCTTTCATCCATCGGCTCTCTTCCACTTCTTCCTCCCCGAGGTGTTTGGTGGCAATCAACCGTTTGCGCATTGTTTTTAAATGTAAGTTAATTTTAAGATTTATTTTCTTTTGTATTTGTAGTAACGAACTACCATTGGAGTCAGAATAATTTAACGTAACTTTTGAAATTATTTTAATTTTTTTTCCTTTCATCTTTTCACATTAAAACAATGGTAGGTCGTATTCAATTGCATGCTCGATCGAGTAGGTAGATTTTATTTTCTTGTTTCTGTGTAATATAATTTTTTTTAATAATAGCACGTCACTCCCAAAAGTTCATTTCGTGTATTTTTACTTTGTAATCGTTAATGTTTGGCTTCACCTAATCAACTGTTAATATAACTGTTTATATAGTTTTTTCTGAGTTTTATTTAATTCAATTTTATCGTCCTTGGCGCATTAGTTTTTTTTTTTTCATTTAATTAACTTTTTCATTCAATTTAATTATTTATAAATCAAAATTCTGCAAGTACCAATCCCTTGTTTCCCCTACTGGAAAATAGCCATTCTGGGCTGTGGCTAAAGTACCGGGCGACAGCGTCGGGCCAAGGAAGGCAACAACTGACTCAACCCAGTGGCGCTCAATCCGACACCTCTCCGGCGCCTCACTGGCCGAAACGACTCCTACAGTCGCAGCGTGGGAAATAAATTATAAACGTTGTTTTATTTATCCCTCTTCCCCATCCTTTGGTACTTTGCAATCATTTATTTTAGTTAATATCAATAATCTTTTATAAACAATATTTATTTATTTTTTATTATTATTCAATCTGGTCTCATGCTCTGGGAAATTGCTACTATCTAATACGCCCTGAGAATTCGCTGGTAGCATGGTGCTGGCAAATAAACTGAACTCCTATGGTATCAGGAGAAAAACGTCACAGCTATTGAATTCTTACTTACCAAACTGAATACAGATGACAAAATGGCAAAATATTCAGTTAACACCTAGACAGATCAAGTATGAAATATGCCACAGAGCTACATATTGGAGTTCCTGCTCTGCATCCTGGTGACATTTAAAATGCACGGCTGATGATATTTCTGTTTTGACTCAAAATAAAACTCTTCATGAACTCGGGAGTGTTTCCATGATGATTACCTTGGATGTAGAAACTTTGTTTGCTGCAAACAACTTAAAAATTAATACAAGCAAAACGTAATATATCGATTACCACGGCTACATTATTTAAAATTAAGTACCACCATAAGTGGTAGTTAATTAGACAACTTAATATACAAGATATTTCACCAGCAGGGAATTCCTCTATAATTCGTAAACAATAACAGATAGAAAAAAAAGTTTTTTATAAATTGTTGTAAGATATATAATATATTTATATTATAATTTTTTTATCACGCAAAATTATCGGGATTTCCTATTAACAAGTGCTTTAATTTATATTAAGTATATTCTATATCTATCTCTTCTACTTTTCGAGTTATTATAGTTTTAATTAATTTTTCACTATTGGAATCATATTTATAATCTTAGTGGGCAATGATTGTAAAAACGAAAGCCAGAAAATAAATATTTACTATAACAACATCGAAAAATAAACAGATCAATTTAAGTGAACCAGCAATAAACCGTGCCAAATACATAAAAAGATAATTAGAACATTATAACAGTGTTCTATTTTGTCGGGGTTAATTTACAATGATAGATATTGTAGAATGAAAATTAAATAAAATTTGTTTAATTATTCCTTATAACAATAAATTAAATAGCAGCTTGTGTAGTTTCCTAACCTAGCGAATTAATCCCTTGCAACACAGATGGCGCTGTCACAAATGGATCTGCAGACTAAATTCATTATGCGTTTGACAGGCGATAAAAAAGAAGGTTATAGCTACCAGTAATTATTTGACAGAGTGCAAAATAGATTAATTAAATGCCTGCACGAGTAGCTAAGTAATGTGAGTAAGCCAGGGTTACAATCTAATTCAGTCAAAAGTCGGGTATTTACCTCGTATTGACCACTGTGGATCGCCCGCATAGAAATATTTGAGGATTCAACAACACTGCCTAATTTTTCGCTTACTTCAGGTAGTTGTAGTTCAGTTTTTTTTAAAGAGAGCAGATTAAATTTCCTTTCGGCGTTTGGATGTTTTTGGCTGTACAGGGTGAGTCAATGATAGAGTAAAGTTCATTATCTCGTTTGTTTCGGAAATTACGGAAAACCGTTAGATGCAAAAATTTTAGATAATGTTAAGGTGCACGGTTTAAAATCATTTTTAAGTATACAGGGTTGTTCAAAAAAAATGTGGCGAATATAACATTATATTTTTGTAATAGAACACCCTATTTTTTAATATATTTTTAAATTCTGTATGAAATTCTATAACTTTTTTGTTAATGATGTTATATACCTAAACTTAGTAGTTTTTCTAGTATTATATTTTTTTTAGAAAAATATGTGTTTTTATAGAAGAAAATTGACAGTTCCGCCATTGTTTGCCAAGATGGAATACTCATATTTGGTACAAACGTTCTATAGGAACGGTAACAAGTATAAAATAAGTTAGTTAGTAGAAAAGTTATTATCATTTATATCTGTTTATGTTTCTAATAGTGTAAGTGTAAAAATGATAAAAGTAAAAAGTTAGTAAAAAAATTAGTAATATATAAAATATTTAATGAAAGTTAAAGTGTTTTGTAAATAGTTTGTCACATTCTCCAAGTACAAATACCACACTACCTAATTCTTCTTTCGAAAGCATTATTTTCTACATATAATTTAATTACTAAGATTATTTCAGAACTGAAAAAAAGAGAAGACATATAGACTCTTCCTCCTACAGGGCTGTTTGTTCTTCAAATGACCCTATTTGTAACTAAGCAGGCTTAATTATCGATCCAACATACAGTTGGGAATTAAATAAAATTACCTCCAAATTTTTGACAACTCTAACTGACGAAATCAGCATGCCTTCCCAGCAGAGATGAAGATCTCTGCTGGGAAGGCCTTACAAAGGTAAGGCGGTACCACTATTAGCAATCATCCTAACAGGTCACCAAGCTGTAAAGGATTATATATTTAACATTTCTAAAACAACAACCTATGTATGACCTAGGTACCATCCTTTAGTACACTGGAGATAACATTTTCAATGGATGATTTGCAGTTATTAGTGACATAAAATATATTGCGATCGTTTCATTTATGGATTTTATTTAAAGATGATTATTGCTCAATTAAATTAAGAATTAGACCCTGTAACGCCATCTAGCAGCTAAGGTTCGTACTTCTTGCTGGTTCCAACGCATCTTTAGTCGTCATAGTCAAAAGTAACGTCCTATTTTTCCTTATTTATTTTCAAATTATTATTAGTAATTCAGTGTCCGTTAAAATAGCTTTTCATTGATCAATTATAAGTTCAAGTTTCGTTCATTAAAACCTTTTCTTTTTCGTGAATTACTCCGCATTGTTAGTTTGTCAGTGACTGATTTAGTTCAAGTTGCGCATCTTCCATTTCCGCCCTCTCGCTAAGCAAGAGAGATGCGCAGGCTTCGTACCACCTCACACACCCGCTGTTTGTTTAAGTTGCTCCGTGAAAATTTTATTAGTTATCACGTTTGTTGTGGGATATTGTCACGTGAGGAACCTCCAATATCGAGTGCATTTTCTGTTTTACCTGGGGCTGTCAGGAGAAGTGTTCGTTGCATCGATATTTTCCTGAAAAGCGTTTTACAAACAGTGGCGTTAAGCCGGCATCCGTTTCGTTTAATGGCGTCTTCTTTAGATCACTGGTAAGCTGACCTTTCTTTCGGTTGTTAACTTTATTAGTTTTGGTAATCCGGTCCTGTCCTTTACCTATTTTGTTTTGAACTTAGGGTGAAAGAAGTACCTAATTTGGGAGACCGCAAAGTCGAGAGTAAGAGCGAACACCAATTGTGATCGTAACAGGTGTCAACCTAGATGCTAGGATTTGTATTTCATTGTATTTTATTATATTTTTTTTTTTGTAACAAATATACAGTGTCATCCAAAAATTTGTGTTTTAACTAAATTATTTCGATCCGATGAGACCTTCGAGTTTGATAGCGAAGGAATCCCATAACAAAAATTCAAGAAACAACCATGTACAACAAAAATTTTTAGTTTAATTAATAACGTGTCATGATGAACTTATATCACCACCTTACAAAGAAAGGTGTAAATCGTAGACACGAATACACCTTTATCAAGCAGGTAGCTAACAGGATAAAGATTCATAAGGATTTCTTTCTCGAGTTTGATCGATAGATTCCGATTGAAGATGATAGTAACGCTATCAATTAATTAATCCTTTAATTAATACCGCCATGCGGAACGCGTCCAATATCCATTACGGAATTTGATAAACGCTCGCTGCATAATATGCAATTAATTAATGCAGAATTACTATGAACCCCGCCTGTCATGCGTAGAGCTGACACCGAGCGCTACAGGCTAACAATGGAAATTTTACAATAACAAAACCCGTCCGCGCGCTGCCCCACGACGCAATAGTCGAGAATAACGTCGCAAATTGATAATTTAACCCCCTTCTCTCACCCTAGCTGACTCTCTACGTTATTATATATTCAATAACACCACTCTGATACAATAAAACATTTCTAATTGGCGCTAACTATCGCCCGAAATGGGCCGTAAAAAGTTGTAAAAGCACGCACCACCTCGGTCTGAATATAAATCGCCCTGTTTCTCTCCCCCAGTCGTTTTCGCCCTCCGACACAAAGTTTTCAACTTATATATTCGAGGGTGGAGAATTTCCGAGTTATGGATTCCTTTTTCTTTGATTGCTGTTGTTATGCTGTTGGTAAACAAATGTTCGTGAAGTGAGCTCGGTTGAAGTATGGAAATTCGACCGACCCCCTATTTTTGTCTTCTCCTCGTCTTTTCTTTCCTACCTCCTATATGTATATGTGTTATTCGGGGGGGAAATCTTTATATGGTGATTACTGTGAAATGCTCCGTGTAGCGTAGAGATGAGAATTTGTGAAAAACAACACGTTCCGAGGGCAATGACGAAAGGTTGTGGCTTTCCGTATATAGGAGCTGTCTTCGAAAGGAGTGTACACAAAGTATGAAAATGGGAAGATGGTGTTTATTTGTATTAAATATAAATCACTTGTTTTATTTTTGGGTATTATGGGTCTCATTCACAAATACAGTGTATGTTACGAAGAACTTCCATTAAATGGAAAAGGAATATTCCCTTATATCGGAAGTAGTTGTCAACTTTGTTACTGCAAACGGAAAGATAGTATTTTTTTTTAATTTGGATTCTACTCTGAATTTTATGTTAAGTTTATCTAATATACCATGCACCTAATGTTTATGCTTTACAAGATATTCACTCTTTTAAAAAGAATTTTGTGTTATGTAGTGGTTTACGAACTATTAAATTGCTTGTAGTTGGTATAGTGATTTTTTTTTCATTTTTATCTGTAAACAACCATCCATATATTTCCAACAATTAAGAAATATTAAACTGATTGCAGGAAGAGAGGGGGCAAGACAATTTTCAATTGGTGGTAATATTTTTTTTTTTAATGGAAACCCCTAACCCACACAACATATCTACCATACATCCGTTAGATATACTTTATGGATATCCAGAATCTCCATTAGATGTCATGGATATTCATCTCCAAATGTCCGCCTATTAGATATCCATAGTACATCTAATGGATATGCTATATAACCCATCTAATTGATATCCCACAGAGCACAAAATGTCATCTTAGATTTTAGTAATCAACATTGGGGGTTCAGAAATGTTTTTAAAATTTACACAAATTAAACAAGACTTTACAAGGAAAGTAACACATTTATTCATGTATACCTAACATAATAATATTCAGTTATGTATGTTATAAATTATGACTAACGTTTTAAATGTTATAAAGATAGAGAATATTATACGAGTGATACTTACCTATACTGTAATATAAACAAAACCTATGCATAAATTGCAGTAACAACAGGTAAACATAGCACATTCAACGATGGTCGTTTTCAACTGTTTTTTACCGACTGACGACGTCAAGAGTGTCACAACAGGTACGATGAACAATGAGTAGAAAGTATAAACACTAAATATAACAGCATATAAATGGAATAAATCTCCACAAGACATCTGCTACAAAGTTCATACACTTATCAATAACTTCAAATTACTCCTATTTGATTATTAATTTTTATGTAAAACTTGCGATAAATATGTTTCTATTAATTTTATAAACAATTCAATAACTCCAAAACGAATATCCCATGGATATAGATCCAACATCTGTAATAGATACGGACATGTTTTGGTGAGTGATACATCCAGTGGATATCTGTCGGACTAAGTGTACTGTTTCCCACACAGTACACTTTCTCTGCGCCAATCGATTGTCCGTCAAAAAACATGTGTAGGTGTCAAAAACTGTTTTTAGCTGAAATGAATCCTTTAGGAGATATTTCAGAAAATGAATATTCAATGGGGTATAACTTCATATCATGCTGCAGTCGTCAAATAAATGTAATTGTGACCTTTTTTAAAAGCGGCAGTAATGACTTCTGGTTCTTTTTCATCATGGTTTGATCTTACTAAAGCGTAATATACAATGCAAATATATTAAATACAAAATATAAGGAATAAAATATAAGACCGATTAGTATGCAACTAATCACGTTCGATTTTTAACAATCTGAACTTATTTCAACTTGCGGTAATTTACGTCAAATCCACCTTCGAATGATCATTCTAAAGATCAATTATTTTAACATGAAGAAAGAACATGTGATACCTATTGTTGCATTGCAAATAGCAAGTGTTGCTGCATATATAGCCTGGAATAGAAAAAAGTAAAAGGTCGATGAGTTATAAATATATTTATTATAATTGGATAAAAACAGATTATTTACGATTTTTGATCTCTTTTCAGACGTTTTTCTTCAAAATAATATCTTTATAATCTTTTATTTTTTTTATATAAACAAGAATAACCACGCACCAACGACTATTAACATGTCATCACCACAAAAATTCGTGTTGGCAGAAATATATTAAAAAAACGACATGTAAACTATACAAATAACTATACAAAAACAAGTATAACCCGCAAATACATTATTTTCACTTCACATTTCCCCGAAGTGCCCTGGTGCACTCTAATTGGTCAAATATGAAACATAAAGATAGAATTTCCCTTTGTACAGTTATTTGAACAGCTGTGTGTGCTAAGGGGTCTATAACTTCAGTACGACTACGCACGAAAACAGCATCTGCCAATAATGCAACTTATCTTTAAATGTACGCTAGCGAATTATTATTATTAAAAAAAATATGGTAAATTGTATCATTGTAATTAAAATAGAAATAAAATGTAAGTGGATTAAACATGATTTATTTGTTCAGTTATCGTGTAAGATTTTTTCATGGATTTTATTGAAAAATTGTTGTTAATAATCATAGGCAAAGGTTTTCATGTAAGCCCAAAAAAGGAAACTGAATGCATTTAAATCCAGAGTGTGAGAGGCTATGGTCTGGAATATTCACATCCAATGTGGCACTTAAAAAAATCCGAGCATGCGATTGCAGCATTTGATTACCCATCAAAATGCATATTTGTCGAAGATAGAAGGCTCCATCGTCGATATAATTTTTCAAAACTTTATAACCTCAAATATCTCGAAAATGGTTAATGATAGCGGATTTCGTTATTCGTCAGTCGATTCGTCGTCAGAATGCGCTTCTGGTAGGTTCTATTGGAAGGCTTCAGCATCGACTTGATTTTTCAAAAATATCTAGGAAACGGTTAGAGATAGCGCATCACACTTTTCACCATGCGATTCCTCGTTGAGGAAACGCTTCTAAAAGTCACCACGCGGCTGCCCTAGAGTCGATTTTAATTTTCAAACTTTAAAGGCGATGGCGTTCGATTCCCCGCGAAAAGACGCTTATTTTGGTGTATACATTGAGATTTTCTCAAAGTTTTGACGATTTTTTAACCATGTTTGCTAAAATTTTCGATTGGTATTGGCAATCTTTGACGATATCTCCAAAACGGTTACCGATAGAGGAATTGCGCTGTTATAAATGGAGTCCAGTCAAAAAAACTTATAGCAGTATCTCTAACACTGCGTAAAGATACATTTGGAGAAAGCACTAAAAAAGAATGGTTACACTGACATCGACATAAGGAGAGCCACTAACAAGAAGACGACACTGGAGAAAACTCAAAAACCACGAAGAGGGATGGCGTGTTTACCTTACATAGCAGGAGTCACCGAAAAAGTAGCCGAATTTGAAGAACGTAACGTACAAGTACGCTTCCGGACTGCAACGTCGATCCAGCAGTATCTACCGACCGCAAAGGATAAGATACCCAAGGGCGCACAGAAGGTATCTACAAGATAACATGCCAATGCGGGCAGTGCTACGTCGGACAAACAGAAGAGCCATCGACATAAGAATAAAAGAACACGAGAGGGAACGCAAGATAAGAAGGACGAGCAATCAGCGGTGGCAGAACACATGCACGACACCGGACACAAAATGGATTTCAAGAATGTAAAAGTAATAACTACCACCAAGAAACTACGGGAAAAGACTCATCAGGAAGCCATAGAAATAGAAAAGAATAAAACTGTTAACAGAGAAGAAGTGTACCACCTTAGCAACACGTGGAAGAGCCTACTACGAACCGTCACGGTCAATGGAGCGGAAACTACACGGTTGGATGCACCAGAGGCGTATATAAGAAGAATGTCGGGCCATGGAGAATCAGTTCAGTTATCCTGAAGAAGCTGTCAGTATGAACAGCGAAACGTCGAACGAAAGTTTTGACACACGGCGAAACCCGCAAGAAGCTGTTTGTTATAGCAGTATCTCTTGTGCCAAAATAAGACAAAGCGACCAAGAATGCGAGGTTTTTTCCAGTTTTTTCTTAACATAACTTCGGAACTCCCATAGCTAGGGGTTTAGCTTAGTCTCACAAGATTCAGCGAGACTATGAAAACATTTTGGATGGCAGCAGAACAATATCAGAGCAGTAGTTCACCAACAAAGTTACGATTTAGAGGTGAAAAAATAAGGAAATTTTACGATTTTCGATACGTTTTTGGCAATATCTCGGAAACGGTTATTATTAAAGTAAGTATTAAAAGGCTCTAGCGTCAATTTTAATTTTTCAAAACTAAACCTCAAACATCTCAAAAACGGTTGGAGATTTTCACCCACTATTATCCCCTTATTACTGCTAGTTACTACGGCTGTAAGTGCATTCCTTTAATTACACGATAATATTTCATAATATCTTTGCCATTCTTTCCTGGAGTGAATTTATTTCAAATATTTTGAATTGTGTCTAATAAAATTGCATCTTCCCATTTTGTATACCTCATACACTTCTTTCGAAAACTCTCTGTATATGGTGCGCAGGCTATTCTTGGAAACATCTATCTAGAAGTTTCACTACAAAGCCAGACACTCTAAAATATGGCTTAGCGGGCAAAAATTCATACCGCCTAGGAACTACCTCTACATACACGGAAGGTATGAAATGTGTCTCCCGTAATACCCAGGGCCGTCTACATATGTTAGGTCTTAATATTTAAACGTATAGCCCCTTGCGGGAAGTGGGGACGCACGTGTGCGTGGCTACCTTCCGCACATACATACGGAGAGTGTATATCCCGCTGGATGTCGCTGGGATCGCGCTCACCTCTCCGAAATTAATGACGTATACATTTTTCACGCGGATCCCTTTTCTGTCACATTCGCTTTGCTGTGTCTTTTCCTTTGCCTATCGCATAGTCTAACGCTCTTAAAGGTGGCATATAGTGGGTTACAAATCCATATTTATTTTACATATATAAAATTTAAGATAAGTCAAAAGTGGAATTGTGTGTACTTCTGGATGAAAAATTGGCGATATTTTGATGCGTTTTGACTTAAGTTGCAATGTTTCTTTGTAATCTTTTTTCGGCACAAATGAATATTAAAGTATCCCCATTTAGTGATTATTGCTCTTATTCTATTCTTTGTATGTATAAGATACTCTGTATTATCCTAATGCCCCGAAGAGTTGTCGACTAATGCGAGAGGCCACAGGTTCGAATCTCACTCTGGTCAATTACGGTAACCGGTTCTTTTTTTTTCTGGGGCCATAATGATGATTAGCAGAGAGATTTGGCTATGTCGGGTGGGTGTAAAGCAGTTGAATGTGCTGTAGAATCTGTAATACATCCAATACATAGCTATAAGGTCCTGTTTATAATATCGACTGCAAGAAAAACTTGTATCGGCTTTGCTTATAAAGTTTAAGGAAACTGTAGATGTGCTTCTACCACAAGTAATTCCAGATTAGTACTAATAATATTAACAGAAGTGCACTACAAGAATATAAATGTGCTAATTATGGATAAATATAAACACACTATGAAGTCAAGCAATTGAGGGAACTCAAAATTTAGGATTTGGATCGTATAAGGTTGGAAGATTATTTTTAACCTAGGCCAAACAAAGTCCATTACTTGCAGAAAAAAAAACAAGCGAAAAATAGATGGCCAAAAAACACAAAGGTTGGCTTCCTAAACACTGGAATCGGATACATTGGAGGGATGAGCTTAGACCTGAAGTTTCTGTTGGTGATAGGCGGAACAAAGTCGTTCGACAGAAACTGCAAGCTTAAAAATGTTATGATGTGAGGCTCTACGAGGGTGGTCCGAAATGTTCCCGGCCTGATAGTGACAATGACAATTTATGTTTTCGAAAACTTTTATTTTTCAACATAATCTCCTTTAAAATTAATACAGCGATGTTCCAGTGGAAGTGCAGCAAAGCCGGAAGTGTTGCAAAGTACCTGTCCACAGCCGCAATCGCTTCTTGATTGGACGAAAAATGTTGACCAACGAGGAAGATTCTGTGTTTTGGGAAGAAATGGAGGTCGGAGGGAGGCAAATCTGGGGAATAGAGCAGATATTCCAGCAGTTCATAGTGCAAATCCCTTAATTTTCTCTTCCCCAAGACGCCCTTGTGGGCAGATGCATTGTCCTGATGAAAGTTTTTTTTTCTTCTGCAAGCCGGGCCCGCTTTCATTAATTTTTGGCATCCAATTTCCTTAGAAGGTTAGAATAGTATTCACCAGTCATTGTTTTACCTTTTTCAAGACATTCAATCAACAGAATTTCTTTCGCATCCCAGAACACCGATGCTATGACCTTTTTTCTTCTTCGGAACTGAAGAACCGGCCTTTGTCCACTGCATGGGCTGTCGATTCTAGTGTATGATGGTGAATCCATGTTTCATCCATTATCACATAGCGACGCAGAAAAAGTGCTTTGTTCTTCGTAAAACGCGCCAAGTACACTTCGGAAAGTTTCGTGCAAATGCGTTTTTGATCGGCAGTTAACACGTGCGGCACTCATTTTGCGCAAAGCGTTTTCCTGTGCAATTCCTCGTACGAAATAATAATAATAATAATAGCGATTTATTGACTGAAAAACGGATACACTTCCATACATAAATGCTATAATAGAGAAATATACATCATTTTAACCAAAAAGACTAATTCGCAGTTGCGTAATACACAAAGGCGCTCTTCCTGTAGTCTTGTACAGTGAAAACAAAATAAATAATAGTATTTATGAAATAAAGAGAAAAAAAAGAAAAAGTATTCACCCAAAATAAATCGTAAATGTGAATCTGATGTACAAAAAGCAATAATTCTAACTGTTAAAAGTGAAACACGGACAGTTTATTGCTTTTGTAGAAGGATTGGTTTAAATTTTATTTTTATAACCTTCGCAAATAAGGAACCCACCGCAGAAAGATATTTATTAAAGACCCTGGCAATGTTATAAGAAAAACTTCTCTTATAAATCTTCAATCTGTGTTTCGGAATATTAATCAAATAAAAACCGCGAACGATACGTGGATGTAATTGATTGCGAAATTTAACTTTATTATATAAATACCGTGGTCTTTGTTCTCTTAAGATGTTATTAAATAAGGTGATGGTATGGAGGGTACGTCGATTGTCTACGTTCAAGTATGAATTAGTTTTTAACAAGTGCGAGGTTGGACATCTTCTAGGCAAACCATTCACCAATCTTACACAGCAGTTCTGTACACGCTGAATCTTCGCCGCGTACCGTTTGCTAATACAAGGAGCATACGCTACATCACCGTAACTAAAATGAGACAAAACCAGTGCCTCACACAACAGAGATTTAGTAAGTTCATCAAAATGGCGACGTTTAATGAATAGAGATTTCAGTGTACTAAAGGCCTTCTGTATCATAAAGTTCGTCTGTTTTGCGAATTGTAATTCAGAGTCCATATAAATACCCAGGTTCTTAACGCAATCCTGTGATCTTAAAGTGTGAGAGGCTAGTTGAATATTTAAACCAGATTTAAATCCTTCCTGGCTTTGCGGGGTCCAAAATAAAATGAATTGTGTCTTAATGGGATTAATCTTTAAATGGAACTGATCAGAATACTTGCATATGAAGGGTGCACGGGAATAACGATCAAAGTCCATATTCATACATTAAGAGATAAATGAATTTTAAAGTTTGACACTTAAAGGTTTAACACGAAACTACATTATAGCAACTTTGTTTTCTACGGACTACGACCGTTTTTGAAATAATTTGAACGCGCATTATTATAATACTCAGAATTTCCTACAAAATGGCACCCTTATCTCATTTTCACAAAAAATGGACTTTGATCGTTATTCCCGTGGACCCTTCATATGTTATCCAAGTCCTCATTAATCCGCTTATCTGCAGACTGAATTTCTGTTAACTCAAAGGAATAGTAAATTTGAGTATCATCTGCATATTGATGACAATTGCAATGTTCGATTGCAAGCGGGAGGTTCGAAGTATATAAACAGAACAGTAGTGGACTTAGTATTCCTCCCTGCGGTACCCCACATGATACAGGCAGCCCGAGGATACATCAGAACCAATTCTAACCCTCTGAGATCTGCCACTTAGATATAATCCAACTAGTAAGCTTGCCTCTGCCGATAATCCAGCACAATTCAAGGATTCAAGCAGAGTATCATGGTGTAATGTATCGAACGCCCTGCTAAAGTCCGGCAGAACGAGCGCTGTAACTCTACCACCATCGGTCGCTTTGAGTATATCATCCGTAATACTAAGGATGGCCGAAGTACAACTGTATCCCGCTCTAAAACCCGACTGATTGGGTGGTAAAATATCGTTATCGTTAACAATTTTTTTCAATTGTTTCGCAATACATTTCTCGAATAGTTTAGAAAAAATAGGGGTATGCTTATAGGTGTGTATAATGTAACCAATGCGTTCTTTTGATATCCATACAGCAGTAGTCATTTCACGCACCTTCGTACGCCGATTTTCAAAACCATATCGTGTATTTTTTTTTTTTGATAACTTCCGGTGTGATTACACTTTTCATCAAGCTTACTCAGATGTCCTTTGAGTTTATGATGGTCTGAAAGTATTCATGTTAATATGAGAATACTATTGTTCTTACCATTCTGTAAATCTCTTCTGGTTCTAGATTCCCAGAAGAATTTTATTGGCATCATGCCCTGTGGATTCTCCCAATGATTTCATTGTTTTTTTTTAGTAAATAATACCTATTTAAATGAATTTGGAAAATAAGGAAACAGATACGGAAGAATAGGGCTTGTATTATGAGCATTTTTGGTAAAAATTTCATGATGGTGCACTTTTATTGCAGGTAGGTTAAAGATAATTATGTATTGTTCTCTAGTGTGGAGCATATTTTGGCTTTCGAGCTAGTAATTTTTCTTTTCTATTTTTCTACGTTTTAATTTTGCTCGCTCGTAATTAAAGTCCAGCCTAGCAAAGAATCGCGTGTACAACGGAAAAATTATTTATCACCGGACCCGGTTTCAAAACACCGGGACATCCCATAAATCACCCCTCCAACTCCCCTATCTCCTATGCGACCCCGCCGTAGGGGCACTCAAATTATAGCCCCGACACATCGCTTTTCCTTCCACAGGGCTTCCCTCTTAAAAACAATTTGCGGCGAAGATATTGTATTAGAAATTTTCGGACGAGCATAAATCACTATGGGCTTTTCTTTCATCCTAGAGAGAACTGGTCTCCCCCCGTCCTCCGACCGCCCCCCACCACCTAAACATAATATGATATCGGAACGTCTCTTGATCTATAGCCTCGCAGAAAATTCGGTCAACCCGCTGCTTCGTTGAGTGGGGGCGCCGATAGATGGCGCTCTCGAGGGGGAACTCTTGTTTAGGCCGAGAGAGGCGGAACCTTAGCTATAAATTCCCTAAATACGTGCAAGATTAAACCACAAATCGCTGTTGTCTTACGGGCTAATTCATTTATATCGATCTCTGTATACACCAGTGCCGGAGTAACTGAAGCTACCAGACGGCATTTTAAGACAGTATTATATACCATCGGAAGTTTACCTACTCACTAATTAAATCCTATCGTTGTCTTCGTCGCGACGATATCCTCTCTGCGGTTTCACAATCTTAACCGCTCGTGAACTGGTGCACATGTGCGCCGCGCCACACCGCTTCGGGTTTATTACGTAATATTGAGTTGCTGTTGTTTTCTGGGTATTTGTTAGACGTCTTCGATGCATATTGTTATAGTTACCGAAGGGAACGATGATGATAGGTATTTGGGGTGAGTGGATAGGGGAAAATTAAGCGGAACGCGCTCGTTGCAGATCGGCTTATTATAACTTCATTACCTCTCCCTCTAATCCTCTAATGCATTGTATTAGATATTACTTGCAGTTTCTGTTGTAGCTAATGAAATGCATCGGTTCATATAGAGTCATAAACGTCGGCAAAATAATGGCGATATTGAATACGTATCTGCATATACGGTTTCATTGTTGCAATCGCGTCCCGTTTTGTATTTGAATATTACCTAAACGCTGTAGAATATCGCAGGATATGCAACCAGGATTACTCGTTTCAGTGCATTAAGCTGCATATAAATTAGTGGCGTTGTGATTTTGTTCTACTTACGACTTGTAACAGTGATTTGAAATGAATTTGTTTCTCTGGAAAATGACAAGAATGCATCTTATTGACAGATTATACTAGCTGACACGATTTTTATAACTGACTTAACAATCTAACATTGTAATAACTGTATGTACGTAGATAGAAGGGTGATGTTACACTGCGACCTAAAAAATCTATTGTGTCCCCTATTCTTGCTGCCTTACAGCTGGCCTTCCAATCCTATTCCTTTCAGAAAGTGTAGGATGTCAGAGGGTCCCAGTCTAGGTAAGTCTCCCTCCTCGATTTCACATGCTCCCAAGTGCAACGCCCTCGAGTTGCACAGTGCTACGCAGTTTGAGAGGAGGTGGATGGGTGTTTCATCTTGTTCCCCACAAAATCTACACTTAGATTCCTTTTCCAATCCAAGCTTACTCATGTGTCCTTTCAGTCTACAATGGCCTGAAGGTATTCCTGTTAATATGCGAACATTGTTCTTACTCAGGTTGATGCATTCTGTAAACCTCTTCTGGTTATAAGTTCCAGAAGAATTTTACTTTGCCTCATTCCTGGAGATTTTCCCAGTAACTGGATTTTCTCTGCTCCATTTCTATTTTTAGTTTCTTCAGTATTGTACTGCTACTTAACTCGCAAAAGGGTTCAGGTCCTACAAAGGGCATTCCAGCTCCTTTTTGCGAGGTTATCCGTTATTTCGTTTCCTTCCACTCCTGTGTGACCCGGAATCTAGAGGAGGGTTACTTTATTTCTTTTGCCTAGCTCATTTAATTCCCTAGGCATCCCAGACCATCTTGGAACTGATTTCATAGAGCTCAGCGCCTTGATGGCTGCTGACTATCAGACATGATGATACTCTCTGCTTCCGATAATTTCTATCTATATGAACTGAAACACATCTTTCAATAGCGTGTATTTCCGCCTGAAAAAATACTTGGATATTTTCCCAAGACTTTCGAAATATGTGATTCTAGGCCCATATATTCCTATTCCAGTTCCCTCTGCCGTTTTGAAGCCATCAGTATACCATTTGATGGCATTTCTATTCAAGTTCAAGATGGTGTTATGATCCCACTCGCTCCTGTTACTGAGCTTTATGATGAATTCCTTCACAAAGCTGATTTTTTTTAACATATCAACCCGGGGCATATCCCAGGTTTGATCACCGTCAGGAGATTGAGGCCTATGCCTAATCATTCCTTCCTTGACCATTCTGAGTGTGGTTCTTTTTGCCACGCCCTCTACTACAATATGGAGAGGGGTAAGATCAAATACTACTTCGATAGCTGCTGTTGGGCAGGTTCTCATTCTCTCCCCGTTATGCATACACATGCTAATCTTTGCACTTTCGAGAGGTTAATTCTCGCGATGGCCAGGTTAGTTCTTTTGCTCCATAATAACTGTAATTAAAGAGTGTATTCTAATATAGGGTATTACGTGACATTTTACATTCCAGTACAAGATTCTCTCTACTGCAGAATCGTCACGCAAAATTCAGTTTTTTTTCCAAAGTATAAAGAAATGTCTGTTACCGCAGTGCTTGCTGTAAATGGACTTTATTAACCCTGAAATCGTAAATGACATAGTACAAGTCAGCTCACATATAAATATATAAACAATACAATAATAAATTAACACAAATATATATTAAAAAAATTATGTTAGACAAATATTCACTGGACAGTAACAAATGCCTTTGTCATGTAAGGGCAGCATTTGATTGAGTAGATTTTTAATTTTCTTTTGAACAGACTTCTTGAGGAACTAGTTCTTATATGTGTGGGTAACTTATTCAAAAAAATTCTTTCCCGTATACAAGGGAGATTTTTCAAAATAAGAGTTGTTATGTTTTTTCATATCGGAGCAAGTCACCGTGTCTGGTGATATAGTCATGGCTAATGCCCACCATCTCACGTTCGGTATATTCTAAAATATACATAATGCTGTTAAAAATGTAAAGCGCAGGTAAAGTTAAGATGTTGTTTTCTACAAAGACACTCCTACATGATTTAGTTGGACTTAATTTAAAAATGATTCTAATTATGATTGTGAACGTCTAGAAAAAATACACAAGAAAGAGAAGCAAGCAAACATGATTTTGTGTTTTTTTTTTTATTTTAACATTAAATAACATTTCAAAAAGCCATTCAACAACGAATTCTCTCTTGTAATGTTATAGCCTCCATTACTGTTCAAATATTCAACACTAACTAATTTGTATTGGATTAATAATTAATAATCTAAATGGGGATCGGACAATGTTTAAGTATTCACAGCTTGTCAAGTATTGAATAAAGTACGGTTTTGTATCGTTGAATAGCATTCCAACTGCGAATAAATAAATGTATCGAAGTGAAGGGGCACAGTTTCGAACACATGGTTTTTTGAAATGTTAGTTTATATTAAAATAAAAAAACACAAAATCATGCTTCTCTTTTTTGTGTATTTTTTCTAGACGTTCACAATCATGTTTTTTTTTGCGATTACAGCGCAATCTGTTACGAATCGAAAAAAAAAATCAAACCAAAAACTACATACTTGATGGCGTAGAATCTGAATCTGCAATACAAAATGGGGGTTCCCATTTAAGATTTTAAAGTTTTAGTGAGCCCCCTGCATTATAACAAATCTTATTAAGATCTTTTTTTGATTTGATGCAGTGTTTTAGGGATATTCCGTTGTCTCAAGATAAAAAAACTCACCCTGTATAAGTAACACTGAATAAGGTTCACTATAAACTGAAGGATTTATTGATATCATTTGAATACCAAACTACCAAACTCGTTAAATATAACTGAAGATATCGAAAAACGTAAAAATCGTTTTTATATCAGCATAAACGTCATGAAAATATCATATAATAACCGAGCATAAAAAATTATACAAAAGCGGTGCTTAAAAATGAAATAAAAAAAGCGAATTCTATACGCATATGAACGCATAACCAAATGAAATTTCAACAAAACACCGTTTTTGTTCGGTATAGCGTGAATTCCCCGTTGTGAGCTTTCTGCATAACCATTCGCACACAAATAAATATTTATTCAAGAGTGCATTCATTCATTCATATATAGAGATACTATTTGCTTTTGCAAATAATTCCTTCCAGCTATACATATCGCGCACGGTCGTCGAATGTGTATGTAAGGGTAGCTTCCCCGATTTTTTTTGCCCCGGTGTCCATTTTAACATACAACGGACGCAATTAAACGTGAATAAAATCGGCAGTCGGGCACGTAGTTTTAATTTTTCAACCCGGAATCAATTTGGAAATTCTAATTTCCCGTTACGAACTCTGCGATGTTTCAATTTATTCTTATACCGTTGACCCAGTACTATATATATTTTACTGATAGCCGTTCCGTTCGCCCTCTGTCGTTATGATTCATCATCCATCTACCAGGGGGAGGATTCTGTTCCTCTATTTCGGATGGCGCGAAATGATAAATCGACGTACTTTTCCGTCAGTTCTCGACCGGGTATTAATGCGGCTTAATTAATGCGTTTCCCGCTTTTCGGGAGCACGCACTCGAATTTTATTAATTGTGACCGCTTTTCATCCACTGTATCGTTGATTCTAAGGTCTAATTTTCCATTTTGGGGAAAATGTTTTCTATAAGGTTTATAAAATTCAATCAAAAATAACATAATAATATTTCGTAGACAATCAGGTAATTCAAGGTAAACTTAAAAAGTTAAAATATTTATGGCAACTATTAAGCATAATAGGTCATTATAATATCAAAAATGTCACGGAAAATAATAAATTGTAACAACGTTTTCTTTGTTTCGTTTGCTTTACTTGTTTTGATAATATTTTGCGGGGTTTATCAACGGAGAACTTATTTCGTATTTATACATAAACGCAGCAATTTAATGTAACGTGATCATCAAGCTCTAAAGCGATGTTATGAAAATCACCCTCAATACAATAATTGTTGGTTTGCGTTTTAATTTCTCAGAACAACAGGACAAAAATATGCACGCACATAAATACAAGTCAGCAAAATCACATTTACTTAATATTAAACATACAATAGTGATTATACAGTAATGATTTACAACCGAAATTACGTGCCACGCCCGTGGGCGACTACAGTCTAGAATCAGAACAGGGTCGGAAAACTGTTTGTCGTGTCACACCCGAAAAGCGAACTGCGATGCATAGTCCTACAGGAATGAAGAAAACCACTGTCGTGTCACATCCGCAGAGCGACTAACATCTGTAATTAGATTAGGGAGGAGGATTAAGTATCGACTAAATCTACCACGACGCGGTAAATGCACGCGGTTTTCAAGCATGCGTAAGTTAAAATATGCAGTGTGTTGGACGCAGGATAAGAATCGAAACTAAGATACGTGCCGGCGAAATAACACAAACAAAAGTTAATGAATGAATAACGTAGCTCTAACGTTACCAAACTATTGGAGAATTAACCGGGGAACTAAAAATTATACAAAATATAGTTACTAGCGTAAAATATACTAGAATTGATTCTCCCACCATTACAAAATTTCACAGAAAAAAACTCTGCATTGGGCCATACTCTAACAACGTAATAAAGCCCATTTAGTGCAGATACAAATAAGAGGTTCAAGATTCTAATCACTAAGCGAACCACAACATCCATATCATCATTAGTAGGCCTTAGGTAGTCTTCATGCGTCTATGATTGACACTTGCATACACTTTATTATGTGTACTACTCTGTCTTTATCACAAGTAAGGAAAATCAATTTATTGGTACTTGTGGGTGTTGGAAAACTGCTGTTGGACAAGGGTTGGGATTCTGAAACAGACAACGTATTTGTAGACGCTTCTTCCAAGTGTCTTAGGAGTCAAAGAATTCCTATCCTATTTTTAAAAAAATTCTAATTGTTTCCAATTCACTTTCTTGTTGTGTTTTGGCAGGCTTTGCTCCTAGTTACAGTTTCCTATTGAATGTTCTTAATTTGTGGGTTCGCTGTAAAATACCACATTTGTTTTCCACGTAATGTTGAAGTTTATCTTGTTTTAACAAACTCAGAGCTTCTTCCATCATGTGTCGAGTCCAGTTGGCCGCCATATCGCGACATTTTTACTCATGCTTCAGTAAAATATAACAGAAAGATATGTGGAAAACAATAACGATAAATTATGGGTAATATTCATTGACAGTGTTTATACCTTATATATAGTCAACACAATACATTATTCTATTCTATTATTGTATTCTTATTAGGTCGCAAAGATGTTTTAACAACCTCAGCATTTTTCTCTCAAAGTTAGTCATTGCTTCCAATCAAAAAATGAACAGCTTCCTCCACAAATTATTTTGAAAAAGACCTTAGCAGCCTGTCTTTCGTATATAGCTCACATTTTCATTTAATCTCTTTATTTTTACTGCTAGTCGATAGAAAACATTCATTCGCATTAACAAATTAATGTATTTCTGCTATAACTGTAATAATTAGGAAAAAATTTCCCAAGAATTTTTTTTCTCCTCACGCAGGATTCGAACCTGCAACCTCTCGTTTGCCGGACGAGTTCTTTACCAATTAAACTAAGAGGAGATGTAAGTTCGAGCGTTTAACCGAACATATGTCGATATTAGATCTCGAAAGGCCGGCAGGATGACAAGGATTCGCATTGTCAACCATTTTCAGGGCAATTATGTAGCCGAAAGAAATTGTCTCACTACTCGAACGCATTCGTTTGTCCCTTGCTGTACAATATGTGTAATATAGAATTTCAACGGACTATTAAAGCTAATTTATCGTATTCATTTATTCATCACGTTCGTATATATTAAAATTACATTATCTCTAACTGGGTTATTTTCGAATATTGTCGATAATTTTATAACGTAATGTGTATTGTTGTAATGAATACAAAATCCGGAGGGCTATTAAATTCTGCTCATTTAGATGTAATGCGGTCCGCGAATGAAATTCGAATTTGTGACGGTCGAAAGGAAATTCACGATTGTAAATCAATTTAAATATTTCATAACAAAATATGGTGGCTCCGAAAGTATTTTATTCGTCATTATCCCTGCATTTAAAAGGAAAAGTGAATATTTTAATCTATGTCGATGAATTAAATCAAATTGTTTATAAAATAATTAACATGCGGTAGAGTAATACGTGTTACAAATTTATAATTATCAATGCAATATACATACACAGCATTAAAGAGATTTCTGTTTGAATATTATATCATATACTATGTATTGGTATATGATATAATATTATAAACTGTATTTCATCGTTTTACTTCTTGTATATTTTATCATTTATTATACTGGTTATAAAGGCCTTTGACTTAAGAGCTGAGAAACGACTCGTACTGCATATTGCTGATTGGCTCGCAAGATTGGTAATCATGTCACACTTCCTTCTCAGCCGCGCTGCCGTCACATACTACTTATAGGCCAAGATTAATCCTTTTCCGATATCTAGCTGAACGGACTACGAAAGACTATGTCGTGTCACCCACAGGACGATTACGATCTATACAACGTGGATAGCAGAAACCATGTTGTGTCACTCTGAAGGATGACAACGGTCTCTAGTGCATAGAAAACGTGTGACTATCTCGTGTCACCCCAGGGGGCAACGGCGATCTATAACCGAACGAAAAGCGAAAAGCCAGGTCGTGTCACCCCTAAGGACTATAACGATTTCTAACTGAACGGACGACGAAAGACCATGTCGTGTCACCCACGGGACGACTACGATCTATACAACGTGGATAGCAGAAACCATGTCGTGTCACCCCGAAGGATGACAACCGTCTTCAGTTGCGTACAAAAACCGATGACAATCTCGTGTCATCCCACGGGGCAACAGCGATCTATAGCCGAACAAAAAGCGAAAAGCTAGGTCGTGTCACCCCTAAGGACTATAACGATTTCTAGCTGAACGGACGACGGAAGACTATGTCGTGTCACCTAGAGTACGACTACGATCTATACAACGTGGATAGCGGAAACCATTTTGTGTCACCCCGAAGGATGACAACAGTCTCTAGTTGCATAGAAAACGGATGACTATCTCGTATCACCCCACGCGGCTACGACGATCTATAGCCGAACGAAAAACGGAAAGCTAGGTCGTGTCACCCCTAAGGACGACAACTATTTGTAGCTTATGCCCGGTATCGTTTATATGTTACGCAATACTGGACGATTCAAGTCTACCATATCGATAACATGCAATGTTCTCTTTGAATCTGGTTGCGATCGAACGCTTTGTTTGTCCAATATCAATTTTATCACATTAACATGCTATTTATAAATCCCCACTATTGGCTACGCGGTCTTTATTTATTAAGCAATTTTAATGCTGATATGTATTCTTTAGCAGTCGGTATGTCATTTTGTTTTATAATAAATGAGTCTATGGGCTGGATATATTTGTTCCTAGCTGAATTTGCAATTTAATTGTTGATTAATTTTGTGATCTGTCATTTCTTTGTACTTTGTTGTTTTCATTTCTATTTAATTTCATGTATTTTTATCTCTGATTCTCAATTTATTGTTTAATTATTGTAATATTACTAACAGCTTCTTGCGGGTTTCGCCGTGTGTCAAAACTTTCGCTCGACGTTTCGCTGTTCATACTGACAACTTCTTCAGGATAACTGAATTGATTCTCCATGGTCCAACATTCTTCTTATATACGCCCCTGGTGCATCCAATCGTGTAGTTTCCGCTCCATTGACCGTGACGGTTCGTAGTAGGCTCTTTCACGTGTTGCTAAAGTGGTACCCTTCTTCTCTGTTAACGGTTTTATGGCTTCCCTGATGAGTATTTTCCCGTAGTTCTTGGTGGTAGTTATTATTTTTACATTCTTGAAATCCATTTTGTGTCCGGTGTCGTGCATGTGTTCTGCCACCGGTGATTGCTCGGTCCTTCTTAATCTTGCGTCCCTCTCGTGTTCTTTTATTCTTATGTCGATGGCTCTTCCTGTTTGTCCGACGTAGCACTGTCCGCATTGGCATGTTATCTTGTAGATACCTTCTCTGCGCCCCTTGGGTATCTTATCCTTTCCGGTCGGTAGATACTGCTGGATCGACGTTGCAGTCCCGAAGCGTACTTGTACGTTACGTTTCTTCAAAATTCGGCCTACTTTTTCGGTGACTCCTGCTATGTAAGGTAAACACGCCATCCCTCTTCGCGGTTCTGTAGTTGTCTCCAGTGTCGTCTTCTTCTTAGTGGCTCTCCTTATGTCGATGTCAGTGTAACCATTCTTCTTTAGTGCTTTCTCCAAATGTATCTTTTCACTGGTAAGATGTTGTTCGTCACTGATGGTTTCGGCTCTGGATAGCAATGTTTGTATTAATGTATTCTTCTGCATCGGATGATGGTGAAATCTTGCATGAGCAATATCTATCGGTGTGCGTCTTCTTTCTAAATACTGCGTGCTGTAGCATTCCCTCTTTTGTTTTCTTAACCATAACATCCAGGAAAGGGAGATTTCCATCTTGTTCTTTCTCCATGGTAAACTTGATGGCTGGGTGCTGTGAGTTTATGTGTTCCAAGAACTGTTGTAGTTTTTTTTTAGGACTTCTTCTTCAAATGCTTCCATAAACAAGTTGGCTATTACTGGTGATAGGGGCTTCCCATTGCTGTTCCGTTCTTCTGCTCGTAGTATTTTCCTTCATACAAAAAGTATGTTGTGGATAAGCACAGTTTCACTAATTCAATGATGTCTTCTTGTAGTCCAAGTTCTGGAAGTAAGGCCAGTGCGTCCTCCGTGAGTATGTTAGTGAATAGCGATATAATGTCGAAACTTACTAAAATGTCTGTAGGTTCAGTCTTTAGCGTAGACAGAATATCCACGAAATGTTTCAAATTCTTCACAGACGTTGCAGTTTGTCCGGTATATGGCTTTAGTAAGTTAGCTAAATATTTCGACAAATCGTAGGTCGGTGATCCAATGTTGCTTACAAACGGTCTTAATGGCACTCCTTCTTTATGTATTTCTTTTGGTATTCCATACAGCCTGGGTGGTCTAACACCTCTTGGTAGCAATCTGTTCTGCATATCTTTAGGTATCGATGAAATCTTTATGCTCTCCCTTACTGTTTTTGTGATCTTCTCCGTTAGTTATAGTTACACCGGCCGTGAAAGCCTACGCAGTGTTAATTATTGTAATATTACTCAGCAGGTTTTCGATTGTATGTTTTGGCATTTTTCTTTTGTCCTGAAATATTTTGCGTTTGTCAATTTTACTTTTACATGACAGAAAATGCGCTTAATATGCGGCTGTATTTAAATTTGTAACAATTGATCTCTAGCAATCATCTCATTTCCCTCTCATCGTCAAACATGGTCACTTAAAAACTTTTTGTCGTGCATTTGCAACTCCTCACCAAACAAGGTTAGATAAATTCCACCTTACTTAACACCACCAAGTCTTCACCAGTTGCAAAGTTCCCCCCACCCACAACTCCTCGAGACTTCAAGTCGTGCCCCGAGACCCTGTATACAACGACGTAGCCATGCGTAGCCGCTAAATTTACAAACGTAATGCTAAATTTTCGAGCCCTGACGAAATTATATTAAAAAAGTTTGCACCAGGATACGGCGGACAGGATATAGCGAGCCTTGTATACACAAAAATATATAAATGCGAAGGAATACGAGCACAAAACGTGGATGAATGTGAAGAGTTTGTGCAACCGACGCCGACAGACGTATACAGCCCTGGAAATTTGAACTCTCTCCCTCGTCTGGGCAAACAGCGTAGATGGCAGGATGAAGTTGAAACACGTAGTTCCTCCTGTTTATGTTTAGCCCCGTTAAAATAATTTCGCCGGGTCCCGGGTTGTCTGGGATAACGTACATCATCTCGAATTATAAATTCAAATTAAAAACGATGAATTATGGACAGGATTAGCGATATTGCGATGAGGTATCTTGATGAAATTTCGGGATTTTTATTTGCCGAGTAAGATCTGTTTACTTTAGATAATTAAATCGTTTCTAAAATAAACTCTTGTAGGATGTGAATAAAATTCGTAAGCGTATCGAAACCTCCTTTGACTTTTCTTGTTTTCTTATGTTTCTCTTTGAAAACATAAATATTTGTGCCTACTAGAATGTCGTATTATTAGAGTCATGTGACCATTTGAATAAATGACCACAACTGGCTAACACTTCGCGGCTTTTTATTATTTTTTTTTGTGGGGGGGGGGGGGCGCCTAACATGAAGTCTCTGAAAATACTAAGCTCCTGAGCTTTTTGTATTTAGTCTGCTATATACAATCTGCACAGATTTCTGGCTGGTTGATCAGAATTATAATGCCAATGTAATTATAACCATTTTTCAAAAGTCGCAAAATAAATCGTACTTTGAACACGAAACCTTGGAAAGAAGTTTTTGTAGATCTCGAAAGTAGGTACCTCCAAATAACGTCTGGAAAGAATAACAACATTATCCTTTAGCATTTCGCAATAAGATGGCACTTTTTATTTAGGAGTAATAGCTACTACAGAATGAAAATAAAATTAAATTAAATCCATAATATTACATTTTACCAGAAAACTGGAATATAAAAGTAGTGATATATAAGAAAATATGACAATTAGAAATTTTATTACAGAATTACTTCCTAATATACGGAGGTGTTTAACAGGTTATCTAGCTAGACGGATTATAACATCACATAACATTGTATAAACAAGGTCTATGTGTGAATTGAGATTAAGTTATTTGTACCATGGTCTAAGCAGCATTTATTTTACTGGAACGCTGAGGATTCTTAGTCAGAAGAGGTTGAAACTTTTAACTATTCATTTCATTCATTCATTCATTAAATTAGGGTGGGCACCTAAAGTCCGGGCACTTGAGCTAGGTGCTCATTGTACCATCCCTATTAAGTCTCTTATTTCCACTCGAGCAGCTTGGTGTTCTCTATAAAGCCCAGTATCTTGCCCAGTGGGAACTTGAGAACCATAGACCGAGGGCTCCAATAGATCTCTCCCCAAATATTTCTGCCTGAGTACCTTCAATTCCTCACATGTGCAGATTACATGTAAACTCGTTTCCTCCTGTAGTTCGCATCTTCTGCACCACGGTTCGCTTACTCGACCTGTGTTGTATAGATGATTTTTCAGAGGACAGTGTCCAGCTACCAGCCCAGTAATAGTTTTAGCTGCTTGCTTGTTGCGCCTGAGTAGGTTATCAGAGAATCCAGCATCCCCATCCACTATTAGCGCTTTGGTATGGAGTTCAGTGGACCTCCATTTCTTTGTACTCTCTTTATCTAATCAGGTCCAGATCTCCCAAAATCCCACATACGGGCTCTGGACCATGAAGTGTCTTTTAGAGCCCTCCTTGGCTAGTTCGTCGGCTATTACATTGCCCTTTATATGCTCATGTTCCGGCACCCAAATCAGAGACACCGTGTAGTCTCGTGGCAATGCATTGAGGGATTGTTTGCAGTCTCTAACTAGTTTTGACCTAGTTACGGGGTTCGAGACTGCCTTGGTCACAGCTTGACTGTCAGTCATTATATTAATTTTCGTCCTCATGTAGCCCCCTTTTGCCACTTTTAACTATAAAGATATGCATGTTTGCCGACACATCTAGACATTCGTCAGGTCAAAATTCGGTGTTCAACATTGTCCCCCAGAATATAAATTTGTTGTTGACTATAGTAAAGTAAGCATTATTACTAATGACCACGTAACATAGGTACCTTTTGAAAAATACGCAAGTTGATATGTATATTCTTCTACAATTATTCCAGCAATAATACACTTCCAATGACCGCTTATGCGTTCGCTTATTCTTGTATTATCCATTAGCGGGCTATATTTACACGTTATATTATTGTGGAAAATACTAGTGCTCAAAAAAAAAATTCTTGACGCTTAATAAATCTAAAATATTTCCATTGTAACACCCAATTCTTGGGAAGTCAACATTTATGGGTTAGATTATTACCAAGGAAGAGCATTATTCAGACGCATTGCGTGGCTGGGATACGAAGAGTATTTATAAAGAGTGTATATCAACATATACAATTCCTAGTACCACGTTGCAAAACAGTTTCGTTTACTCTTTGTATATATTGCGCATGTCTACCATTATAGCTCGCAGAAACAGCAGATATCCCATAGCAAACAAGTGTGCAGAAATTATTAAATTGGCCGACTGGAACGATAAGAATCATGTTTATCTGATTCTTATCCCTCCAGTTGGTCAATTCAATTGTAATTCTTTGAGCGAAAAACCCGTATAGAGGACATAGCGATGAAATTACTATTTTACATCATATTAAATATTAATCCGCACGCCTTCCCGAATAAAGAGCCTGTGAACTGGTAGTAAACAATTTTTTTTCGCCACAACCTAAAACCGTACTCTTCGTTGATTATTTCTGAATGTTTTATCGTTTAGTGGAAAGTAAGTATCGTAATAAAAATGGAAATGTTTATTATTTATCAAAATAAAATACATATAACGTTTGTGTTATATGGCTACGTATGTGTATACAAACAGATAAACTTAAAAATCAGATAACTTTTTGAAATATGAAACAAGTATTCTAATATACGTTTAAGTAAATACAGAACCTTCCATAATCTCAATATTGCATCCCTGAGTAAGAATACCTTGGCCTCGTAAATCTGTTAACACACCTATAAGATAAGTATGAGAAACTGTAAGTAGCCACAAAGCATGAATGTAAATATGAAACCCAATATCTTTCTGTCGAAGACAAGACAAGATGAAATTAGATCTAATCCATGTGAATAGGCAACCCAACTAACTATATTCGGCTTTAAAATTTCGAACCATTTCTCTCTCTTTGTTCGTCCGCTTCCAAGACTCTAGGATTTGTTATAAGATCATACCGCAACTTCACTAACGTACATGCAATCAAAAGTTTATATTATGCTTTAGTCCAAAGTAAATTAGAATATGCTTCTTTGGTATGGTATCTTTACTACACCTACCAAATATTAGCCATTGAGAAAGTACAGAAACGATTTTTAAAATACTTATCATTCAGAGTCTCGGGAACCTATCCAGAACGTGGCACAGACTATGGTGCGCTGCTAGTACAGCATGATTTTCAGTCACTGTCAGACAGACGAAATAGATGCAGTGCCAAGTTTTTACATAATGTGTTAACGAATATTGTAGACTCACCATCTTTGCTTGCCTGTATTAATTTCCATGTTCCAATACAAAATACGCGATCGTATGTTGTGTTTAGAGCTCCAAGGGCTAAAACTAATGTGTTAGTGAAGTCCCCAGTGTTCCACATGGTAAATAATTCCAATAAACTGTACTCTGGTAGTGATATCAATCAAGTTTACCTTTTAGTTTCCTGCTAATGCTATTAACTTTTATATACATAATAAATTTTCCACTTCTGTATTATTTCGTTTCAAAATGTATATGTAATGTTGATTCTTTTATGTACACTTCTCACAGGAAAAATCGGGACACCAGCAATCGTGAATTTTAAAATTTCTTGGGTGTAAATGCAGCTTTCAGAGGATATATGCACTTATCAAAGCCATAAATCACTTTTTTGTGTGTTTTATTGCGATCAAAGATAAAGACTAAAAATTTAAACAGAAATATAAATATATATAGAGAAAAAGGTTTATACATTAAATAACACATTGGAATTTCAGTGGCGGTTTTTCTTAGAAAATCCGAATACGGAAATATTATGCAAAGAAAATACATAACAAACTAAAAGGCCTCTTGAGTAGACGGCACTATTTAGAAATACACATATATGTATTTAACTTGTTTGATGTTATGTAGAGATAATTCTCTTTTTAAGAAAACATTTGGCCATGGGACTTTAATATTATATTATCTATTACTATGATATTAATTACTTAGTTTGATTTATGCCCGCAAGTAAACCTTTAGCAACAGACAATATGTCAATCAGCTCCTGAGTTTTTGAACAATGTGATTTTACATTGATTAATTACACTATTATTGAGCTATCTCATTTATTGTTGTTTTTAGTATTCTTAAATATTGTAATCACTACAAAATATTTTTCATGTATTAAAAAATTACCGAAAACAGTTTAAGATTATTTACAAATTTTTTAAAGCAGTTAATTTCGCAAAGAAATTATTTATTTTATTAACCCTCGGTTTATTGTATTTTCAAGAAATATATCTGAACTATCGCCTGTGTAATCCAATGTCCATTCTATTTTTTATGAAATATAGCTAACACTTTTGGTCTGTAACACAGCTTCAGGCAGTAGCAACGAAAAGTAATTAAATACATTTAATACTTTGAATTGATACATCAAATTCCAAAATAAATATTTTAGCACTAACTGAGATTGACGAACAATATGCTTCCTTAACAATGTTGTTATGTATCTATAAATCCAATAATATTTAAATAATTGTTAATAAACCTGTGCTACATAAAGACAGTTTCTAAAAAGACCCAGTGTTGGCCGTATTTCAAGAAAATAGATCAACGACGTCAGATTACACAAGCGATAGCTAAGATATATTTCCTCCAAATACAATAAACGGAGGGATCATAAAATAAATTTAATAATTTCTTTGCGTACTTAATTGCTTTATTTAAGAATTTTTATTAAATAATCTAAAACCTGGTTTGGTAATTTTTATAGATAGAAGAAAACTTTATAGCAATACAAATATTTAAGAATATTAAACAACAACAGTAATTAATACATCAATAATAGTGTAGTCAATAAATCTGTGAAAATCACATCCTAAAACTGAGGAGGCTAACTGACATATTGTCTATTGCTAAACTAATACTCGTGAGCATAAATCGAAGTAACTAATATCAAAGCAGCACTAATACGTAACATAATAAAATCCCATCACCACATGTTTTCTTAAAAAAGAATTATCTCTACATAACATCAAACAAGTTAAATACATATATATTTTCTAAATGAAGCCCTCTATTCAAGAGTTCTTTTGTTGTTAGGTTTTTTTTTTTCATTGTATTTCTTAAAGGAAAACCGCCGCCACAGGAAACTCTGATTTGTTTATCTATACATAAACCTTTTTCTCTCTATATATTTATTTTTCTCTTTAAATTTCTAGTCGTTACCTTTGATCCCAGTAATATACATAATTAAGTGATTTATGGCTATGATAAGTGAATACGTTCTCCGAAAGTTGCATTTACAATCAAGAAATTTTAAAATTCTGAATTGCTGGTGTCCCGATTTTTCCTGTGAGAAGTGTATAACATGTCAGTTTACTTAGAAGTGGTTAAAAGTAATTGCATCGTGCAGTTATTTTGGTTATTCTGGGATTTCTAGGTTATGTCTTTGTTTATATTTGTATGCAACCTAGTTGATGTAATATATTGATGTAATGTATTGTATATATGTATATGTATTGTTGCATTTCTTTATTTTCAATTTATTATTATTATTTCATTTGTATTGCATCTATTGTGGTAGGTAATTATATTGTCCTGTAATTGGTGTCCACCATTGAACAATAAAGATTATTATTATTATTAGATGTGCCGTTGAAACAGATGCCCGCACAATGGTTTGAAGCGCACCCTTAAGGGGTTGACGTCATCCCATAGTCGGTGTCCGCGAATTTCGAATACTCTGTATACTTTTTTCTATAAAGTAAATAAAAAAAATACTTTCTCCACTTATCTACTACTATATTATCTCTCCACAATCAAAAAGGGTTCATAAAGATGTTATTACAACATTCTAAATCCTGCATTAACTTAATGAGTTATATATTCTTCATTTACAGAGGCCGTGCCTTTAAATCGAATTCATTTTATCAACTCCTTTTGCAAAATTATAATAGCAATTTCTCGAGCACCCTTACTTCCTCCTAACTCCATGTAACATTCCATTTCCTGTAAAGAAGCAAAGAAAAGCAAAGAAAAGCACTTATAATCTACAAAATGCAAATAGGCATGCCTCAGAAATGCTTTTTCATTCGTGCACTTTCAACATGGCAGCTTATTTATTCCGCCCGCACTAGGTATTTATTCATCGCTCGTTGCATTTATTTTCATTACGTTCACACACATAAGCTTCCTTCGAAATGAAGTTTTAATAAGCGCCGCTATTTCTCTCTCCCCCTTAATTTAACTCGTCTAGCTAATCTCACGTACATACTACATACCGTTTATACCCATCGCCGCTGCCCGCAAGCGAGCTAGCTATGTAACCGCACGTGGTATTCACCAAACGCCGATTTACATTTTGTCGCGGCGCGCGAAAACTGCTGCTGCGGCTTTGCAGTTCTTACAACGAAAAAAGAAAATACTAAAAAAACTAATTAAAGTTGTAGCCGGCGGAAAATTAAAGTTAGGCCAGCTCATAACGTGAACATAGCTACCTTAATAAGTGGTTGGTTAATTAGAACGAAAAAAAAAGGAATCGAAAAACCCGCCGCCTAGATGGCACCACCGTCGATTTAGGTTTGACATTGCTGGGAATTTTAATCAGGAATGAGAAATGGTTCACTTTAAGCCGCGCGCCACAACGTTGGGATTAAGGGAATCCACTCGACAACGTGTGGGTAGAGTGAGGGGAGGGTAGGTACTTTATATCGTGTCCCGTATGCGCTATAGATCAACCCCGATGGAGAATCCGCTGATTAAAAATCCCTCCGCAAATATTTTCGCCGTTAACTTAATTTAACCGGGCCGCGGGTTGTCGTCTGGGGTTTTATTCAAATTAATTTTTTTATGGTAATTGTATCGGAACGAGAAAAAGGAGGAATGCCATGCCCCATTTTCAAAGATCGTGCGTGCCTCCCAGGGAAGTTCGCTGCCACTGTCGAGCTGCCCTTATCGACGTGAAATATTTCGAAATGACTTCCATCAAATCAAAATGAAAGCTCACCATTGTCGTCGTGGTAAAATAAAACATAAAAATGGAAATATATTAAGATATAATTTCATTATCCACATTTAATTTTCAGTCAATTTCTGTCAGAACCATCAAAATTAAACAAAATTTAATGAAAACAATAAATTAAATAATTAAAGAAAAATAAACATCAGATGAGTATGGACCATAGAATAACCTGACGAGAATGATAACTCTCATACGCTCTCATAACTCGGACTGTGTTTATTGACGCCAGTCGACTATGCTTGTACTAAAAAATTATTTGCGGGCAATTTAAATGTTTACTATTATCTACTCCTTTATATTTATGATTTTAAATGGAACAAAAACACATGATTTTCTAAAATTTCTTCATCAGTTTATCGAAAATCTGGATAAGGAAATTTCCTCCAGAAGATAGAGTATCTAGATCAGATAGTAACCATTCCCGACATTCCTGTAACAGAATCCAATCCTGCACAGACAAATCCCAGCCGTAACACCACCTACAGTTAATCACAAAAATCTACATACACGACCTAAAATTGTAATTCCACAGTAAAGAAAGCCAAATTTAAGTTTTGTTATATACAAAGCTACTTCTGTCTATTGAATAAATACATTGCACAAAAAGAAAATAGAAAGGAGCCGCAATGGCAAGCTAAAAAATTGAAAAACATAAACAGTGCGTCACTCACTTTGTGTTCAGATTCTTCCTGTTTATTATTTATAGCACGTTATATACGAAAAAAATGTTAGTTTCGAATGTACTACTGAAGAGTGCATATCGTCCATATTATTTAAAATTTTTGATACTACTGGTGGGAGCAGAACGTTGAAGTATCAGTTGATATTCGTAATGTAATTGTAAAATTGCGGAATGAAGGCAAATCTTATGGCGAAATAGCAGAAACTGTTGGTAAAAGTTGTGCAACAATTCAAACCATTATAAAAAATTTCAATTCAAATGTATGTGTATTAAATAAACCACGCTCCGGTCATCTCAAACTTTTGAATGAACGTCATGTTCGAGCAATTGAAAAGAGTAAAAGAAAATCCAAGAACAAGTGGTCCTCAGTTTGCGGAAGAAAGTTACCAATAAAGCTGTACATGCAGAAATTTTACGACCTAATGGATTAACGGAAGGGTTCCACGAAGGAAACTTCTCATTTCCAAACAAAATGCACCGAAAAGGATAGATTTTGCAAAAAAATATATTGACAAAGATTTTGAATTTTGGAAAACTGTTCTCTTTACTGATGGAACTAAATACAACATCTTCGGATCAGATGGCAGAGGAAAAATATGGCGTAAGGTAAATGAAGATATGAAGAAGGAAAATTTGCTCCCAACTGTTAAACATGGTGGAAAATCTGTAATGGTTTGGGGCTCGATGGCGGCATCTGGGCTTGGTAATTTAGTTTTGATTGATGGTATTATGAATCACAGACAATATCTGACAATACTGCGAGATAATTTGCATGCATCAGCTGACCGTTTGGGCTTGAAAATCGTTGGATTTTCCAGCAAGACAACGATCCCAAGCATACCACGCATGTTGTCAAAGAGTGACTACTCTATAATATACTTAAACAGCTTCATTCACCACCTCAATCGCTTGATCTCAACCCAATTGAGCACATTTGGGACGAGGTGGAACGAAGGGTAAGGAAGCACAGGGTAACAAATAAAAAATCTTTAAAAGATGCGCTAATTAGAGTTTGGGGTGAAATGCCAGCAGGTGTAACTGAAAATCTTGTACTTTCTATGCCAAGACGACTACAAGTAGTCCTGGATTTGCAAGGTGGACCTACAAAATATTAATATTTTTGCTTCTGAACAGTGAATTTAATGTTAGATTTTATACTATTTACTGTATTTTGACTGTTATGAGGGTTAATTCACGATTTTAAATTTTATGCTTGACCATTGTGCAGCAGTTTTATATTTTTCTGTGTAATGTATTGATCAATAGACATTAAATTTTTTATATATAATAAAACAATTAAATTTGCTGTTTTTTACTACAGTATTGCAATTTCAGGTAGTGTATGTAGAGTTTTGCGACTAACTGTAAAAGCAAGTTACAATCATTCAAAGCCAGTAGAATTATTTTTAATATTAATAAATGTACCAATTTCTGACCTTGTCCTAATTACTGACACCTTCCCTGTATTTTTTTCCTGTAATAGTTTCTTTTGCTGTGTTTTAGCGTAGCTTTTAATTAAAAATAATCCCGCAGACAGTTATTTTCAGTTTAAAAATTGTTCTTCCAATGTAATCTTGGAATCTTAAACATTGACAACATTCTATTCCTTAAAATGTTAGTAATTGGGACTTCTACCTTACATTGGAGAAAGAAAGATTTACTTTAAAACGTCATATTTACTTCAGATTATTCAATTAATTTCGTTATTTTTGATAAAACTCTTGCTAATAACCTTTAAATTCAATTTCTTTTGCATATCACACCTAGAATAAGTTATAAATAAGTACAATTTAATATGTTAATCAAAGAATTGCCGGCTTATTAGTTAGTTAAGTTAGTTCAATTTTTGATTTTAAAACATAAGTTTATTGATTTCAACAAAGAAACTACTTTTCTAAAATTCTAAACAAGGTTAACCTATAATATGTAGAAAGATTCTGTAATTACTCACGTCATATTTGATAAAACCGTTATTATAGTATAGTCCTAAGAATTTCCTAGTTTCCATCACTGGGTCTATTTTTCATGTTCTTAGATAACGTTTCATTTAAAATAGAAGGAAATTTATTTCGTTTTGTGTAAAAAAAATTCTGAGTATTTTATTAACGTACACAATGCCAATTTTGAACGAACGTACAAAAGAAAGCAATATAGACAACCACTTCAAACATAGAAGTAAGAAAGGTTGCCCCAACATCTGGAGCACAACCCTTTGAGATATTTGAATTTCAAACAAAAAAAAAAGTCTCATCTTATCCATCTCTTACACAATTTACAATCGATGTGTTTTATAATATTTTTTATTACAATATTTAATACTAGGTTAAAATAAATATGTATATATCAACTCTTTCAAACCATACACTTCACTTGAACCGGATAGAATTACTTCGTGTATTTACTCAGTTAGTTAGCAAGGCCGCCAGTACGGCTGAGAATACATTTTAAATCGAACAGAACTGTTAACACACCCTTAAACCTTAATAATCCCTTTTGCGTTCGCAAGTAGTCGTAAAGTTCACTTATAAAATGTTTTCTCTTCGCAGTTCGCTGAAATATCTTCCAATTGTTCGTTTAATTGATTGACCTCACTGAAAATGTGGTTTTAAACTTCGTGAGTATAGAGGTTATGTTAATGTCAGTTTCTCACTTTCTGTAAGGTATCTAGGTATGCGGTAAGTTTTTTACGTCTTTTCACATCTTAAATTAAATTATCTACACTTTTTATGGCATGATTTAATTGGTGAAAGAAGTAATAAATAATAATAATAATGTTTAAAGCAGATTAAATACAAAAATCTAAGAGGTTACAGTGTTTCCTAATACTCCATGTCAAATAGCTTCCACAACAATAACAAAAAACGTAGGTAAGAGTATATTACCCTCCAATTGTATTAACATTGCAATCTATTATTATTCTCGATACACGCAGTGCCATTTTCCACATTTACCTTAAAACAAATTTACAACTATCGACGAACATCCTTCTCTTTCAAACCAGGTAATCTATAGCTTTTCGTGTCGTTTCACCTTTATCAAGTTATTTTGTGTTTATGTCCGGTAAATAAAATATGTGCAAGACGCCGGCCTGTCCAATATTTTCCTTGAATTACAACCGACCAAACTTCGGTCGACGTTTTCAAATATTGATGTGACGTTCCCAGACGCTTTTTATATCTTTTATGAAATAGAACGACACCGTCTTTACGTTTTTAGAATTTACCGACGTTTAATATATGTTTTAGCTCCTATAGCAATCTTTTTGTTTCTCTTGCCTTACATCATTTTGCCGTGTTGTGTTTTAATTTAGATTCTTTTTATACCCCCGAGCATAATTAAACTTTAGTTCGGGTACTTCATCTGCACATCAGGCTTGCAAAAAAATACATGTTGACATAACCTAGTTTCTCTGCAGGGATTGTCCGTGGATTCAACGCACAAAAAATTATGCGACTCTCGCGTATGCAGTGAATGGCTGTGCTATTTAATTTTTTTGCCGCGTAATCCATATGCAAGACTCTCGGTAAACAGAATTTTATTTTAGCAAACGTCTGACGCGAGTATGTGCATGGAATTTAAGAACGCCTACTATATTCTGTTGCAAGAAGTGTGCCGTTGTTTACTACGGACGTAGAGTCTGCATACAACATGTTTACGTTTCAAGGTTAGGAATTATTTTTCATAACAAGTATTTGATTGACAGCTTACGAGGTGAAGAGGGTTAAACTTGGGTTAGAGATGAATCGGTTGCATAAACATGAAATTTATATTATAATGCAGTTAGACAATTCGATTTACAGGGTCGTAAATCGCATCGTGTTCATAGACAAGGATAAATATATAGATATTATAGATAGAGCTTACGGATGCGCCGCCATTTCGATGTATGACAGGGTCGTAAGAAAACAATTTAAACATTAAATAAGGACGTAATGGTAATATTTTAAAATAAAAAAATAGGTAAAATGCTCATACTTCACTTTCACAGTAGTATTATGTTATATACATACAGAAATTGTATTTATTACTGCTGGAAAGGCCTTACATCGATATTTAATTTAAATGAATAGGCTAATACAGTAATACCATGTGATTCAAAATGATTGTCGTAAGAAAAAAAACTGTTTTCCGGAAAAATTTATCTATACTTATTACCAATTTAATGAGCGAAGTTAGCTACATACAAATTTCATACATTAAATGAATTTTCTTGACATTTAGCGACATTGGCGTGCGTGTTGTAGTATCTTTCGATTATTTATCTTATAATTTTTTCAAATCGTTTATATTTACATCTAATATCACCAACAATAGTATTTCTGAATAGTGTAAGAAAATAAGGGAATTTATCTGTGGTAATAGCTCAACAAACAGGTAGAAAATCAATATTAACATTAAGTGAAATAGTTTATTACATTTTATAATTTTATAGGCTTATCATACACTTCAGCGCAATGAGCTATCAAAAGAAAGTTACATTTTCATCCCTATAAAGTTTCTACGGTACAGGAATTATTACCATCAGATCACGATAGGCGATTGGAATATTGTCATTGGTTTAATAACAATTTAAGGGACGATGACTTGCTAAACAAATCATTTTCTCGGATGAAGCCTGGTTTTATCTAACAGACTATATCAATTTAGAAAACTATTGCATCTGGTCTGCAGAAAATCCACACGAATTTCGAGAAATGCAATAGCATCCCGTAAAAGTTGGAGTTTGGTTAGCTATGTCCAGGCAATGAATAATAGGGCCAATTTTCTTCGAGGAAACTGTAACAGCCCAACGTTACCAACAGATGTTGGAATTGTTTATTGCAGAGTTACAAGAAAATGATCTTGAAGCAGGTTATTTTCAGCACGATAATGCTCCAGCACATACTGCTCGACAAACCTGCCAATATCTTCAACAGTTTTTTGCTGACAGGGTCGTTAGAGCACAAAGATGGCCACCAAGATCGCCTGATCTAACCCCTTAGATTACTTCATGTTCGGCTATCTAAAAAATAGGATCTATAGAAACCGCATGCATACCAAAGAAGAACTGAGAGATGCAGTTTTGTCACTTAATAATTATACTAATTGTATGTTATAATTTAAAGTAATAAATAAATTTAGTTAAACACCAGTTAGTACTGAATTGTAAAATCATAATTTAGTAAAGTTAAATTAATTACGTTTCATTTTTACAAGCAGAAACACCAATCCATAGTCGTTTATATAATACGAGTTCAAATATAGGTTACGCTTTCCTTATTTATGGCAGATCCGTTTACTTTCTTATGTTCCAACACTGACTTAGTTCAAACCTTCATTACAAACACGCGGCATATACCTACACCCTGTTACTATCTATAGGAGCGGAATTGACAATCATTTTGAATCTCTGTGTACTTGAAATTTGGAGTTTTTAGGTTATTTAATATTTTTGGGGTGTAGTAAACATTCATTTCATTTTTCTTATTAATTCGACATGCAGCTCTTGCGTTAATTTCACCAAATTATGAAGCTGTATTTTACAATAACACTCGATGATCACTTATATTAATACGATAGGATGTTCTTCAAGAAACTGTCTGTGATATGCTGAAATTACTAATACATATTCTTAATCTCTCGGACCAGCTGACTATTAATCCATCTGAAATAGAATACATGTTGTATCTATGCTTTGTGTCAACAGTGCAGAAATAGCTTTATTCTTTCGTTGCGACAGTGTATATTTATGTTCTCTCAGATTCTTTGCAGCAGACGTTAATTGCAATTAGCTCTCTTCGTAAAGGAGAATGCGATAGAAGTTAAACAATTCTGTAACAGTAGATTATAGTTGCGCTCTTACTGATGAAACCTGATGTCACTACGAAGGGTAATAATTTACGAATGCCTCACTTCAAGGTACACAACAAGACATTCTACAACATAAACGCTAATTCATATCTGTGGACTATAGATTCAAAATAATAACATCACAAACCTCACTAAATGTTTTCTTCACAGTTGAGTTCTCTTGACAGACATTAAAAAGCAGTCCAATGAAGTATTTTTTTTAAGAACAATTTATTATACAATAATTTAAGTAGCTTCACATTAATAAAGTATCACTTTACTAAAAAAAACTTTAGTCTAAATAACATCGTAAATATAAAATGTCACAAAAACGTAAGAATAACCTTAAAAACAGCATGATTTGTAAGCCTCAAAACAAAAACTGGCGAACAAACAGCTTGATCTATTTGACAAGGCATACATCAAAATGGCGATGCTTAGACAATCTGAAAGTTTGCGAATGCGCAAAGGTCTAAACTCTTTCTAATAGTATTCTTCTTGTCTATGGTCGTGTTCCGAAACTTAAGCGTTAAAAATGTAAGGCTCTCTTTTAATTAAATCCTTCGCACTATGACCTTTAACGGCGCGCATTGCGTTCATATCCCATCCGAGGATGCGTAATTTAGACCCGACGGGCAGAGCTTATTACCGCAACCGCAACAAGGTACCGATATATTGGCTATCCTCGACGTGACCCAAAATTTAAAAGGACAACGTTTATGTTCGTTCTATGAATACCCCTAACCTATATTACGTACGATAACTACCGCGGGTTTAATCGGAAATTACGGTTGAGTTACCTTTTATACAGCCTATAGAGCACTTAAGTATGGAAATATGTATGTGTGTGCTATAAAGATAACAGGTATGGCCTGAATGGACGCTTTGTGTTGTGTATAATAACTAATAACGCAAGCGTATATAATATTTAGGCGTATGTACATACACCAGTCCTCATAGGAATTCGAACACAAATGTTTTTTTTTTCTTTTATTGGCCTACTTAATAAAATATAATTTTTGATATCTTTTTGTTATGGATTGCTGACCCGAATTGTGAATATACATAGGGCAATAACCATTTTATCCTAACAAATATGTCGGTTTTATACAGTTTTGTTAAAAGTTAAATCAAACGAAAAAATTCTGGCTCAATTTATTAAATTCTAGCGAATCTCTGAATTAATTATGTATACAAAGCATTTGAACTGGTATAATACATAACATAATTTATGATTTTTTGAAGAAATATGCATTTACTAAACTTTCAATCCACATTTAAGATATCTTTACACTATGCGATTTGTCGAATGATTGCTTTTGAATCACGACCTTGTTACCTAAATTTCCGGCACCGAAAGTGACGGTCGAGTACCGTGAAAAATCGCGAGGTAAGAACTCAAAATAAAAACAGAAAAGGTGATGCACTTCCGCTTTACAAACCTTCGAATAAGAGGGATAATATTCGGCAATCATGCTAGCCGGCTCGTCGGCGAGGGAGTGGGTTGATAGTAACACAAACCCAAGATGGATACAAATTTCGGCGCCACCTGCTTAGGTTTACTTACCCTGTCATGCCCCCAAGATAAGCAGGAATCCACGGTGTTAAATGAAGATCGAGGGGTAAAGCAGTTTGCAAAAACACATACAACAAAATAAAAATGGATTTACTCACAAACAGTTAAAATTTTATTAACAAATTTAACAAAAACATAAACGTGGAAAATGTAACCCTGACATAAAATTCAGAGAATAAAATATTGTTTTTGACATAAAATTCAGAAAATAAAATATTGTTTTTGACATAAAATTCAGAAAATAAAATATTGTTTTTGACATAAAATTCAGAAAATAAATATGTGATACTCTGTATTATTAAACGTTGTAGAAATTAAAGAAATGGAATTCTACAAAATTACACAATATGAGCCCAACATTGAAAAAATACTTTTTTAAATTTTTTTTTTTGTAAAAATGTGTTTCTTTGATTTTTTACTTGAAAGTTGGTATTTTGGCATATTTAAGAATTTGAGGTACTTTTTTTTTAATGGAACTGCTTCATATCTTTAAAAATACGGGTGATTTATTCTCAAGACAATTTTTTGTTTTTTTTTTTCTTAATTATAGCAAAATTACGAAGACATCGGCCTTGACCTTCGCCTCAGATAGCTTAGGAAATAATTTTTCAAGGTGTTTCATGGCTGCTGACTCCGTACCTAGAGCTTTCGCAAATTGGTTTTTAAGCTCCAACTTTATGTGCAGTGGTGGTATCAGCACCTTTAGAGGGTCTACCAGCGGCTCTCATTTGATATTGTTTTCGCCTATAGAAAACTCTGTCCTCTGCAGTGTGCATTGGTGTCCCTGCTGTCCCAAAGACAAAGATAACATGGGAATTTGGTGAAACCACCTTGCAGATCCATGAGGAATCACACCATTTTGAAGTCGCGATGACCTTCCAGCTTATACTTGTCATAGTTCGAAACTTTCAACAAGGTCTTGATTGTTAAAGTAATCCTCTTTGAGGTGCACTGAATGACCCAGGGGAAGACATGGAAAGTTATTACCATTATGCAGCAGTACTGCTTTGAGGCTTCATAAAGAAGTGTCGATGAAGAGATGCCACTCATTTGGATTATAGGCGATTCCAATTGCCTCAAATAGCCCAGTCACTCGTGCAAAAGGCAGAGGCCCATCTAGATAGGTGATAAAGCTAGAAAAAGTTTGGTGCCGCTTTCCTGTCTACGATCGTCACAGGTTATCAGCCGATCTAGTACTTCAGCAAATTTGCAGAGTATGGTCTACTAAGTCATTCTATATATGAATATGTCATCTGATTCTCAATATTTTCTTCACACTCCGAATCCCTGTTGCTGATTGAAGACGCCTGATCTATCCTAGGAGGAGTAGGTAGTGGAAGCTGAGGGCTGTCTAATACTGGGGCCATAGATGAAAGAAGATCCGGATACATGACAGCAGGTGCATTTTTGTCAGTACGGCGTTTGGAAGGGCCCGCAATGCAAAAGTAGCAGTTGCTTGAGTGGTCAGTGGGTTCCCGCCAAATGCTTGAAATTGCAAATCTATGAATCTTCTTTTCTCCCCTATACCATCTCTTTGTCTTTAATAAACTGGCCAACAAACCATGCAAACGCGTCTGCTTCATGTTTGCAACCTCTTGAAGCCATCATCTAATTAGAAAAATAGGTATAGTGAAATGAGAAGTACACATACACACCGCTTTGAGCGCTGAAATCGTGGGAAAAGTCTATTATATCAGCTTTAGGAGTGTACACGTTTTGAATGGAGGGACGTTGGAACATTGGATCTGTCAAAATTTAAAATAGCGCTTGAACAATATAGCAATAAATTATCAAAGCAAGTTGAGTGGTTGAGACATCTTCGTTGTGATATTTTCGTTTTGTTTTCCAAAAAAAAAACAAATGTAAAACCGAAAATGCAGATAGTTGTCACTTTGACAGACATATTTATTGTCATTCTATCGTAAATGAATTTCGCTCCGTGCACTGATGCCTTAGTTCCCTGTATTCTACGTCGAACGACATAATATGGACTTCTCATTTTGGGTTTGCCTGTAAATTTTAAAATATCATTGTGTTGGTCACAAAAGCAAAGTTTGTGGGAAATAATCGACTCTTTTTATACTTTTCTGACATGAGAAAATAGGAAATGACAGTTACAACCCAAAGACAAGCAAATTAATAGAAATTGTTACGTAGTGTTATTGTTGCATTAGTAATAGAAAAATGTCGTATATTAACGAAGAGAAACGAGATATGTTATGTATTTTTTATTGATCGAAGCAAAACGCAACAATAGCAAATACAAAATATTAGCATTTGTATCCTGAACGACAGCAACCATATCGCACCATTTTTTTTTTCTAAATCTTAATGGAAATTTAGTGGAATATGGATCGTTTACCAAACCACGGAATATTTATGATTTACCGGAATTTGGAAGAAAATCAAAAGGATGTTGATTATTTTGAAACCACTGTGTAATTTTCAAGTTCAAAAATCCCTGTACCCTTTGATAGACCCTTTTCTCAATTCGTCTCCTAAATAAGAAGCACCCTTTTCCATCAAAGGAAATACATCGGCATAGTATCTCATTAGTATCTCCCAAACGGTATATCACAATCAAACTCAACTCCCCACAAGAAAAATCCATCAAATTCTCGTTAATACAACCGATAACAGCCCGATTTATTACAGCGGAATTCTCGGAGCGGCAAGCTATCTGATACATTACATCCTCCGATGACATCCATAAAGACTCGCGTCGTTAAAAAGAAAATAACTCGCGAAAGTATACCCCGCGACCTCGAACACATCGGCACGCCCCTGTCGGCAACTCTCCCAAAAGTGGAACAATGGATCATTCCCGACGAGGAAAAGTAATAATCAAATCTCCGCCGCGTTTTGTTTGTCGAGGGCCGACCGACACGCTATCTTAACGGCCGCCGCTTTTTTGTACAACTCGACCGCTTCCGGTCCACGCGAGTTTTCCTGTTTCTTGTGGAAAAGTAAACTTCCTGGGGCCGGGGATTTTTCGCCCGACTGTGCCGAAGAGTGTCCTTTTTGGTTGCTCCTGTCCGGTTCGGTGAAAGACGTCGTTCTTGTTTGCGACCGAAAAACAAAAAATGACCATACCGGAGATGGCAGAAGCTTAAAAACGGAATATAAAGGAGACGCGTTGGGGTGGGCTGCCTTTTAGTACTGTTGCAAAGCTTGTCGGGCCGCAAGCAAAGGGCTTTGTTTTGGTGGATGAAAATTCGCACTTTGTTAAATTTAAAACCGCAGTTCCATTGTACGACAAGACATCTGAACCAAAACAACTCGATCCTTTTGGGTTAATTTGACGATTCATGAAGCTGTTCATGCACTGAGGCAAATCAGAATGTCATTTCAAACGATTTCTGCAGTAGCAGCACGTATGGTTAGAAATAAGTATTGTTACTTCTTGTTAAGGTCTCGGTATTTAAAACAACACTGAAGTTTTACCAAAAAAAAATTAGAATTTTATCTATTGACGTATTTATAAATCAGATTAGGGGAAAGTGGGGCAAGATGGGAACATTAAGCTTTAGAACACTACATTAGGATTGCAAATTGATATAGAAGGTTCTAAGTACGCCTGTTGTGATCTTTAAACATTTATCTGCTGATGGATGAATTTACAATTTTTTGATGGGTACTCTTGACGTTGTGAGAAAATTTTGAAAAGAAATGTGTAAATACACCATCTTGCCCCACCATAGGGGCAAGATGGGGTTCCAGGTGAGTTAAGAATGGGTCGTACCATAAATCTAGGTAATAGGTAAAAAAAAAATAGATTCTTAAAATATTCTTAAAAACATGCAGGAACAAAGCTTAAACTCTTTAAAGCGGAACTACTTAAAATAAAAAAATACAACAACGATAAAAATATTAAACTTAATCTTCACAATTGAGACAATAGAAGACGAACTCATCCACGTCCATGTACCCAACCTCACCATCGATGGCATTGTATCAATACTTCCCCTTACAATACTGACATTGAGCGTCATCTTCCTCAACAGAAGAACTTGATTATTTCCTTGACGTTTTCTAAAAATCTATCTCTTAGCTTTCCTTACAAAATTCGGGGTTCTTGATCTCTTCTGTTTTCTTCTTTGTCATTTTTTTTCCTTTAACTCTCCCTCAGCACTTCTAGTTGCCTTAGGGATTCTCCAGACTTCTATGTTCTTGTAGCAGATTTTTCTACGTAATGCTTGTAAGGATTGTTGTCTTTCCCTTGTTACGCTTTGATTGAACTTGTACTTTATTCCTAACAAGAGATATAGGCGTTATGTCTTCCAGAAAGCATAATGGCATATCCAGGCATAACGGACCAGACTGAAGAGTGAGATAGTGATGTCCCCATCTTGCCCCCATACCAATAGCCCCATCTTGCCTCTTTGGGACATTTTCTGGTTATGTTATAATAACATATTAAATATTTGAAATAAACAATAAACACTATAGAAAATACATGCAATACATGTCAATATAATAAGCAAAAAAAGTGTAGTTGTAAATAATTTACTTATGCTTCCGATACTGGCCGTTGAACTCACCATCAAAATAATAACGAAATTCTGGAAATTGCAAAGTTCACGCACAAACAGCAATAACTTTGTTATTACGACTAGTAAAGTTTCCTACATTACAACAAACATAAAACAGCACTTGTCAATATTAGGACTGCTATTATTTGACAGATGCTTACTGCCGTTTTGTAGATACGACGATGTCCCCATCAGGCCTCGTGGCCCCATCTTGCCCCACCCTCTCCTACATATGCGGCCGAATCTCCAAAATATTTACTTTGTCACACAGCACTGTATATCATATGGATTTTTGACGTAGGTAGCTTAAATCGACATTATTTTTTTAACAAATCAAAATGGCGGGAGAAAATTTGATATACATATGAAAAAAAGCCAACTTCTTTTGCAAATCGATAATTTACGGGGTCTCTGGTATCGTTTACAAATATATATTACAAATAAAATGGCGGGAAAGCATTAAATAAATAGGGATAATTTAAGGGGTGTTTGATAATATTTATTAAAGAATTTCATTAAAAAAATATGTTTTATTTATAAATTGTAGAAATTATGTATAATATCGAAATAAATTGTTTTTAAAAAATGTGAAAAAAGAATGAATTAAAAAAAATTAAAACATCTAAAAAAGTTTGGAAACATTAAAAAAGGGAGAAAACTGGAAAAAAAATGACACAAAAGGAAAAGTTTGAAAAAATGACAAAAATTCAACACAAAAATTTAAAAAAGGTAAAAATTAGAAAAACTAGAAACTTAATAAAACTAGAAAAAATTACAAAAGAGGTAATAAATTTGAAATGAATTATTGTAAAAAAATCAAAAGAAAAGTAGAAAATAAAAAATTTAAAAAATTAACACCTAGAAAAGGTAAAAAACTGGAAAAATGTTAAAGTAAAGCAATAATATACCAGAAAATAGGTAATTTGGCAAAAAATGAAAAAACAAACAATGCAATAAAAGAAAATAATTTGGAAAGAATAAAAAAATTATTTGAAAAAAAAGTTAAAAATTAAAGTTGAAATGACATACTAAAAAGAAATAAACGGTTTGGAAAATAAGAAAAAAACTGAAAAAGGAAAAAAAAGGAAATCAAGAAAAGGGAAAATGTTTGAAAAAAGGATGCAGAAGAATTCAAGCAAAAAAAACGTAAAAAAAGAAGAACATGGAAAACTGTTATAAATTAGAAGAATTAGAAAATTAACTAAAAAGAGATCAAAAGTTTGGAAAAAAGTTTTATAAAATGAAAAAAAAATGGAAAAAAATTAGAAAAGCAAAAAAAATAAGAAAAATGGAAAAAAGAAGATCTAAAATGAATAGGTAAAAAGATAGTAAAAAAAACGAAATATTTATTTGAAAAAATTGTTACAACGAAAAAGTAAAAATAAGGTAGGAATAAAGAAATTAAAATGTGTTAAAAAATTTAAAAAAAAAATAAGCAAAGATGGTAGAAAACTGAAAAAAATGTGGAAGTTAAAAACAAAAAATGTAAAGAGAGTAAAAATTATTTGAGAAAAATGAAAAACGTAAAATAAAAAGTAAAAAAAAACAAAAAAACAATTATTTGGAAAACGAGAATTAAAAAAAAAATGAAAAACTATGAAAGGAGGGTACAGAAATGAAAAACTGTTAAAAAGGACTTAAAAAAAATAAAAATTTCTGAAGAGAGTCAAAATTTTGGAAAGGATAAATTTAAAGAAAAATATATAAGAAATTATTAAAAAAAAAATAAAGATAAAAAACCGAAATAATAAACACTTAATAAAAATTAAAAAGAAGTATTGCTTACAGCAGGTAAAAAAAAATGTTTTTTGCTCTCGGTAGAAGGGTGAAAAGACAATTTGTTGCTTGTCAAGCAATTTCGCAGAGCCAAATCTCCCTCCTAATCATTTTATTAATCATTTATAGCAATTCCATTATTCACTATTAGTTGCAATATCTATTAAACAGGGGAAAAAAACGGAAGAAAGCTACCAGAACGGTATTCCAAATTCTTCAAGTGCGAATCGGTGAATGCCGATCTTCTAATTTGTAAAGGTGCACAATAAAAATCCGAACGATAAATACGTTATGCAACTATTGATGTTAACCAAGCGTATTAACCTATTAGACATGTATAATGCATATAAACTTTGGGCTTTAATTACTTATTTATCCAATAGCGTTAGCAAAATACATATACATATTTATGTCGATATAATAATATAGACATATACATGTACAACTATAGTTATCTACATTACCGACTGAAAATATACAGGATGTTACAAATCATAGACGTAGCGTAAAATCTTGAGGCTCTTCCGCAGAATTTTGTCTGCGGCCTCTTGCTTACTACTGTATATTTGCAAAATATTGCTAACAATAATTTGTGAGGGACCCTCCTACCATGCGGGGGGTGTATTTTCCGCCTCTGTATGGCATGACGTTAAGCATCATAAACTAAGATAAATGTTCCTTTACCGTTTTTTAATCTGATTGATATATTCTAAATGATATCCAGTATTGACCCTTAACGCTGATTCAGACCGCGTTCCGTGCTTTATAATTAATTAAGGAATACCAGGAAAACCAATTAAAAACAACGTTCTGCTGTTCGCCTCCCATTTTCGCGAGTGATTTTAATTGAACTAGTAATTGTATTATTTTTCCGTTTTGGGCTGAATCATTGTACAGAATTTCAATAATGGTTATGTACTAACTTTTATTAAAGAGGTTAATTCGTTTAATTTATTTGATTTATGTTTAGGTTTTTTGATTAATTCTTTTTCAAGGATGTCTAGCATTTGCTAGTTCTATTTAATGTTGTTCTAAAGACAGATTTTGTCGTAATTGTGCGTTTGCGTGATTGTTGTAAAGGAAATGAAGTGTAAGAGTTGTCAGGCAGTTTCCTTGAGTCGACTGTCTACCGTGAGTACACGTTTTTTGAAATCATTGTTTGCCCATTATGTATTTCATTTGATATCGATAATTTTTCGCATAATACATAGATCTATATTATTTTGTCCATCAAGGGAATTCGCTTTAATAATATTGTTTAATATTTGATGTGTGCACATTGGCCAGATATAAGATCATTTATTATTTTTGTTCGGAAGATATATTTTTGTCTAATTCTCTCTTATGTTTAGAGAGTTTAATTTTCGGTTTTTAAATTTTTTCTGATTCGTTTATTATTATCAAATTCACCTCGGTTTGGGGTGAGTAGAAGCTTTGGTGCTTCATTTTAGTTTTTCATTTCTTGTTGTCTTACTAGAAGATTGTCCCGCTTAATTTAGTTTGTGTAATTTGAAACACGTGGATTGGAGAAGATATTGGATTATCTTCCTGACACCAAGATCTTTGCCTTTGTATAGGAATATAGCATTGTCCTAGTTGTAATTTTAGAATCAAGTGCAGTTTTTATTTTTGGCAGAAACTTCGTCACGTTTTTTTTTGCAAAAAATGTATTAACCCTTTTGTACTAAAATTTTGATTGTAATTATTTTCGTTGGGTAGAAATTCGGTTTTTTTTTTTAAATAAAACGTTTTTCAATTTTTGGGATAATTCAGAAAGTCAGTTTTTCTTTCACTCACATTTACTTTTCGTGTTGATTAAGTTTTATTTCGGAGGGTAACTCTTTTTGGTTAAATTTTTTTTGGCCCTTTAAAAAAATTACCCGTGAGCTAGTTAAATTAATTTTTTCTTTTTCATTGTTTTCATTTTACATTTTCACATCAAGTCATCAGTACGCAGCAGTTCGTTTTCTTTTCTAGTGGCCTCTATTACATATTAATCCATCATAAGTGTCTTTCGAAATTTTTCACAAGTGCCTTCATTCACGTTCAACGCAGGTACAGATCAATTCTTGAATTGTACTCCCGTCATAGAGAGCCCTTTTTAAATCAAGCATCTTAAAACCGAAGGAACGAAGAACACGTTTTTGCCCCATGCCGTAACGATTCCAACCATTCATTTTATATTCGTCGTTCACACGAAATATTAACATCGGAATTTATTGTAGAGTAGAGAGCATCCCCACGGGCAGCGTACGAATTCGTGCCTACACCAATCCCCTCCCTCTCTCTTCTCTCACTCTCTCGCGCTCTCCACCCACAGACCGTGTATAACACGATTTCGTTTATTAAAATATTTCCGTCAAATTGAAATACTGCTGATGGACGGTATTACGATCTTGTTAAAATTAAGCCAGGCTTCCTGCAGCGTCGCCTGCGAGGGTGTCTGGCGACGCTCAGCCTTCCATCATCTGTGGCGATAATACCGAACCGATATATTTCACGAGTGTAAATACATATTTCTGTTAGAAACGTGTTTTTAATCGTTTTGTGCATGTGAATTTAATTTCGCTAATCGATGCGAAAGTTGTGTGTTAAGTTACGAGACAACTCGGGCACTTCGAAAGAGAAAATCAAGGGTTTTTTCAAGCCAGACAGTACATTTCAGAAAAAAAGAACTGAACTACTACTGCGTTGAGATAATATTTTTTAATGAAATCTAAATTAAAAAAATAAGTACGTTTGTTTGCTTGCTTGAAAGGAAACATTTACCAGTCGCTAAATTCTGAAAATTGAAATATGAAGGATCTCGTAGGTAAACACAAAATCCATTTACGTTTCAGACTCAAAAAAAAAAACTTATGTTGGCTCCTGACTTTAAAGACAAACAAGTTTTGCTAAACCAGAGTTTAATAAAAAAAAATATGTAGTCCCTTACGCTATCTGATCAGAATAGCATCCTAACAGACCAGGAAAAGTACAATAATAAATATAATAAAGTATAATATATTATAATAAGTATAATAATATGCTTATTGACATTTACTGCAATATATCAACTGATATATATCTTTTCTTAATAATTGTTAACTCTCAGTTTAACGTAATTATTTGGCGCCAAACGTGGGGCATAAACCTATACTTAAAATAGTAAAACAAATTTATCCTATGTTTATAAAAAAGTCGTCCATTTTCATGATATGGAAGGAAAATAAAGAAACTTGTCCTACTCTTCAATACTTGAGTAACACACATCTTCAAGCATAACTGTTCATACCAAGACAAAAGGTAATAGATAACAAATGGAAATTAACATTAAAGAGAAAGGGTTACAATAATTTTTAGTATTGGGTCTGGGTATAATCCCAAATTCGATGTAGACAAACAGATCAAATTACAAGAAAAGAGAATAAAATATATTGCGAATATTAGGTATGGAATCTATTTAAAGGCACACAAAGGTTCTAGACTAAACGAACAGTAATTCAAAAGTGAGGCGTGTACCTTCCTACTCTACAGGCGATATGAATTGTTAAAGATAGTTTTTAAAATGATAATATTAGCATTAGTGCTAAATATGTTTATTGTAATGTAAACTTTTTTATATGTTAATTCAACTGACCTGGTTTTTTTATGTTCGTATTTTTGCTCGGAGCTATTTTCAATCTCGGGGTGTTTTGATTTCAACGTTTGGTGGTATTCCCCACCCTCAATCTATAGAAAATACGGTATTTTAAAATTCTGGTTAGCTTTATCTTTCAAAATTCCAGGTTGGTCGACCCTGTGTGATAACAATCGAAGGCTGTTTGAACCGTTGAATATGATTTGAAATTCTCATTTCTGTTGGTGGCTACCAGACGACCAGTTGTCTTAATTTTCCTATAACGTTTTTTGCCACAACTGAAAAACAATTTATCAAAGTTCCAGGAAATTTTACCAGAAAAAAGTATCGATACAAATCCTGTTTATTAAATCCATATCGAATACCTGAATTTGCCAAGAAAATATCCTATAAAAATATCCTACGAAGACTTCCCGACCAGATTTGCCTTTCCAAGCCATTGACCGAGACCGGGGGCCCGCTCCTTTAGAAACTGCAGTCCAGTGCCAGAGATTGCCAAGCGTCGTGTCTTTGTCAAGTTAGTATGTTCAAGTTGGAATCACCTCACCTAAAACAGAACGGAATTAATTCAGTTCCCTTTTAATAAAAAATATGTAGTCCCCTTACGCTATCTGAATCAGAAATAGCAGTCCTAACAAGACCAAGGAAAAGTACAATAAATAAATATAATATAAAGTATAGACTAAATATATAATAACTAAGTATAATAAATATGCTTATTGACATTACTGCAAATATTCAACTGATATATATCTTTTCTTTTAAATAAATCTGTAATACTCAGTTTTAACGTAAATTATGTTTGAAGCGCACAACGTGGGGCCATAAAACCATACTTAAAATAGTAAAAACAAAATTTATCCTAATGTTTAATAAAATAAGTCGTCCATTTTCATGATAATGGAAGGAAAATTAAATAAAGAAACTTGGTCCTACTCTTACAATACTTGAGTAACACACATCTTCAAGCACAGCTGGTAGCTACGATAACAAAATGTAATATAATACAACATGGAAATTAAACATTAAAGAGAAAGGGTTACAATAATTTTTATGTAGTTGGGTCTGGGTAGTAAATCCCCAAATTCGATAGTAGACAAACCGATCAAAATTACCCCAAGAAAAGAGGATAAATAAATATATTGCTATGATATCTAGGTATGGAATCTATTTTAAAGGCATTCACAACAAGGTTCTAGACTAAAGGACAAGTAATTAAAAGTGAGGGCGTGTACTCAGTTGCCTACTCTACAGGCGAATTATGAATTTGTTAAAGATAGTTATTTAAAATGAATAATATTAGCATTAGGTGCTAAATATTGCTTTATTGTAATGTAAACTTTATTTTATATGTTAATTCAAACTGGACCCTGGTAATCTTTTTATGTCGGTTATATTTTGCTCGAGCTATTTTTCAATCTCCGGGGTGTTTTGATTTCAACGTTTGGTGTATATTCCCCTCAATCTATAGAAAATAACGGTATTTTTAATGTCGGTATAGCTTTATCTTTCAAAATTAGCGTTGGTCGACTGTGTGATAACAATCGAAGGCTGTTGACCGTTGAATATGATTTGAATTCTCATTCTGTTGGTGGCTACCAGACACGACGTTTGTCTTAATTTCCTACTATAACGTTTTTTGCCACAACTGAAAAACAATTTATCAAAGTTCCAGGAAATTTTACCAAAAAAATATCGATACAAACTCTGTTTATTAAAATTCCATATCGAATACCTGAATTTGCCAAGAAAATATCCTAAAAAATATCCTACGAAGACTTTCCCGACCAGATTTGCCTTTCCAAGCCATTGACCGAGACCGGGGGCCCGCTCCTTTAGAAACTGCAGTCCAGTGCCAGAGATTGCCAAGCGTCGTGTCTTTGTCAAGTTAGTATGTTCAAGTTGGAATCACCTCACCTAAAACAGAACGGAATTAATTCAGTTCCCTTTTAATTTTAATCAGAAACTTATATATTTTTGTGTAATTTATTTTCACCATACGATAATTTGGGGGTTAGTTTATAAGAACCGCCATTTAGTTTAGTATTTTAATAAATTTTGTATGTAAGGGTTGTATAAAAATATCACCGAATTTGATATTTGATAAAATAGCTATCTTTAACAAATAATATTAATATGAGATAATCGTTTGCTTTAAGATTTAGTATTTGCCGTTTACAGATAGATGGCGCCGTTATATTTGATATTTAATTTATTATATGACGTTTCCATAACCTCATTAGTTTTAAAAATGCCAGGAGAGTTTGAAGACGTGTTTTTGTATTAAAGATTGTCTTATATAGTATTTTCTGATTCCATTTTACGTACCTTTATGATCATTAGAGTCTCAATTGATAAGGAAACATAGCATTTGGGTAAATAAATAAAGATTTAAGCTTGTTTTGGTTTGAAACGTGGTTTTTTATTTGTACAGTAAGTGTTTACATCGATTTTCGATAGTTACTTATATCAAAATTTAATAAACCGAGAAAGGGCTTTGAGGGTGCGCCTGTTAGGTGAGAAAATTAACTGCCTGTTTGTTAATAAGCGTCCGGAGTACGATTCTGACAGACGATCTGGTCCCCTTTGAAGCGTCCCGTGCCACCTAGCAGGTAGGAAGTCACTTTCCACAGTTTTCTTGCACTTACTTAGAGAGGTCGCTGGGTATATTGAAACCACTAATTTAATTAATTTGATTTTTATTTAAAAAAAAAGAAAGAAAAAAAATAAATCGTAAACGGACAAGCCAAATAAATTAAAGTAAATTGAACATAATAATAATATTGTATTGAATGTTAAAAAAATAAATTTTAAAAATCCCGGGCATTGTGTTCTGAAAAACAGAGCAATATATTGTTGTGTTGTATGGTAAATTTCACTAATAATAAATGTAATTATTATTAAATCCAATATACCGTAATCGTCAAAATTTAATTTTCTTCTTTCCTATACTACGTACTGCTGTGTACTGAAGGTACCAAAAAAAATGCAAAATAACATTAAATTAGCTAGCTCACGGATAAAAATTAAAAGGGCGCAAAAGACGAATAAAAACTCAGGGTTACCTCGTAAACTAAAATAAATCACGAAAAGTAAAAGTGGGTGAAAGAAATCTGACTTTCTTTAATTATCCAAAAATTGAAAAGCTTTAATCAAAAATAAAAGAACAGAATTTTAAAATTAACAACGTTAATCAACAATCAGAATTTATTATAAAAAACTGCACGAGATTCTAAATTACAAAAGGACAATGCTAAATTCTTTAACAAAGCAAAAGGTAAAATAGTTCAGGAAGATAGTCCTTTTTATATCAATCAATCCACGTGGTTTCAAAATTAAACAAACTAAATTAAACGTGGACAACTCAAGTGAATTTACATAAATGAAAACTAAAAGCGAGCACAAAGTTTCTATTCACCTAACCCGAGGTGATTAACAAATAATTACAAAACAGCAAAATTAAAAAACGAAGAATTAACTCTTTAAACTAAATATATCTTCCAGAACATAAATAAAAATGATCTTATATCTAATTTGTGTACACAAGAATATAATAACAATTATTATTAAACGAGTTCCTAGATGGACGAAATAAATCAAAATAAAACGATGCAAAACTTAAAATCATATGAAATCACAAAATGGCAGCAATGAAATACAAGTTTACATCTACTTACTCTTTAACGTCTATCGAGAAACTAAGTCTTACAAGCAGTACAGTCGCATACATACAAACAGCTGCGTGCGCTACGCCTAACGCACAGATCATCGAAGAAGAAAACTTCTAAGAAGGAACATGAACTACAAAAACGAACGCTATACAAATTAAAGAGTTGAAACAAATATAAACAACACAACATTTAAATAAATAAATAATAAACAATCCAAAACATTAACTAAATCTTATACAAAATAAAACAATTTGAAATGTCTCGCAACATTGACAAAGGCTTATCGAAATAAACCAAAAAAAAAAACATTGAATTTACGACAACTGGGGTGCCAGGCTACAGCAGTGCGCACCGCTTTAAAATAGAAACAGACATAGCAGTGTCTCCCACCACATGCCTAACTCCCAATATCGTTTCAACATGGCATCGACGCGTATTGCAAGGTCATTTTATGCATAGTATAAGATCCCTATGCTAAAATTAAAATTAAACCGTGATAATTAGGTATATACGTTCATTGTACGGTAACTGTATGATTTTAATGTAGTTTACTTGGTATCGATACTAATTCAGGAATGTAGCTCGCATTAAATAAATGAATAGAGTTCCATGGAGACGAGGGGGTTGTCGATAAAAATATTCCTTAAAAATTTGTTTGATCTCTTTGTGAATTCAAATAAATTAAATCATATTTCCGTAATTTCTTGGAAATTAAAGAGGATCTTCTATGTGAATTACTGTATTTATTTGTTATTTTGATGTTAATATAGAATAGTAGCAAGACCACGTTATTAGTTCATTTGTATATTTTGATACAAGCATTAAAAAAAAATACACTTGTATACCAGCTCACACAGATTAGTCTTAAGTATTTCCTAAATATTTGCATACGAAACTCCACGGATGGATCTGCATAAAAATGCGAAAAAATTGTCCCTCATTCCTTTCGCCAAACTTGCCCGCATCGATTCAGAGATTTAGAATCCCACATACGTATACACACACGGATAAATTGAGCTCCTCATCGAAAGAGATGCGACAGTTACGGAAAGAACATGGTGAAATAACTTCGAAGGAAGTAATATAAGTTCTCGAAACAACTGCAATCCATACTTCCTACTTCTGTTCGCTCGTCCGTAGGAACAGCATGGCACTATATGTGTCTGTAACGTGTTACGAGGCGTCTGCTTGTCAATATTGATTCCGGTTATGTATGTAGTTCTTGGCAAACGGAGCCACGTCCATAAATATGAGTACACAATTGAAGTAGTTGAAGTGGTGTAGCGTCGACTTCGTCCAAGACGATGTTCACTGGTGCGGAACAGAGGTGGAATGTATGAATTTCGATTCGGACCATTTTATTTGCCCTCGAAAATGTGTAACGTATAATGTGATTACTCTCATCTTTTAGTAGAAGATTGAATTGCAATTAGAGCTATACTAATGTCATTCGTGGTAGGTATGTACACCGACAAGGAAGTTTATAAACTCTATAAAGTGTTACTCAAGAATAGTCTCTGTTGCGGTGGAACTTCAACATTAGGGGATGCTATTTGATTTTGAAATTTGACCCAAATTTCCTTTAGACGAAGTAACTTTTAACCACTTTATGATATAGCGTACCAATATTAAGCAATCGGCTCCTGATTGTAGTCTTACTAGCATATTGTATAATAAATTAAATACCAATCGAGCGCCATCTATTAGAACCAGGTGTGTTTACTACTTAATTTGGTTGTAATTGACACGAAGGAAACTGTAAGCCCAACTTGCTTTCTTGGTTATATAATTGACAGTTACGGCGTTACAATATAATGATTTTATATATCTATAATATAAATTACTTTTTAACCTTTTAGATGCTCTTACAATTCTACAAATGCCTATTAAAGAAAAACATTTTTTTTACAATATATTTCTGTTGTCTTTTAATATAAGAAAAATGACAAATATGCTGTATTATCAATGATTTATATGTAGGGTTAAAATAAAGAATGAAGCAAAGTGGTACTTTAATAATCTATTATTTTCTATGCTGAAATAAGCAAATTTTTCGTGCAATTTTAATTTTTTTATTATGATATTTATCTTGCGTTGAAATAACATGGTTTTATTAACTCTTGAGTTTGAGGTGCACATCCTTTGAGGCAAGTTTTTCATATATAGAGTGAAGAAAAATAATGTTATACAGGGCGTAAGATGTAATAGTATAAAATTTCTGGATATAAATTCGAGAAATAAAAACAAAAAATATTTTAATAAAAATTTATGTCAAAACATTTTCTAACAGTGATACCGAGTATTTATCTTAAATATTTCATTTGCGTCGTAATTACATGTTGTGTTTAAGATACATGTCATCCTTACATCCTGCTCGATATGAAACTCATGGGTGACAAACAAGTAACTTTGACAAGTCGTGTTTTACACAACATACATTACCTCACTCAAGATAAATTCGCGATAGTTTGTTAGGAATAGTTTTAGCAACAATGTTTATGTTTTGATCTGTCAAATATGTGGAAGTTTTGTACTGTTGCATTTTACACGGTGTATATTTTAAATTACCTCGCAAAGTTGATTAACTTATATTCTGGCTAGTCTAGATTCTAGCTGTGTTGTTGTTTGTACTAATTGGAATAATGGAAATCGGAAATGAAAAATGAGGTTATGTTAGGTCTGTGATGCATTATCGAGACTTTTGGAATTTAATTATTAGGAAAAATGTGCAAGCAAATAAGTTTTAATTTTAGTGTAAATTATAAGAGAAGAAAAAAAAAGTACAAAAGACACTTTGAATACCTTTTTTGAATTTTTTCCCGGCTACTCTCTACTATACTTTGTTTTTTGCCGTCCACTGTTTGAACAACACTTGGAGTTCTGTCATAGTAGCCTCCATTTACATACATAAAATACTATACTGGCATAATAATTTATGAATAATTGCAATTCATCCTAAACCCAATCCTAAATCTATAGGGGCTAAAATATTTAGAGTAACAAAATGCTCTAGTGTATTAGAAGGAGTTTCTCAATCACTGTCTAAAGGAGGGAACTTTTCCAAGGAAAAAGAAAGTGGCAAAAGTGGTCTCTACTTATAAAAAAGGTAGTAAGAGCGAAGTGGAAAATTACAGACCAGTATCTGTGTTACCGGTTTTCTCAAAGGTTTTGGAAACTGTAATGTTTAAAGGTTGATTGCCTTTTTTGAAAAGCAAGAAATATTCACACTTGCCCAACACAGATACAGGAATGGAAAATCTACAGTAATGACGTTAGTAAAATATGTGGAAGAGATCCTAGATGCGCAGTTTCACCAAGAATCCACGGAAATGATTTTGTGTGATCTAAGCAAAGCCTTTGATACGGTGCCGCATGAATTGCTATTTACAAAATTACAGTACTACGGAGCGACGGGGACTGCATACAGGTTATTAACATCTTCCTTTGAAGAAAGGAAATAGGTAGTAGAGTGGAATCGTCTATGTTCAAAGCTGCAACCAATTACTTATGGAGTTACATAAGGGTCAATCCTTGACCCAATACTTTTTATAACGTTTATCAACGATTTTTCTGCAAAAACGAGTGATAGCAAAGTATGTCTGTATGCTGATGATACCACTTTCGTAGTAAGGAGTGACAGTCGCCTTCAAGAAAACATCTTGGCAGACAGTAAAATCTGGGGGTATATGTAAATTGCCTCCCGAGATACTAACAATCGTTAGATTGCCTTCCACAATTTTTAGCTACCTTACATACATGAGTAAATTGGATCCCCGTTGATAAATGTTGGAATAGTTCAGTACAAAAAATAATCTAAGATATCTGACCTCATCTTTAAGAGACGCTCGGTCTGTGTTTATGCGTGCCTACGTAACCCATCAATAAAGAAATTCGCCAAGCAACGTATATGTATCTGGTGTTATAGGATATAGGTTATTTATTTCTCCCATTTCCAACAATAAATAATAAAACAATAATGGCTGGAGCTTACGACAAAAAAGGTTTGGGAGGCCGTTTACCTATTTATGAGACCAATTAAATTGATTCTTTTTCCTACTATCTATAGGGAGGCAATTTACATATGCCCAAATCTGATACGTAGTTAATAAATTAAAAATTAATAAAAAAAAACAGAGGTACTTTCCTTTTTGGTAGCCACGCAGCATCAGACGGTAAACTTCCTGGAGGTTACGATCGATAATGGACTCAGTTGGTCGAAGGATGTGTTATCGATTGCTTCAAAATTAGGCACAATGATATTCACAATCAGGAAAATAAAACAAGTAGGTCTCTCATAAGGTCGAGAAAATTCGCATACTATTTCTACTTTCCAACAATGTGGCTTCATATGCTATTATTATTTGAGGCGCATACCCAGAATTACAAAAAGTGCTAATTTTACAAAAAAACTTGCATTGAGAGCATTATGTTCCAAGCTTATTGCAATTCACCATTGGGCATAAAAGTGGAAACATGGACCGAGCTAGGCAAAAAAGTCGTTATCTTCTCTGACAAGCAATCACAATTAAAGTGAAAAAAATTTAAATGGAGGCGGGTACTCAAAGGAAACTAGCATTGGCCGGGTTCCTAGCCACTTGGGCGTGAGAGGAAATGAGGCAGCAGAGCGAGCTGGCAGGCGAGGTTCGCCAAGGTCATTCGTTTGAGCTAGCCCCTTCTTGTCGACACTACCAAAAGGCAAATTAAAAAATCCATGCAATTGAATGATACATAATCAGTCCCGAGAGTGGTGGCAAAAGTCACCGGAACAGAGACAGGCAAAAGAGTTCCTAAAAGAACAGAAGCCTGAATCTACTATGGATCTACTGAATAAAGATAGAAAGACTGAAAACTTCACGACAATACACTTACAACTGAGTTAAAATGAGACAGCTACATTATTGAACGAATTTATTTAAAATGTCAAAAAATTGGAACACGTGGACAACACCACACATCAAACACCACTAAAATTTAAACAACATAAGATAGAATAAATATTAACAATTACTAGACAGTAACGTCCTCTATGAACTGTTAGTACAACCTAAAAATCACCGGGACAAAGACAGGCAAAAGAGTTCCTAAAGGAGTCCTGAATTCACGAGAGATCTACTGAATAAAGACAGGAAGACTGTCAAAATGATCGTAGGTCTGCTGACTGGTCAGTGTAGACTGAATGGTAAATGAAGCTACCTGCAGATTCTGCTAAGAGGAGGAAGAAACACCAGTTCATGTGCTGTGTCAATGTGAAGGATAAGGTTTCTAGTAATGGGCGTGGAGAACCCACATCATAAGCTACCACAAAAAGCCGTTCTCAAAGAGATAGCTAAATTAAGAGGCAAAATTAGAGAGCGTCTTTTAGGAAAAAGGAGATCACAATAGATCTGAAAAGGTCTCGGTGAAACAGGTCCAAAGGCCAATCCTAATGTAATCCGGTGGATGATATAAAAAATTGAAATGACGAACATAGCTCTTTTGAGTGATATGGCTACTTATAGACAGGGTGTTACAATAAGCACGATGTATGTTGTGTTTCCTGTGGCGACCTCCTTATTCGCCTGACTTGAATCCTTCTGACTTCTTCCTCTTCCTGAGATTGGAAAATCAGCTCAAGGGAGACATTTTGGGACACTAGAAAACATTCAAAAGGTTGTAACCGATCAGCTGAAGGGTATTCCAGTATCCGAGTTCCAGTATTACTATAAGGACTAGAAGAATCGTCTCCAGCGCTGTGTGGTTTCCCAAGGAAGTTATTTTGAGGGACACAATAATCAATTGTAATTTTATTGCAATAAATAATTTTTAACAAATCATTTTCGTTATTTAATTTACACACCTTGTATTTAAAAAAACAGGTCCTTGATTCGCTAAGGTTAAGAACCACAGCTCTACACCAAGGTAAATAATTATGTCCACAAATGGCGCCCAAGGAAATTCGCGGTGTCGCATAGGTGGGTGAAATTGTAACTAAAACTGTTTGAATTTGTTTACAAGTAAAATTTAACCTACAAAGCCATTTCATTCTGTCATTTGTTATAGAAGTGACATTGATGTGGTGCGATTTTCTGTCAATTGTCAGTCTGTTTGAGTATATAGGTTATTTTCGTACCCACTTTAATGCAATTATTAGTTGCAAATATAGCCGCAAACGCCATCGAGAATTTCCTTAAACTGATAGACAAAACATCAAAGGCGCCGACACTTAGTGAAACTACTGGATAAGGTTTATACTGTGCTTCGCTCTCCAATCACATACACCCCGGCTTCTCAAATCGCTTACTACCATTTACAACCATCTCACTCCGGGACGGCCCTGTTTTCTACTGTGGCAGAATTTCAGAGTCAACACTTTCTTCACCATTCGCTCCTCCTCCTGTCTCTCTACATATCCCAACCAACGCAGCCTCTAAGCCCTCGCAAAATCTGATATTGTTGCTTCCCATAGTGTCACTTCTTCGTTAGTTCTTCTTTCCCACCTGCCGTTAACCCTTTTTCCACAAAATACTTTTCGCAGCATGTTTGGCATACTTCCACAGTGCACATTATGTTTTGTTCCTATCAGGCTGCAAACATTAAACGATGGATAAACGAATTCTTGGTCGAATTTCAAAAGTCAAACAGAGAGTGTCCTTGAGAACACTCCATGGAGCCTATACAAACTTACAAGTTTCATCAGAATCTGCGATTTACAGCTGGCGACATGGCCTAGTGAGAGAAAGGTATTTCTCCTGTAAAATACGGCGAACAAAGTTGGCTTTAGTTCGTGAAAACTTTTCGATACCACTATACCTAGACCTGCCAACGTCGCAGGTAAATGTCAGTAAAAGCTGCGGCATACTACCTGCTTGAGATTCGCTTTGTAATTTAATGTCGTGTTTACTTAATGCGCCGGATTACATACATCCCTTTGAAAATACACAAGCAAGCCGAGTTCGCCGTGGTGTGAAGCTGTACTTAGCAAGTAGTAGCGTGTGGTTTGCGCGATTTGTCGACAGAATGCAAATAAACGCTTCGCATGCATATGTAAACACTAGCTTAAGTACGTAGAAGTGATCGAATGAATATTATGTGAGTAGTCACCTTTTGGAATATAATTTGAGGATAAATAGTTTTCTATTAACAAAAAGAAAACATGATTATGATTTGATTGTTTGGTAAATAAGTGCGTTAGGAAATTGTAATTGCATGTTAAATGATTTTATCTCTTTGTCCTTTCATTTTCCGGTTATATCTTAAAATTAAGATTGTACCGGCATTGATAGTAAGGTAATAATAATAATTATAATTCATGATTTTGTCCAAATTGAGTTGAAACTATAGTAAATAATTATATAATTAATCTTAATCAATTGCTTTAATAGTAGTTATAATTGCGGCTTACATGTTTCAGCCTAAATAGAGGCCATCTTCAGAGCCATATTGACCCAGTTTAACTTTAATCTTTGTTAACATGGCCCTGAAGATGGGGTTTTTAGGCCGAAACACGTAAACTGTAATTGTAATTACCATTTGAATAATTGATTGAATTCTTTTATACTCGCAAAGTATTCATTAATTTATATTCATACTTATGATTATTTTGTGTGTTCATAACATTTTTTCACGTTAATTAATACTATAAGTAATATCGCATCGATGAGATAGCTTAAAGTACCATGCAAATTATAACAAATCTACAAATGAATCAGTTTTATGAATTTGATTTAAGAAATAGAATGTGTGACATCCTGTGCAAATGTTTTGCGTTGTTATAACAAATAAATTTAGTTATAAGTGGTTAATAGGTTAAATACACATTATAATAATATCAAAAATATATACGTGAGAGCAAATAAAGGTGTGTAAGGAGTTATTGTTCTCACTCGAGATTGTAGATTAAAAGTGTTTGCTAGTTGATTAAATTAGACACAAAGAAATCAAACTTTCTGATACACACGTGATGTTTGTCAATACTTTATTTTCACCTTAATGACTACTTACCAAAAAGACAATTATATAATATACATCAAACTATCTACCGTTAGAATCTTCACCTTTGGAACACCAAAATCTCCTCGTTGAAGATCCAAAAGCCTCTTACTCATCACAACAGGAGTATTTTCGAGTAGGCTTGCACGATGTCGTCAGTTTACTTTATCTGGATGATATAATCGTTCTATCGATCAGTTATGCGGAGCACCTTCAAGACTGTTTGATGCTATTCGCCTAAACCATAAGGAATGTATATTTGCATAACATTACCGAAGATGGCATAAACGCAAATCCTGACAAAATTGAAGCAATTGCTAAGATGGACCCACCTAAAAACGTAAAACAACTTTTGAAGTTTCTGCAAACCTTTTCGTGGTTTCGACGTTTCATCGAAGGCTCTACCGAAATATCACGAACATTATCGAATCTTACAAAGAAAAAATCATAACGGAAATGGGAGAAACCAGAGGGAAGAGTCTTATGAAATTCTTAAACGTCTTTTGATAACAGCACCAGTTCTGCGACAAGCTAACCTACTTTTGCCATACATCGTTAGAACAGATGCTAGTTCCTACACCCTAAGTGCAGCGTTACTCCAGGGGAGGGGGCTGACGAAAGACTAGTGGAATATGCCAGCAGACTGTTGAATGCTGCTGAAAGAAACTACGATACCACCGAGCGAGAAGCTTTGGCCGTTGTTTGGGCTGTGGAAAAGTTTTGAGGCTATTTGGAAGAGGCAACTTTTGTTATAAAAAGCCAGCATTAAGAAATAGTTTTTGGATTTTCTTACATAAGATAGCTTCCATTTAAAGTAGGGTTGAAAATAGGAATATTTTTTACTGCTCCTTTTTATTCAAAACAACAACCAAGTGCTTTTACCTACCACCCGAGTTCAAAGCGTTAAAGCAAGAGGTAAATCTAAATGCATTGTTAAATTTGCATGTCGAAGCGCTGGCGATAATCATATGCAGTAAAAATAAAGAAAAAAAGGGCATAAACATCTTCAATAAGAAAGAAAAATGTATTAATGGAAATGTATGTACGCAGTCGATTTTCTTATACATAGATTTATGGTTCCACTCATTGGATATTCAAATATTTCTACTCTGTTCGTTATGACTTATGACCTTTCACCACTCGTTACTCTTAGTATTAAGAAGTAGCGGATATTTTGCAACCTGCTTTCGTATTTCCAAATAACAGTATTTTTGATTTAGTAGGGTTCATTTGTAACTCATAACTAGCAGCAACCAGGTGATTTTTTGAAGAAAAAAAATACAACTGACAATCGCCGCATATAGGTGTGCTTGTGCCATTTGATTTAAGTGTTTGGTAAAAAGCAATGTGTATAGTGAAAAATTAAATAGGGCTCAAAACTAATCCCTGAGGCACACCGCGTGAATGGTGCTATAAAGAGGATTGGATTGTTGGTTGGGAAGAGTGGCTAGCCACGCGCACTTAGGTCACTCTAACCGGGCCCATTGTGCTACCTTCCCTAGGCGGCGTCACTCACCTGCAGCCTACTCGAGCCAACCCAAACGAAAGATGAATTCGAGCAGCGCAGCATGCGAGGCGCCACCAAAGCTGGCCATACTGGGCCAGAACTCCCCCAGGATGGAACCTCTAAGTTGGGCAAGCGCCGGACAGTCACATAAGATGTGCTCCGGTGTCTCGTCCTCTAGGTAACATGCACGGCAGAGTGGGCTGCGAGTCAGTCCCATGCGGTGCATGTGTTTATTAAGTTTGCAGTGGCCAGTCAATAGTTCTACAACTTGACGTAGTTTATTGCGAGAAAGCTGCAGACAATATCTCGCTGTCCTAGACGACAGCTTGGGTATGGCTTTGCGCGCCTGACAGCCGGTGGTTATGAATGCCCATCTCTCTTCGTGTAGAGTAGTGGTCCACTGGTTTATTAGGGTATTGAGTGTAGCCGAAGAAATGGGAAGAACAGGCTCCGGTCCCACGTAAGGAGAACACGAACCTCGTCTCGCCAACCTATCGGCAGCCTCGTTTCCCAGATTACCTTTATGACCTTTAACCCATCTGAGTACCAAGTCATTATCAATGGCGATCGCTTCCAAGGCACTATGACACTGAAGTACTAGGCCCGAAGCGATCTTATAACTACTAAGGGCAGCTTGACTATCACTGTAAAGGACAATGCGTCGTCCCTTATTGCCCCTTGCTAAAATTTCTTCGACACCATGCAGGATCGCCAAAACTTCCGCTTGGAAAACCGTAGCGACCCTACCTAGTGCCAACTCTAAGTTGAGCTTAAGGTCTGGAGAGAAAACTCCCGCACCTGTCCCTGTTTTTGTCTTTGATCTGTCTGTATAGACAGCAATCGAACGCAGTGATTCGACGCAGGGGTCGACATGAACGCGGTAGTGTCTAGTATCTGCCGAAAGCAAACACTGGAGGCACACAGTCCTTCGCGGCACCAAGAAGAGGCGCTTTAGCGACGCCCTCATGGATGATGCGCACGTGGCCGCGACCCCCCTCACTCCCCGATCTGAAAGCAGTCTCCTCCACGAACAGATCCAGGGGAGGGACACATAGGAGGGCTTCCATTGCCGCCGTCGGCGTAGTGAGCATTGCCCCTGTAATGGTAAGACATGCTATGCGCTGCACATGCATCAGGTCATTCCTGGCTACCACTCGTCTCACCCTTGGCCACCAGACGAGGGCACCATAAGTTAGCATGGGCCTAATTATGGCAGTGTACAGCCACAAGGTAATTTTCGGGGAGAGTTCCCAAGTCCTACCCAGGACGCGGCGACACTGCCAAAAGGCCTTACACGCTTTCTCAGCTTTTGTTTTGACATGTTTGCTCCAGCTCAGTTTTCTGTCAAAAGTGATACCCAGATACTTGACTTCGTCCGAGAAACCGAGAGCAGTGCCAAACAGTTGTGGTGGGCGGAGTTTTCCCACCTTTCTTTTATTAGTAAAGAGTACCATCTCTGATTTATCTGGGCTTACAGAGAGGCAACGTTCTCTACACCAATTTTCGAGAGACCTTAGAGCAGTCTGCATCAAATCGCAGAGCACGCTCTCAAATCTTCCATCAATGAGGATCGTAATATCGTCCGCATATGCAATTGTGTAGAAGCCAGATGTGTTCAGGGCACGAACGAGGTCATCTACCTATAAAGAGGAATTTCGCTTGGATTTCCTGTCCAGTATGCAATTGACACTATTTCTCTTAATGCTAATTGTTATATAAACTGGACAAATTTAACCATAACATTCAATGCTCTTAAGATAATGGAAATGAACTTTTCTGTATAAAGTCCCTACATCATGTTTCATACATAGAATTCCACCGAAATGACTCGAAATGCCCAAGAATCTCTCATTAGTCCTAGAAAAGGAAGACGAAGGGCATCCTCCTTCGTCCCGCCACCCTTCCCTTTGCAACAACACTCGAGTCCGCTATCGTCCTCGTAATGCATCCGCTATTTATGTTCTTGCATCGTAACAGTTTAATCTCCCTCCCACGGGTCGTTGTCGACGACGCTCGCCGACAATATTATCTTAAGCTTTATTCATTGCGCCGGGGCCATTGTAGCTGCGGCAGTAACAGTAGTATTGTAGCAAAGACGGTAACTGCTAGCGTACGAGCTATATACACATACACACAAGTTTGACCCAGTTCCGGAGCGGCGAAGATTCGCAATTTAACTGGCCGAATGGCGTCCCCTCTAGCGTCTGTGTCGTCATTGTTGTACATGCATTAACGCGTTTAGCGACCGGAGCCGCGGCTGGATACCGTTAGATGTCGCCCCCGCTACCGGTATAGGTGACGAAAGGCGCCCGAAGCACGTTCCCGGGTTAGTGGAGGTAATAGCACGTACTACATAAAGGTCGTTGGAGTAGCGATATATTATTTATTATATAGGGCACCTCACGAAGTTTATTCGAGGAAGTGGTGCGAAATTCTAGGATCAATGTGTAGAAAATCGGGAAGGAGTTTATTTTATGTTGTGTATATAGTGTTGAGAATTTTTTTTTAATCACGAGCGTGTTGATAAGTTTATGCAACCCTCAGTGCGAAAGTTGAAGCCGACAGATGAAGGACACGCGCTCCGAAAGATAACGCATATAGACAGACACTTGGTTAAAACATTTTTAGATTCCCTTTGCTTTTAATCATTTATTCCGTAACATATAGAAATCAACATTTCAAGTGCGAAGCGCGTGCGACAATATAAAATTGTATAGCGTGTGGCAAAACACGATGGAAACTTCCGCGGATACGCAGAAACTTCGTCGGACTGCGAGCACTTATTTGTGAAAAGCTAAATAATTGCAATTCGTACTAAACCTCGTCCACCACCTAAAGGTACCACACTTTATTTATGAAAAACTAAATAGGGGAGGGTGGGGCAAGATGGGGCCACGAGGCATGGTGGGGACATCGTCTTATCTACAAAACGGCAGTAAGCATCTGTCAAATAATAGCAGTCCTAATATTGACAAGTACTGTTTTATGTCTGTTGTAATGTAGGAAACTTTACTAGTCGTAATAGCAAAGTTATTGCTGTTTGTGCGTGAACTTTGCAATTTCCAGAATTTCGTTATTATTTTGATGGTGAGTTCAATGGCCAGTATCGGAAGCATAAGTAAATTATTTACAACTCCATTTTTTTGTGCTTATTAATTGACATGTATTGCATGTATTTTCTATAGTGTGTTGTTTGTTTATTTCAAATATTTAATATGTTATTATAACATAACCAGAAAATGTCCCAAAGGGGCAAGATGGGGCTACTAGTATGGGGCAACACGGGGACATCATTATCTCACTCTTCAGTCTGGCCCGTTATGCCTGAATATGCCATTATGCTTTCTCGAAGACATAATGCCTCTTTCTCATGTTAGGAATAAAGTGCAGGTTCAATCAAAGTGAAACAAGGGAAAGACAACAACCCTTACAAGCACTACGCATAAAAAATCTGCTACAAGAAGATAGAAGTCTGGAGAATCCCTAAGACAACTAGAAGTGCTGAGGGAGAGTTAAAGGACAAAAAATGACAAAGAAGAAAACAGAAGAGATCAAGAAGCCGAATTTTGTAAGGAAAGCAAAGAGATAGATTTTTAGAAAACGTCAAGGAAATAATCAAGTTCTTCTGTTGAGGAAGATGACACTCAATGTTAGTATTGTAAGGGGAAGTATTGATACAATGCCATGGATGGCGAGGTTGGGTACATGGAGGCTGTGCGAATAACGTGGATGAGTTCGTCTTCTATTGTCTCAATTGTGAAGATTAAGTTTAATATTCTTATCGTTATTGCATTTTTTTTTATTTTAAGTAGTTCCGCTTTAAAGAGTTCCTGCATGTTTTAAGAATATTTTAAGAATCTATTTTTTTTACCTATAACCTAGATTTATGGTACGACCCATTCTTAACTCACCTGGAACCCCATCTTGCCCCCATAGTGGGGCAAGATGGTGTATTTACACATTTCTTTTCAAAATTTTCTCACAACATCAAGAGTACCCATCGAAAAATTGTAAATTCATCCATCAGCAGATACATGTTAAAGATTACAACAAGCGTACTTAGAACTTGTATACTATTTGCAATCCTGATGCAGTGGTTAAAGCTTTAATGTTCCATCTTCCCCACTTCCCCTGTAAGTTTTGGCTTTTTGTACTTGAATAAAAAATAATAATAATAATAATGTTATATTCATGGCTCTAAACAGAACATGGACATTGTCAATACAATACAAACGATATAATCCTAAAACTAATATAAATAAAATATCAATAAATAAAATATAAGTAAATATTTAAATGCAAGTAAGCTTTTTTTAGGATTGAAAATCTAAATATTCCTGAATATTATAAAAGTTATGAGCGCTTAGATATTGTTTTAATTTAACTTTGAACTCAGGAATACGGGTTGCAGTTTTAATAGTTTTGGTAATTTGTTAATAACATGATTCCTTATATTCAGGACTTAATTCGAAGGCAACTGTATTGTGCAATGGTACACTTTTATTATCTCTGCTTCGCGTTGTTCATTTTTTGTAAATGTCTGAGTTCCTTTTAAAATTATGTTCATTATTTTTTAAAAACACTAATACTTCATATATGTACAAGGAGGCTAATGGCAGAATACCAAGTTGTTTAAACAGTAAACGGCAAGAAACAAACGACGACACACCCAACATACAACGAATAATTTTTTTTTGAAAGAGAAATACCTTTCTTGCACCAGCCCCTGCACCCACAAAAATAAGTCCATACGAAGACGAGACTCCACATACGCAAAATAAAATTGTCGGAGCGAACTTAGACTGACGGTGTTTCTCAAGCATCTAAGCCGTAAGTGCTGAAGTAAGTTTACTTATTAACATTTGCAGTGATCTTGAAATTTAAATTTTTATCCACTATCAGACCTAAAAATGTAATTTCTGTCTTTCAGGTATGGATCTACCATCACAAGGCACATAAAACTACCCGCCCTCTCTGACTGTTAGCGAGAATGTTTAAATGCATGTCTTGTCACCGTTCAATACTAGGTCGTTATCACTACACCAGTAACTCATGTCATTCACTAATTTTGCGGCTAGACGTGAAGCGTTTCAGTGAAGATGATTTAATATGCAACTAGTATCGTCAGCATATTGTGCCAACGTACAGTTGGATACGTTGCCCTAAATCATTAACATACATAATGAAAAGAGTGACCTAGATTGAACCTGAGGAATGCCACAATCTAAATTTATAACCGAAGAGTTGTGATTCCTAGTTACATTTGTGCTATCTCTCCCTTTAACATTTACTCTGCTTTCTATTATCTAAAAATGAATGAAACAGGTCATAAGCACACCGTAATCCCAAATGATTTAATATTTTTCAAGTAGTAACGAATGATTTACGATATCGAAAGCTTTTGACAGGTCAAAGAAACACCAGTAACTAGACTCCTCCTATCCAAACCCTCATAAACACTTTTTAACGCATGCCTATCGCACAGGATGTATTCTTTCCACCAACAAAACGGAACTGTGAAGGCGAGATTAAGTTATTCTTCATAAATAATCGGTTAACCTTTTGTTGATAATTTCTCAAACACTTTCGAAAATGCTGAAGCAGATATATAGGCTATAATTTTTTGGGTCGTGTGTTTACCTTTTTTATAAACAGGAATGATTTTGTTAAGTTTTAATCGATCTGAGTACACGCCCTCACTCAGAGACTGTTTATTAAATATGTTAGTGGCTGCAGTAAGTTGTCGCAGACAAGACCCAACAAAAAGCAGAGTACATCATCGTAACCAGCCGAATGTTTCCTCGATACCTCCCTGATTATCCGCTCTATTTCGAAACAATCTGTTGGTAATAGAAATAGGCTGTGATTCGTGGCACCGGTCACAATCAAGTCACTGTGAATACACGAAGGCTTTATTATGTTAAATTGTTCTTTAAATATTTCTGAGATCGTAGTTGGGTCCCTTACCATATTTCCAGATCTATCCAGAACTGTAAAACTCTGGCGATTTTCCTTCGTAGCTTTAGTTAATTTATTTATGATAGTCCAGGACGTTTTTGTTTTATTTTGGAAATTTGAAATCATATTATCATAAAAGGTTTTTTTTGTTTGATGAACTAACTTTGCGTATTCGTCTTTATAGTTCTGGTATAAATCCAAGATTTGTGGATCCTGACTAGTTTTATACATGTCGTGTAGCATTTGTACATATTCACTAAGATTTCTAAGTTCTTCATTATACCAGGTTTTGTCAATTTGTGAATTGATTAAATATCTTTTTAAAGGGAAATGTAAGTTAAAATAATAAGAAAATATTTGATAAAAGATTTCAAATGCTTCGTTACAACCAACATTGTTAGCATATATAGCCTCCCATTTTTCATTGTTCATTGAAGTTTGAAATTGAGATAGTGCATGTTTGGAATATCGACGCTCATACACATATTCGGACTGATGTCTACTTTACACTCCCAAAATTTGAACATAACGAGACGGGACACCTTGTATTAAACTATCTAGTTTCCTCATACGCAACTGGTGATACTTTTACGCAAACAAGCAGATTACCACAAACAAAGCAAACAACAAAAGACCGAAGCGTACATAAAAATGCACACCCATACGGACTTCCACTACTATATTTTATCGCGTGGCTTTTAACCTATACAACTCCTAAAGGGCATTCGGTGCAGTTACGCCGATGACCTATTGCGGCTCCACCGATATTGATTTATTTTTAACCGATCCCTACTGGTGGCAATTTCGCTGTTCGTGAATTATTTGTTATTTATTGGCCGTGCCAAGCGCGTTCCCTGTTCGCACAGGGGGTTATGAAACCCACGCCCTTTATAAACATATTACCGACCTAATGACGTGGCGCGAGTGATGGATGCAACCGGAGTTGTATGTCCGGCGCGCCGGATGACAAACCAGTACGGTTTTTTTTGTTTCTTCTTTTATTTATGAACGCGCATTTTGCAGCAATAAAACGGTCGTTCTAGGCGCGGGTGTGCCTATCAGGAACGCGTCACTTTTCTCTGGTTGATCTACGGGTCATATGGAAACCATCTTTGCGGAGGTCGGTTAATTTCAGGATAAATCATTAAGGAAATAACATTAACAATTCACCTGTTTCTTTTTGGCACTGTAAATATTGTAGTGGGTTGCAGTCTAGCAGCGAAAAAAGGCAATTTTTTTAATTCATCCAACTTTCTGCAATTTTATTGACAATCTTCAGGCACAAATGAATAAAAGAAATTATTGAAGTGGTTGTAAAAGTTAAAATTAATTTAAACTTACATATTTGGATTGTTGGTTTGGAAGGGTGGGCANTTTTGATCAAAAAAGTTAATATGAGTATATGTCCAAAACGGTTTGGGTTTTAAAAGTTAGTGAAATGTTTAATAATAAATAATGAACTATGACTAACACGATATAATATCACAGTTGGGTTCTTCAAAAAACTACTGTGTTGAGAGGAATGTTTTATTTGTCATTTCGATATTTGTCAATAGTTGTCAGAGTATTGCAATTAGTTTATTGCCAGTTTCGGTTTTCTAAAATGTAATTACACGAATGCTGAAGAATTGGCGATAGGCATTTCGTTTACGGTCCTTGCCAATGGAAATTCGCGGGCTGCTAGACGTCTTTATGAAGAACGATACCGAGACGCGTATCATCCGCATCATTCAATATTGCCCCGTCTTCACCAACGTCTTAGTGAAACGGGAAATTTAAAAAAAAACGAACGCACAGATAACGGCAAACCTCACAAGTGAAGAAATGATACTAAATGAAATTGAGGAACATCCTACTACAAGCACCAGAAAAATTGCGTTTGCTTTAAACAGATAGTCAGCCATAGTTTGGAGAATATTGAAAGATCAACTGTTGTATCCATAACACATTCACAGGGTGCAAGAACTCTTGCCGGCAGATTTTCCGCAAATGTGGCTTCTTGTCAATGGATGAAACAAAATCGCACAAAATCTATTTGGCTCAAATATCTTCACCGACGAGGCTACTTTCTCTAGAAACGGATTATTAATTTCAATAATAACAACATATGGCCGAAGAAAGACCGCACGAAACTAGTGAATGCCCGTCATCAACATCAATTTCTATCAATGTGTGGGCCGGAATTGTTGGAGATCACTTGATACGTCAAACATTTTTACCGATGCGGTTAAAAGCGAGGTATATACGCAATTTTCTTGAAAGGAGCTACCACTACTGCTGGAAGAAATTCCGTGCATTAAGGTTACAAATGATTTTATGCACGACGGCTGCTCCAGCCATTTTAGTTTAGTTGCTTGCGAGTTTTAGGACAATAGTATCCAGATCGGTGGATAGGGACGGGAGGGTCCCAACCGTGGCCTCCTCGGTCTCCTCAGAATGGACTTTTTTCTCTGGGGACACCTAAATCATTAGTTTATACGACTCCCATTGCAAATGTCGATGAACTGAGAAATCGTATTAGCCCAGCTTTTCAAACAATCGAAATACCCCTTGGTAAGTTTAGAACGGACTCGCCAGTCAATACGAGGAGGATAGAAGTTGTATTGCAGTTGGGGACGGTCATATTCAACAGTTAGTATAAGTTAATTTGTTTTACAATATTTTGTTAATGTATAAAGAAACATTAATTATGTTAACTTACTATTAACATTGCATACAACTTTAGAACTAAGCGATTTTGGACATATGTTCTTATGAACTTTTATGATCAAAATAACCAGGAATCAGCGCTAAAGTTTTTCGCATATATTGAGAATCAACTGGTAGAGCCCGATGCTGTGTAAGTGTTTTCTCGAGATTATAGTGACCGTTAAAAACAGAGACAGTCACCTTGACATTTTTGCGTCAAGTTCTAGCAGTTCCTTGGTTTTGGCATGACTTGTCCATACACTCTCGCATGCAACCAAACCAGGATAGGGTGTTCCAGTATTGGAGCGCTTTTTGATTTACCAAAGTTGATTGTCCTGTTTAGCTACCGTAGAAGCTGTATCCAAGGCAGAATATTGCACCGTAGCACCCTTTTTGAACAAGGATGTCTGCTTCCTTATTTCCACTGCTTTCACACGCTGAATTGAAATGACTGGTCGCTGAAAAGTGTTACTCATTTGTGCTTGTAGTTTTAACCCAACAATCTCTCTCGCGCACATCTCAGTAGTATCACCCTAAAGATCGTTGTGTGTTGTCCAAGGTTGTGAGTATCTCCTGACTCTTTGGACTGCAACAAAATATTCCACGCCACAAATTTTCGAACGCGTCCCTATACCAGCAGATTGTCTGCCTGCATCAGTGCTTTTACGTTACATGTCATTCTCTCTGTTTGGAAAAGAGGAAGTATGCATCGATCATTGGCGAGTACACATCATGTCGGAGGGCATTCCAAGATGCCGCCGGCAGTAGCGATTCCAAGCAGCTTGTTACTCCACACAGACATAAGTATGTGGCAATTGAATTTGCTATTTGCCATAGGTGAAAATGCATTTAATCTGTCCTCCCTTTCCACAACCATTGTAAGGGTGGTAAGTCCAGAAAAGCTTCTAATGCCAATGAAGGGAAAGAAGATATTGCTCCCGTGATTGCCACACTTTGTATGTTTGATGTTATTAATTGACAACGATTTTTAATGAAATTTATATGATCTGTATACAATTCACGCCAATGTCAATGATTGGTAACAAAATTTGTTAAAGACTAGTCAAGAACCTACAAATACTTTGCCTTAAAGTAGAATCGCACGTATTGTGCTATTAAATACAACAATAATTATTGAACAGCATGTCTTGGTAATAGACAAAAAACTCGAGTGAAGGTTTTGGTGGTTTCCCTTACTCCTTGACAAATGCTGAGAGACGAACTCCTAAGTCGCCCACGCCGCAGGCATAAAATAATAATCACGGCCTCGATGCCCCCGTTAATTGGCGAAAGCTGTTGGGGGATGCTAAGGGCACTGAATTAGTATACTATTATTAATATTATTATAATGTCAATCAGTAGAAGATGTTGGAATCTGGGCGTCCCACAGTGGCTCCGAATTTAGTTGAAAAGGAATTAATTATTTTTTTTTCATTAAATCGACTCTTGCATAGAGTTGTAGATCATGGGAACAAATGTAAAAATTAGGTTCTTTAGAGTTACTTTTTAAAGAGGAAATAGAAAAATCTCTTGCGGTGTAAAGCTTGCAAAATACGCTAGACGTATGTTAATATATATAAGTATGTACCCAAACAAAATTTTATTATTAGTATATCTGCCGCTATTTGTCGACATATCAACTATGGTTTTAGTGAGTCTTTAAAAAAGCCAAGAATCCCTGCTGTGCAAAAATTACCAAAGATAGCCTTGAAATGTTGTAAAAACATATAACATTTTTACGTGCTACTACTTGCATCATGTTGAAAGTTATTTTTTGAATGGCATATCTCGACAATAAACAGTGTCTCAAGTGAAGGGACCAAAGTAATTCTTTTTTTTTTACTAATTCAATTGCACCACCCGGCACGAAACGGCCCTGAGAAGATCTCTTTGCTGACTTAGTTAATAAACTCTAATCTTAATCTGACAGCCTTGTTTAAACTGATCTGAGCAAATGCAATTGGAAAAGGCATTTTAGCTGAGACAAAATGAGTTTAATTATATGAGATCTCAGACTTCTGGAAAAGCAGCAATAGTATGGTGTGGTATATAATTGCTAAATAATGGATATTAGACCCATTCATGCGTGTTTTTCAAAAATCCCTTCTAGAGGCTACTTCATCATGTGATTATCTGGCTAGACCCTTTTCTTTTCCAAGTTTTCCCAGCATGTAAAGCAAATAGGCCGAAACAAACTTTTGCAGTATCAAATAATAACTCCAATGGAAACATTAACACACATTACGGGCTATGGCTTGCGTTAGACACACTCTCATATCACTCTGAAACAATCCCGCGGGTCGCTTTAGCCTCAAGATAAACACTGAACGCCAGCTTATTGTCATTCTAGGGGGATAGCGGAGACAAACAGCTTGCCATGGATTATCACGACGCGCAAGCTAAGACTCGCTCGAATGCGAACAACAACGCCTATGCCGACCGAAGAGGGCGTGCCAAACACAGGACCGACAAACACACAAACGCACACAACAACACCAAAAACAGACGTTCGGCCAAAGCGGAAAAATCGAAAAAACAGATCAGTTGCGGTTTAACTGTTCAGTATAAACAAAGCCTATCGGACCTACGAGATAATTTCTCGACTACGGCGACGACTCTACCGGGTGCTAATCTTACGAATGCCGATCAACACAAAAAGCAAACCATGCTTCGAAAATCGTGGCGGCCACCACTCGTTGGCTCGTCTAGTCGAAATACCGACACTGAGCTTCGGGTTGAAGGTTCTGGGCGATTTTATAACGGTAAAAAAAAGGAAGGGTAAAGCACCACGCCCTACGTCCCTCGAAGGGTGGGGGTATAAACGACAAACGGTTCAAAATGAAAAAAAATCACACCCGTTCTCATACTACCGAATATGTCGGAAAGAATGTTACAGTGGATTTCGAACGCTACCGATTGGGGCATCCGAAACAACGTAAGGGCCAAATCGGCGCGAAGAGTCACCCAAGAACACGTCGCATGACCAAGGGAGCATGCCCGGAGTAAGATTGGTCGCGTCCACACGGCGCGTTTGCCAGTGAGGAAAATCGACATAGGTTTTTGGGCCGCGATATTCACTTCGACCAAAGCGGGAAAAACAAATCGAGTGGGGCGCGTCCACTCCTACCGGCAACGACTATCGTCAACACCATCAGTTGCAATGGCATGATAATCCCTAAAAATGCGGCCGCGCGGAACAATTCGACAAACTAACGAGAGAATACAGAAAGACATTAAAACCAATATTTCGTTTTGTTTAATCCGCTTAGAGGTTGAGTAGAATGCGGTTAGTTTAAGGGGGGAAATGAACTTTGAAAATTAAATTTTGATTTTTATTGTTTCCAAATATCTATTAACTTTACAACCACCCACCAGGGAGAAAAATCACTCTCGAGAGAATTGTGAAATATACAGGGTGAGTCAATGATACGGTAAGTTGATTATCTCGTGTTTCGGATTTACGAAACAAAAAAAACGTTAGATACAAAAGTTTAGATATATTTTAAAGTTAAACCAGTTTTAATTATTTTTGAGTCTACCGGTTTGGTTCAAACGCATAATATTTTTGTAACTGAACATTTTTTTTAATTTTATTTTTAGATTTCTACGTTGAAATCTATGACCTTTTTTTTTATTAAAGATGTTATCTACCTAAACTTAGTATTTTCTAATAGTTTATCTTTTAGAAATAGTATTGTTTTTACTCTTTATAAAAAAATTGACAGCTCCGCCATTGTTTGTGAAAGTGGAATATTCAATGTGGTACAATAAATTAAAATTATTATGTTATATTCGTCACGCTTTTTTTTTTTTTTTGAACAAACCTATATAATTAAAAATAATTTTTAAACTACACAAACGTTAAGACGTTTTAAACATTATTTGTGGCCTACAGATTTGTTTCAAAAGCATAATATTTTTGTTTAAACGGAACATCTATTTTTTTATTTATTTTTAGATTCTACGTGAAAGTCGATACTTTTTTGTAAGATGTTTATCTACTAATAGCAGTTCTTTTAATACTTCATGTTTTTTAGAAAGTATTTATTTCTTATAAAAAACATGAAGCTGCGCCATTGTTTGTGGAAGGTTGGAATAACTTCATATGTGGTATATTAAATTATATGTTATATTCGTCACTCTTTTTTTTAACAAACCTGGTATAATAAAAATAATTTTAAATTGTAACACTGTTAAAAAGTTTAAAATTTATTTTTTGAGGCATACGATTTGTTTCAAAAGGCAATAATATTTTTTGGTAATGCAATTATTTTTAATTTATTTTTAGATTCTACGTGAAAGTCTATATTTTTTTTGTTATGATATTTATTACCTAAACTAGTAGTTTTTTTTCTATATTTTAATGTTTTAGAAAGTATTGTTTTCAACTCTTATAAAAATTGACAGTTTCGCAATTGTTTGTGAAGGTGGGCATACTCCTATATGGTACATAATTTAATTTTAATGGTATAATATTCGCCACACTTTTTTTTTAACAACCTGTATAATTCAAAATTATTTTAAAAACTGCCCACTTAACAGTCATCTAAAAACTTTTATATCTAACGCTTTCTTTCCGCCAATTCGCGAAACAAACAAGATGATGAAACTTTACTCTACCGTTGACTCATCCTGTACAATCGACTACTAATAAGTCTAGAACACCACTAAATATGAACGTACCTGGATTATTGCTGTCCTCTTATATCGTTCGTGACAAGCAAAGCGCATGTTTTATAGACTTAATTCAGAACGATGTGGTTGTTTCAAATACTTAACTTAGTGGATTGTCCTAATGTTTTAGATGAAGGAGATTTATAGTTGATTATATAAAACAGACCGTAAAATATGCAGTGCTTCCCTAATAATTTATTTAATTATTTACTTACAATTTTCCTGTTGACCGTTTTTATACTATTGGAATATCCCAAAAGATGAATAAAATCGAAAACTACAATAAGTAGATGGATTGCGGAGTCATTGCAGGCAACTTTCTTCCGATGATTTCACGCTAGTAGTAGTGTGTTTTGTGCGCTACAAGAATGGAATCATTGGAGAAGGCCCGCTGAAATGACACACAACCTTTATAGTTATACTTATATCAATATCATATCATCAAGCGTTACATTCAATCCTTGTGGATTAGATATAATTGAGGCTAGAGCTTCATAAATCCTTCTCTTTAGGTGTGATTAATTCTTTTTTCTTCTTTCCCCGCACCTCGATTTCAATTCGTCACTGCCATTATCCTTGCATCCTCTCCAAGCGTCACCCCAATTCTCTTCGGCCTTTTCTTGCGCGTTCCTCCGTAGTGGCATCATTTCTATTTTCTCTTCATTATATGTCCTGCCCATTAATAACCTCTTTGCTTTAAAGCATCATGTTTTCTATTCCGAGCTCATCTTTTATCTCTCTGTTTTTTCATTTCATTCTTATTTCCCCATTTTCTGTTATATTTGGTCCCAATATTGTCCGCATTGTTTTCCTTTCTATTATTTTTAGATCTTCTTCCTCTTTTCGATTGATTGCTATTGTCTCTAGCGCATATATAATGACTGATCGGATCAGGGTTTTCTATATTTTTATTTTGGTTTTTATTTTTCAATAAAAATTTATATCTGTCGTATGCCTGGTTTCCTCTTAAAATTCTGTCTCTCACTTCGTCCTTTCTATTATTTTTAGATCTTCTTCCTCTTTTCGATTTATTGCCATTGTCTCTAGCGCATATGTAATGACTGGTCTGATCAGGGTTTTATATATTTTTATTTTGATTTTTCAATAAAAAAATATTTTCACCGTATGCCTAGTGTCCTTTTAAAATTCTCTCTCTTACTTTGTCTCTTACTGTTGCTCCCACTGTAGCTCCTAAGTAATTGAAAGAGGTAACTGCTTCGAAATTGTCTTTTTGTTTTTAAAAAGTCTTGTGCTTTTTACCTCCCCTCTTCCCATCTCAAGTATTTTGTCTTTACTTCATTTATTATCATACCGAATTTATGTGCTTCCGCATCTAGACTTTCTATAGCTCTTATCAGGCTATTTGTTATTATTGCAACATCATCTGCATATGCTATTTATTAGTTGTATCTGATTATTATTATTACTTATGTAGTTTACGATTTTATTCAGCTTCTGAATAGTACAAGTAAAACTGCCTTATGAAGGTTAGTTAAAACGAAGCCTGTCGCAAAAAAAAATGTAGTAAATAATAAAATAAATCAATTAGTACTACATATTTAATACGTCTGATTATTTTATTAATTATATAAAACGTTTTCTAGACATCTAAAGATGATCATATATGTAATTAAAGATCGTGCATGCGAAACTGGTTGCAGTCGCTCCTCGAAAAAAGGATGCAACCATTTTCGCATATTCTCGATTGCAATCTTTCATCGTTTATTAGCACTTGTGGGGGTGAGTTCTTAGTTAGTTTAGGTGAGGTGTTAGAAACTATAACATACCCGATGACATCCATTTTTTTAATAATACGTCTGATTATTTTATTAATTATATAAAACGTTTTCTAGACATCTAAAGATGATCATATGTGTAATTAAAGATCGTGCATGCGAAACTGGTTGCAGTCCCTCCTCGAAAAAAGGATGCAACCATTTTCGCATATTCTCGATTGCAATCTTTCATCGTTTATTAGCACTTGTGGGGGTGAGTTCCTAGTTAATTAATGTGAGGTGTTAGAAACTATAACTCATTTTTGTTTAAATTATCCAATAAGAAATTAAGAACTTGTAATTTTTCAGGGTTCATTTTAGTTCTTCAATAAATGCCTTTGGTATAAAAATAAATACAGCTCTATGTGGGTTATGAATAGCACCTAATCCCCGGTCTGAAGGAAGCAGTCCTAGTTCTAAACACTCTTTCAACACCGTAAATTTGAAAAAAATCACTTTTCGAAATATTGCTTTATTGTCATTTTAGGCTAGTACGGCGCAAAACGACACAAAGACCGGAGACAGTGGAGACGAATGTCCGAAATTCTTTACCCTTCCCACGAAAGAGATCGAAAGAGGCCTCGACAGCGCCATCGCGGGGATCAACGCCCCCGTGCAAAAAATTAACCTAACCGGCGGGCACGCCTCTTCGAATGCCCAAGCGAACGCGGCGCAAGAGAACTGCACCGACGCTGATACCACACAAACAACAACTCCATCATCGTCATCCGACACACCACAATCGCTGAACAGCAACACCACTCAGATGGGCGACGCGAAAGTAGTCAAGAAGGAGGCGAGGAAACACTCGCATGCCAAGAAGACGCACCACCATCACAAGCCCAAGAAGAAAAAAGCGAAAAGCGGCAAACATAAACACAAGTCCCACCACCATCATCAACGGAGGAACGCGGAGGAGACGCTGGAACGCCTACGTAGGGACCTGTACGTCGCAAACGAGCTCCAAGGGCTGCTGGACCAGCTGAAGGGGGATGATCGAGTCAGGAGGGACGCCCAGCCGACGTCGGGAGCTGGAAATTTTTTTGAACCTCAAAATCCATTTCGCATAAGCAGAAGATTGCCGACGAGGATCCGGTGAAGCGCCACATCGACGAGGAGGACAAGGAGGAAGAGGACAAGGAGGAAGAGGACAAGGAGAAGAGGTTCCTATTCGCGAAGCAGCGCAAGAAGAAGAAGGGCAAGAGCATCTGGAGGAACTTGTTCGGCGTCAGCACGGACGATAATCGTTTTTTAAACCAGGACTTTCCAAATTCACAGTACGCGAGCTATCCGAATTGAATAACACGCAAAATTCCCGAACAGTGAACGAGGGTGGGACGGACGCGGGGGGTGAGGAGGGCGCGCAACGGCCGCGAGACATTCATAATCTCCTGAATTTCGGCGATGAGATGCGATCGACGACGGACGAGGACGAGATCGTCTTGACCACTAAGAAGTTGTTCAATCTGCCCACGAAGAAGGTGGTGAAGCACGCGGCCAACGATACCGCGACGTCTTCGCTGAATCTTCTGGAGGAGTGTGAAGGTCTGGTGCAGATTACGGAGTCGTTCATAGATGAGATCGAAACGACGGATACGGTAGTCGCAACGACATCCATCGCTTCGACTACCTCGATTTACGACGCTCTGTTGCCAAAGGTATGTCCAATTTCGATTAGATAGATTAAATTAGGCTTCGGGGTTGACTATACCTTTTTTTTATGAGAGTCGTTGGCTTTTTGCATTGAGTCTCCCATTTTTTTTACCCAATAAATTATACCAGCCATTCCTAGTGCCCTGCACTAATTTGTACAAGTCTCTGGCTGGTTGATCATAATTCTTTTCTGATTTACCCAAAAAATGCCTGTCTTCTTGCATCCAGAGCCTTGAGTTCACAGATAATATAGCAAGCGCTCACACAAGCTTCTCATTACACAGTCTGTAGTTGGTATCTTTATATGTGTGTCACGAGGGTGATGTTACACTGCGACTTAAGAGACCTATTGTGTACCCTATTCATTCAGTCATTCATTCAAGTTAGGGTGAGCACTTGATGCAGGGACTTGAGCTTGTGCTCATTGTACTCCTATTGATTCTCTATTCCACATCGAGCGCTTGGTGTTCTCTATAAAGCCAGTTTTGCCAGTGGAACACTGGACCTTCGAGGGCTCCAATAGATCTTCCGAAATATTCTGCCTGAGTACCTCAGTTCATCACAGTGCAGATTACATGTAAATCGTTTCCTCTGTAGTTGGCATCTTTCTACACACGGTTCGCTTATCGGCTGTGTTGTTAGATCCTTTTCAGGGGACAGTGTCCATACACCCATAATGTTAACTTCTTCTTCGCGCTGCTAGGTTATCAGAGAAATACCATCCCCTATCAGCGTTTGTATGGAGTGACCTTCGTCGACTCATTTTTTGTACTTTCTTATCTAACCAGGTCCAGATCCTTCTGCGAAATCCTATAATCCACAACGGCCTCTGGACCATGAAGTGTCTTTAGAGCCTCCTTGGCTAGTTCATCGCTTTACGTTGCCCTTTATATCCTCATGCCCGCAACCCAATCAGAGACACCGTTGGTCTCTGCCAGTGCTTGAGGATTGTTTGCAGTTCTAACTAGTTTTGACCTAGTTACAGGTTTGAGACTGCTTAAGACAGCCTGGCTGTCAGTATTATATTAATTTTCTCCTCATGTAGCGCTCTTTGCAATTTTCTGCACAGGCTGCAAGGGCGATATCTCTTGGAAGACCGTTGTATGTTCCCAGGTTATGATATCCTTGATTAGGACTGGCCCACAATACCGGCCCCTCCCTGGCTGGATTTGGAACATCGTGTACCAGTTTTTCAAGCAGTGATTCACCTACGTGCCTGGTATCTGTTCGGTATGGAGATTTCAACCTTTCAGTGAAGATAATTTAGGTGCCATGCTGTCCGTGGACATGTACAATGGCGTCAGCAGCGTGCCGTGTATAAGTGTGTCCTCCCCCTGAAGTTGGGATGGCAAGGTTGTGGCTTCAGTCTAGGATCGATTCATTGCTCCGCTCTAATAGAGCTCAGCGGAGGGGGCCCAATGGTTCCAAAGGCGTCCCTGTACTGTTAGTTGCACCAGTGATACCCAGCATGCCGCTCTGGACGCGGTTAGCAGCTTCCTGCGAGGAACTTCTGTCTGCGAGATATCCACGACAAATGTGACCTATTTTGTGTTTACAGCTGGCTCAAATCTCTTCCTTTCGGAAATGAGGATATCAGAAGGCCCCAGGTTAGTAAATAAGTCTCCTCTTCGATTTCACATGCTTCCAGGCAACATCCTGGAGTGACAGTGCTACGTAATTTGAGAGGAGGTGGATGGGTGTTCATCCTGTTTCCACAAGTTACATGAAGATTCTGTGCGAATCCAAGCTGCTAGGGTCTTTCAGTTACAACAGCCTAAAGTACCTGTTAATATGCGAACATTGTTCTTACTCAGGTTAATGGTTCTGTAAATCTTTTGGTTATAGGTTCCAGAAGAATTTTATTTGCTCATTCCCTGGAGATTTTTCAATATTAGGTTTTCTCTGTACATTTCTCTTTTACAAATCTTCAGTATTGTACTGCTACTTATCCGCAAGGGTTCAGGCCTACAAATGGTATTCCAGCTCCTTTTGCGAGATTAGTTATCTCGTTTCCTTCCACCCGTGTGACCGGAACCCCAGGGGGTTACTTTATCTCTTTCTAGTCTTTATTTCCTAAGCATTCAGACCTATCCATATTGAAACAGCCACATCTGCCCAATCACGTGATTTCCGACGGAAAGATACTTGATTTCCAAAGGCTGTCGAAATATGTAGTTCTAGGCCATTATATACCTATTCCAGTTCCTTCCGCTTTGGAGACATCATTTGAGTGGCTTCTCTTCAATTCAGATGGTGTTATGATCCCACTCGGCTTGTTACTTAGCTTGGTGCTGAATTCTTCACAAGCTTTTTTTAAATATCATCCCGGGGCATATCAGGTCTCTCACCGTCAGGAGATTGAGGCTAGGCTAATCATCCTTCCTTGACATTCTGAGTGGGTTCTTTTGCCACGCCTCTACCACGATAGCGAGGGGTAAGATCTACTACTACCCGATACTGCTGTGGCAATTCTCATAGCCCCAGTTACGCATACACAAGCTATCTCTCACTTGAGAGAGGAGAATTTCTCGCGGTGGCCAGATAGTTCTTTTGCTCCAAACTACGATGCAGTGATGATCGACCTCTCTATCGCTGTATGCATCCGAAGCAGTATTTCTGGATGGCGTCTCCAATTTTTCCCTGCAAAGTTTTTGCACACCATCAGGGCTTTTCTGGCCTTGTTGGTTACTTCAATTTCATGTTTGTTCCATAGAAGTTTATTGTTTAGGGTAAGGCCTAGGTATTTAACCTTCGTTCTCCAATCTATAAGTCGGTAACTTTAGTGTTGATCCTAATTTTCTGATGTGTTCTCTCTTTCTGGGTGGTCCAAATTGCTTGCCAGAATAGGGCATCTCGATAACCGTAGGATATCGGAGAAAAACGAGTGGCCAAGTCTCTATATTTCTTGCGTATATGATAATATCATCAGTATACTCTTGACAAGGTATGCCTAGATCAGTCAGGCCATATAAGACTTCAATCTATTTAATACTAGAGATAGAGGCACTTACATATTTATTTATTAAGAGACGTTTAGAATGGAGCCATAAGGCTTCACATACATGAGTGCTAATGTACCCCCCCCCCCCCCCTCTGGGGGTATCCTCCAACTGTACTAACCGAGATGATTTCATGTCCACCTCTATCTCCACTGATCTCAGTCCAGAGATAAAATATAATACTACCTATTTTAAATTTGTATCCGACATAAACCTTATTATTGGAGGTTGACGTACAGAACGCTACTAAAGCAGAAAATACAACCGACGACACTATTGACGAACCTGAGGTCACCAACAAGAAGAAAATAATCTCCAACGACGCTACGAGAAAGAACAACAACAGCCAACACGGCTCACTCGGAAGAGGAAGACATAGACGATATGACAACACGCCATCCGACAAAATCCACGTCGAATTCCACATCTTTTCCCACGACGTTGGCCTTCGAGGATGTGTCAGAGGCGACCAGTGAAGATGACACGGAAGAACCAGACGCGGAACCCTTGAATATCGAGGATTTGAATTCGAACTCCACTACGGCCGTCTGCGGATTTGCCTTACCTCCTAGGACGGCGGGGGGAGGAAGCGCCGACGATACGGAAGACGATTGCGTAGAACCTACGAGAAAACACACTGTGATAAACGAGGATTATGAATCCGTGACGGAAGCTTTGCCCAAAGATTTAGAGGAGGAGGAAGAAGACGCTGATTATAAGATTAAAGATGTGATGTTGGCGATGAAAAATAGGCCTACTACTGAAGAATTTCAGAGATTACTACACGGGCAAAATAATGGCAGTACAATTATAACAGGTAAGGGTGCAAACTAGTGATTGTAAATTTACCGATTTTTTCATTTACCGGTAATTCGGTCATTTGACATAAAAAAAAAAACCGGTTTAACGATAATTACCCGGTAATTTTTTTTTTCATGTGTCCCCATTAATGAATGGGGATTCTCCAAGAAAATAGGGTTAGAAGTTAGACTAGAATAATACATATTTGCGCAATCTTAAGCATAAATTAGAATTTGTATAAATATTGTAATTTAATTATTTCAAACAGTTGTATAAAGTAAAAAAAAAAATTTTAGGTTCAAATTTGAATGTTATTGTACAATAATGTTGCATTAATGTCCTCTTATAATGTGTATGTGTTGTATTCCAAATTGCTATTGATTTAAATACGTGAAATGTTGTTCTTATATATTATGATTTTTAAATATTAAACAATAGATATTTACTTTTTAAGCAAACGATTTTAAAACTTTTAAAATCTTAGAAACTCCATGCAAGCCAACTATGCTAACTCAACTTTTTTCTAGAGCAGTGGTTCTCAAACTGTGGTACGCGCAAATTTTTAGGGGGTATGCGGTCGGCCAACAATAAAATAAAACAACCCGGAACACGTATGGTACACGTTGACGTGCGCGCGCCACTAAGGGCTTAGTCATCAGAGTGGGGCTGTGTGGCCGGCCATCCTCTCGTGTCACTGCACTGCAGTAGCATTGCTGTTATTACAGCTCGCTCTCAGTATTGTGCTATTTTTTGTGGTGTGTTGTGTTATTCTGCGGACACTCAATCCTGTTGAAACACGTTCACGGACATCTGTTTGAAAACTGAGTCAGGTACCACGTAAGTGAATTTTACAATAAAAATTAACAATGGATAAATGAGCTCCTAAAGAAAAGGCCTCATGAAGATCTGCATCAAAATTCTGGGCCATCAACTTCACAAATGAAAGTAGACCTGAACGTCTTGTTACTAATGAGCAGCTCAAGGAAAAATAAAAAAACCCGAAAAGCTGGCAAACGAATATAAAGTAAAAAAGAGAAATATGACGAGTTGTACTTTAAAATTAGGTTTTACTTGGACTGGAAGCTCAGACGAGCCTAATCCACAATGCGTTGTTTGTTCAGAAATTTTATCAAACAATTCTATGCAACCTTCTCTTTAAAACGCCATTTTGAAAGCAAACATGAGAACTTAGTCAAAAAGTTACCGGTAGTTTGAACGTCTTTTGGAAGATTTGAAAAGTAGGAAAAACACGATAAAACACTTTTCTGGTGCAGAACAAAAATGAAAGTGCTCTAAAAGCTTCTTACAAAGTTAGTCATTTAATTGCGAAGTCTGGTTAAAAACCATACTATTGGCGAAAACCTAATCCTCCCTGCCGCAGCAGAAATTGTTTCTTGTATGTTTGGAGAGAACGAGGCAAAAGAATTACAGCAATTCCATTATCAAATGATACAGTTTCAAGGAGAATTAGTGATATGGCGTATGACACAAAGAACAACTTGTTGGGAGCAATTCGAGCTAGTCCTTGCTTTGGTACACACTCGATGAAACCACGGATGTCGCTGGCCTAGCCCAACTGATCGTTTTTTGTACGTGGCATTTTATCAAGATGAATATTTGAAGATATTTTTTTTGTTAAGACACTTAAACATCGACAAAAGGTGAAGATATTTCAATTTGTTAGATTCTTTTTTTTCCCGAAAACCAGCTCGAGTGGAAAAACTGTGTGTCAGTGTGTAATGGATGGTGCTAAGGCTATGAGCGGTCACTCAAAGGCGCTGGTAGGCCATATTAAAACGGTTTCAACTGAGTGTAAGTTCACTAATTGTGTCCTTCACCGAGAGGTTTGGTGGCTAAGCACCTCCCTGATGAACTTAAAGATCGTCCTGATCAGAGTGTGAAATTGTGAACTTCATAAAAACAAGCCCCTAAAATCTCGTTACTTTAAAATTCTATGCCAGGATATGGGAAGCCTCCATGAGAACTTATTGCTACATACTGAGGACGATGGCTTCTCGGGAATGTTTTGTCCCGTGTATTTGAACTCCACAAAGAAATTATATATTTTTTACCGAACACAAATCCCATCTGTCTTCTGTACTATATGATTTTGATTGGCTTTTGAAGTTGGCTTATTTAAGTGATATTTTGGAAAACTCAACATATCCGGAATTTATCCATGCAAGGCAGTGTTTCTGATATTTTTAATATAGAAAAGAAACTAATGCAATGGTAAAAAAGATCTTCTCTGGGAAAAACAAATAGAAAATAACAACTGCGAGCCGTTTGAAAGATTACTTACATTTTTGCAAGATGAGAAAAACATATCTGATTTCACTGAACTCAAGACTCAAATGGGCCAGCATTTGAATGCATTGAAGATCCGCATAAGAGAGTACTTTCCACTTTGGAGAAACAGTATAACTGGATACGTGACCCCTTTAATGCTGATGCTATGGACACTAACCTGACTATCTTTCAAAAGGAACACCTCATTGAAGTATCATGTGATCCCACGTTGAAAAACAAATATTTGACTGCTGGTACACATTGTTAGATTTCTGGATCGGTATTGGGAAGGAATACAAAGACTGTCAAAGCACGGCTTGTTAAATTTCTTGTTGGGTTTTCCACCACTTATTTATGTGAAAAGGGTTTCTCAAGTTTAACCTATCTTAAAAATAAATCTAGAAAAAATTAAATGTTGAAGATGATTTAAGATTGTATTTAACCAAGTTAAAACCAATTTTGATAAACTGTGCAAAGGGAAACAAGCTCACCCTTCTCACTAATCTCTTTGAAAGTAAGCATTTTTGTTCTTTTAATTTTGTGTGTGTTTGTTTTTAATGTAATAAAAATGTTTGTAAACAATATCTCTTTGTTTTTTATTTAAACATGATGCGTAATTCAGTTTCAAAGGTTAACACTATACTTCTATGCTACATAGAGGCTTTAAGATTTGTTTAATATTTTAATTATAGTTTTACTTAGTACCGGTAACTGAGAAGGGGTACCTAAAATGTTTTGTGGGTAAAAAGGGGTACAGTGTCTAAATAAGTTTCAGAACCACTGGCTGTGTTTAAAATAAAAAATAAATAAAGGGAAAATAATACGGCCCAATATTTCGCACATAAAAATATCTGCTATGGATTTTTCACTTACGGAATTACCGGTAAATTACAAAAATTTACCGAACGTTTTTTGGTCAATTTACCGGTTAACCGGTATACAATCCTTAGTGCAGACTAATCGTGCATTGACTTTATTAACAATATTGTTGTATAATCTAAATTTATGTCTTATTGGAATATTCGTAGTTCATTTTTTTAGGGATAATTTCTTTATTCTTTTACAATTATCTTAGCACCAGCAGGATCTTCAAAAGCACCTGTAGGAAACACTGGAGCAACTTTAAAACCACATATCGAACGCTGAACAAGTTAAGTCTCAGAAGGAGGAATCTGTCGCAGTCACGAAAAGTAGACGAAAGTCCCTCATTCGTTTTGATTTACTAATATCTTTCCTTTTTCCTAAAAGCAGCAACATCTTCTCAAGCATCTGCGAGTAAAGCATCTTCCACATCTGGGAATGGACATAAGCATCATAAAGGTACACTTCCAACACTTACCAAATCTGACACGCCTATTATTAGAACTGCACAAAGCTCACACGATTTGACAGGAAAACACAAATTAAGAAAATCGAGCACACATCGGTATATCATGCCCCGTTAGAGTTTACAACACTCGATTTCAACGTAAAGTTTAAGACCACAAAAGCTCAATCGAAACACCAGAAAATTACGGTCAAAGCAAGTGCCCACACTAAACCGTTTTCCAAAAAACTTACTACACCATATAGCGAGCATGCCCCACACAAACCCCAGCGACTGCTAAAGAAAATTTGCAAGTTTAAATCGTCCAAGTACAACCCGCCCGTAGAGATAACAACACTTGGCTTCAACGCGAAATTCCACACGACTGCACGACACAGGAAGCACACTAAAACAACACCGAAAGAATCTAGCGAAACTCACGTGGTGCCGAAACAAACTCGTACTACACTTAAAGAAGTTCACAAACCCCACGCAGCGTTAAATGAAGATAGCGCGCAGCACGTTCGAACTACGAAGTTTATTAGTGCAACTAAAGAACTTCAGAGACCTTACAAAACGACACCTAAGCATAGTACACAACCTCATAGTACAAGTCACTCTATCCTACACCTTCCAAACACAATTAGGACGCCTGGAACGAATCAAAAAGGTGTTAATCCTACCTTAACTACAGGAAAGGCTACTGTAAGTAAAACAACACATGGACATGCAGAAGATAATGCTAAGACAACTTTAAAGATGGGACAATCTATCGATAAAGGTACCGCAGCTGCAAAGAAGAAACCAAAGCCTTCTGGAGGGACGGGTATAATGTTATTGTGATGTTAATAGATGACATTGTTTTACTGTGTAATCATTTCAGTATCTTCAGTCATCCAGGTGCCATCATCAAAGCAGGCTGTTGCGGGAGCAGCACCCAGCAAATCGTTAGGGCTGAATAAAGCCGTAATGGGAACTGGTGATGAATCCGGTGCAAGGACAAGTAAACCGGAGCTTTAACTACAAAAGGTATTGATTGTATTATTGCAGCGGTAGTTGTTAGAACTACTGTTCAATATCTTCCCAATTCACTAGGTACTCAATTTGCGATGGAAACTTCTTCAGAATCAGCTTACAATAAAGCGATAGAGAGCATAGCGGAAGGGAAAGAGCCCGCAAACGTCCAAGATATTATATGCGAAATCGACAATCTATTGAAAATATTTTCGTCTACGGATGCTACAATAAGTGTGGAACTTCCCACCGAAAACCTCACTGTCTTAACTGTGAAACCGTACAAGCAAATCAACAGGCATCAAAGAAAGGGAAATGCAAGAAACTTGTTCTCTCCTTCGGACAGAAGAGAAACTGCAGTTCCCGCTGATAATCCTACCACTAATTCTTCAACTATAGATAATTCAACTGCCGATTCTGCAGATAGTTCTACTGTCAGTGAAGTTAGTACATCGACAAGCCAAGTCCAAGAATCCAGTAATTCGACTAGTCCAGGAGATATCGAAGCTGGGTGTGCGGTGCTGCTGAGCTCAGCCAATAAGAGTGAAAAAGAAAATAAAACTCGAGTGGCCCGGCAAGTTGATTTGTCTCAATTGGGGGATTATAACGAACCACTTGACCAAGAGCAATTGGGGCAAAATCATGAAACGTATTCTCCAACCCTAAAGATCAATGATGATGAAGCTCATCAGCATCCACAGAAAACCTAGAAATTGATGCTACCAGCACTCTAGATACTGATATCGCAGGTATAACAGAAGACGGTTATTCACAATCAAACCCTTTGATATACATCAACAATTTGAATCTACAAGGAATTCTGGAGCTAACCTAGATGCAGAACTAAATCTACCTATTAGATTACAAGGAAACCAAGATACATCTAGTGCTAGAGCAGAAAATGAAATTATAGACAGTAACTTAGCAAAACCAGATCCTTCTGCTGGAATTACTAGAAATTCCCAATTAAATAGTTTTCCATATAGTAGGAATGCTGGAGAAAATCTTCCAACAGAAGCAGGAATTGCCAACAGAATTATGCCAAGCCAAAATCTACAAAATGAAGTTATAGACAGTAACTTAGCAAAACCAGATCCTTCTGCTGGAATTACTAGAAATTCCCAATTAAATAGTTTTCCATATAGTAGGAATGCTGGAGGAAATCTTCCAACAGAAGCGGGTATTACCAACAGAATTGTGCCAAGCCAAAATCTACAAAATGTTGGAGAATTATCACCTCGCAATGCGTTTGGTGATGGTCAAATTAATCAAGCTACAACACCTGCAAATTTCAACGCTTTCACACAAGGAAACCTTTTTGGTGGAAGCGTAAGGGATGACGTTGCAGTTGCAGAGAATCCTGGGAAATATCTTTCAAATGGCGACCAAACAAACCAGATGGAAAATATTGCAAATAATAAAGACAATATTTTCTCAGACGCTTCTCCTTTAGTGAGGCAATTGGACAAAAATTCTTCCATGAATGTAAATAATAGTGACCAATCCGGCGTGAATACTTCAACCGATGCTCAAATTAGAAGCACGGAAAATACAACCTCTTCCAGTGCAGCAAATCTGGACAAAGCCTCCACTAATAGCAATGCGACAAATTTTAAGTTAGATAGCAAAATTGCAAGTAATACAACACTCTCGAACAACGCTCAAAATTATCAAGTGAATAGCTCTTTCGGATATACATCTAACTTTTTCGACGAAATTTCCGACCAGTGTAGCTTTCCAGCAGACGAATTCTCGAATAAGACAAACGAAACCGAGAAGAGTGGGGACCGATACCGAAGAAGAAAGTACAGGACGACATGCAAGAAGAGGATGTGGCGATCGACGCCAGTCAAATCGGCCGTTTATCACAGGAGCTGGCCAGCGAATTGGTCATAACGCAAGTCGATGACTACAAGGAAAACAAATTCTCTACAGAGCCGATGAAGCTCTGTCCTGTGCCATCAGGCTCTGTAATCCTCCGGTACCAGAAACCACTACGACTAGCGGAATTGGAAATCTCCCTTCCGAAACTCAAAATATTACTACTGAAAGTACAACCGTACAGAATAACACTGAGTCTGGCCTTTTCACATTGAATCAAAATCCTAATGTAAATATTCTACAAGAAACCTCACCAACGAATCTGAACCAATCTTATACGTATCCTGACACTCAAGCAAGTAGCTTAGGCATCACAACCACGATTGCGAATGCTTTCAATATAGATCAAACTTTGATTACTTCGACGCAAACCATTCAGCAAGTAGAATCGTTCACTTTGACTCCTGCTGTATCGACACAGACTGTGCAGCAAGTCGAAATATCTACTACGCCGCTACAAAGTTTATCTGAAATGGCTCCTTCGAAAGTGACCAATGTAAATAATTTCTCACCGCAAGGCAATGACAATTTTCAAGCGCAGTTCTCTTATGGGCAAATTACACTCCCAATTAATGATTTTAATAACGCCGCGTCGACATTGGCTACACCAACAACCACTACGGAATTTACATTATTTCCACAAAACGACTACACTACCACCACGACTGAACCGACACTGCTTTCACCAAACGAGTACTCTACCACCACTACTGAATCTGCGTTACTCTCGGCAAATTTTTACCTTACTACAACCACTGAACCTGCACTACTCTCGCCAAATGAGTACCTCACTACAACTACAGAGTCTATATCTCCGATAACCTCGACAACCACAAACTTTATGAATATGGATAAGCAAAACGTGATGCCACTGATGGAGGCTACTGTATTCCCACAGAAAATCACTCAAGAGCAACCGCAGTTACTTACCGCCAGCCAATCGATCATAATCGAATCATTCTATATGGCAACTGAACCGGTTGCGAAACAATATCCTTCAGAAACAGCTCAATCCAAAGCAGTGCCAGGAACGTCGACGCTTTCAGTGACATCGACAACGGAACATAAATTAACTTCACCAGGCAGGAGCCCGAAAAAAGTTGCCAGCAAGATGAAACCGGTTGCAGATACTAAATCGCATTTTCAAAAGCTCGTTGGTCATCCAGGTAAGCTCGACCATGGGAAAACTATAGCACCACATAAGGGAAAAACGAAAGTTCCATCTAAACCTAATAAAGCCACAGTTAAAAAGCCTAAGATGCCTAAGTTTAAACCTATGAAACCGCAAGTTGAAGCGGCGAATGTAGCGAATCAGCTACATTTTACACAGAAAGAAAGTACTTTGTGTGAAATTTGTAATGATGCTACGACTGAAAGCACTTCTAAACATGAACATGGAAAACATCCGAATGTGCATACGGAAAAAACTGAACACCATTCCACAATGAAACACACCACAGAAGAAGTTGCAAAACATACTAAGTTACACCAAGCTACTACGCTTCTAACCACAGAAACTACTGGCGGAGAACAGATTGTTTCCAAACCAGTAAGTGAAAGTTCAGTAGAATCAGAACAGCATACCGAAGAAAAAGTGAAAACGGAAAGCACATGGTCCTCACAAACACAAGTGACCGAACCTGAAGAAAAACCATCAAATGTGGAAACGACAGTAGAAGCAACACATCATACTGAGGTACAACAAATAGTAACAGTACATTCGGAAGAAGCTAGTAAGGCAGAATTAACTGAATTAACATTGTCAATATCACATACGGGAGAAGAAAAAGCAACGGAGGTCGCAGAAGTGGAAGCCAACAGCTCATCCAGAAGAACAGGCAACTACCAAAGCAATTACTGCAGCTACAGCTGAGGCCGAAAAAGAAACTTCACATATTGAGACTCAAGAAGTTACGGAACATGCCAAAGCAGAGTTCACAGCTCATTCTGGGGAAGCAGGGATTACAAATATAGAGTCAACAGCACATGCAGAAGAGCATACTACCTCTCAAGCAATTGCTGGAATCACAACTGAGGTCGGCAAAGAAGTTTCACATACTGAGATTCAAGAAGTTACGGAGCATGCTGAAGAAACTTCAAAAGCAGAATTAACAGCTCATTCTGGAAAGCAGGGATTACAAATATAGAGTCAACAGCACATGCAGAAGAGCAGACTACCTCTCAAGCAATTGCTGGAATCACAACTGAGGTCGGCAAAGAAGCTTCACATACTGAGATTCAAGAAGTTACGGAGCATGCTGAAGAAACTTCAAAAGCAGAATTAACAGCTCATTCTGGGGAAGCAGGGATTACAAATATAGAGTCAACAGCGCATGCAGAAGAGCAGACTACCTCTCAAGCAATTGCTGGAATCACAACTGAGGTCGGCAAAGAAACTTCACATACTGAGACTCAAGAAGTTACGGAGCATGCTGAAGAAACTTCAAAAGCAGAATTAACAGCTCATTCTGGGGAAGCAGGGATTACAAATATAGAGTCAACAGCGCATGCAGAAGAGCAGACTACCTCTCAAGCAATTGCTGGAATCACAACTGAGGTCGGCAAAGAAGCTTCACATACTGAGACTCAAGAAGTTACGGAGCATGCTGAAGAAACTTCAAAAGCAGAGTTAACAGCTCATTCTGGGGAAGCAGGGATTACAAATATAGAGTCAACAGCGCATGCAGAAGAGCAGACTACCTCTCAAGCAACTGCTGGAATCACAACTGAGGTCGGCAAAGAAGCTTCACATACTGAGATTCAAGAAGTTACGGAGCATGCTGAAGAAACTTCAAAAGCAGAATTAACAGCTCATTCTGGAGAAGCAGGGACTACAAATATAGGGTCAACAGCACATGCAGAAGAGCAAACTACGTCTCAAGTAATTGCTGGAATCACAACTGAGGTCGGCAAAGAAGCTTCACATACTGAGACTCAAGAAGTTACGGAGCATGCTGAAGAAACTTCAAAAGCAGAGTTAACAGCTCATTCTGGGGAAACAGGGATTACAAATATAGAGTCAACAGCGCATGCAGAAGAGCAGACTACCTCTCAAGCAATTGCTGGAATCACAACTGAGGTCGGCAAAGAAGCTTCACATACTGAGATTCAAGAAGTTACGGAGCATGCTGAAGAAACTTCAAAAGCAGAATTAACAGCTCATTCTGGAGAAGCAGGGACTACAAATATAGGGTCAACAGCACATGCAGAAGAGCAAACTACATCTCAAGTAATTGCTGGAATCACAACTGAGGTCGGCAAAGAAGCTTCACATACTCAGACTCAAGAAGTTACAGAGCATGCTGAAGAAACTTCAAAAGCAGAGTTAACAGCTCATTCTGGGGAAGCAGGGATCACAAATATAGAGTCAACAGCACATGCAGAAGAGCAAACTACGTCTCAAGTAATTGCTGGAATCACAACTGAGGTCGGCAAAGAAGCTTCACATAGTGAGATTCAAGAAGTTACGGAGCATGCTGAAGAAACTTCAAAAGCAGAATTAACATCTCATTCTGGGGAAGCAGGGATTACAAATATAGAGTCAACAGCGCATGCAGAAGAGCAGACTACCTCTCAAGCAATTGCTGGAATCACAACTGAGGTCGGCAAAGAAGCTTCACATACTGAGACTCAAGAAGTTACGGAGCATGCTGAAGAAACTTCAAAAGCAGAGTTAACAGCTAATTCTGGGGAAGCAGGGATTACAAATATAGAGTCAACAGCGCATGCAGAAGAGCAGACTACCTCTCAAGCAATTGCTGGAATCACAACTGAGGTCGGCAAAGAAGCTTCACATACTGAGATTCAAGAACTTACGGAGCATGCTGAAAAAAGTCTCATCGCCGGTAATCCTTCAGAAACAACATTGCATGCAGAAGCAACTCAAAATACAGAACACTCACTCGGGACTGTCAAAACAGAATCAGCGGTACAAACTAAAGGGTCAACATCCGCTCAGTCTTTATCTGAACTAACATTACAAGTTGGAAAATCAGACGTAACACCAGTATTTGTAGAGTCAACAACTCACGCAGAACACCGTACAAAAGTGGAAGGTTCTGGTGAACATAAGAAACCTAAAACGGCAAAGCCACAACATGTTGGTGCGGGAACAGAAGTTGTCAATGAGGAAAATCAATTTCATTTCACTGCAAAAGAATCCACCGTCTGTGAAATCTGTAACGGCACGGAATCAGAGAAGTCAGCTAAGGGGCATACAGAAGAATCACCTCAGAAAAAGTTAGAGCATACAACATCTCACGTAGAGGAACACACAGATCACGCCGAAACTAATCATAATAAGCCTAAAACTTCAAAACCGCATATTATGGGTACCGCAAAAGAAAAGGCAAACGAGGAAAATTTATTCCACTTTACCATCCAAGAATCTACAATCTGTGAAACCTGTAACGACACAAAGGAAAGTAGGCTGCCAGAGACTGAGACTACTGAACATGCAAAGCAAATGAAAGAGCCTCAAGTTATTGAACATGCAGAGGGAACAGAAAAATCTTTGTCAACTCCTCAAGAGGCACAGCAAACTGAAGCAGAACATGCCACAGAACATTCTGAACAAACAGAGAAACCTGCAACTACTGCTCACGAGGGAAAAGAAACTCAAGCAGAACAAGCTGCTGAACATGCAGAGGAAACAGAAAAACCTGCAACTACAGCTCAAGAGGCAAAAGAAACTCAAGCAGAACAAGCTACTGAGCATGCAGAGGAAACAGAAAAACCTCCAACTACTGCTCACGAGGAAAAAGAAACTCAAGCAGAACAAGCTACTGAACATGCAGAGGAAACAGAGAAACCTGCAACTACTGCTCACGAGGAAAAAGAAACTGAAGCAGAACAAGCTACTGAACATGCAGAGGAAACAGAGAAACCTGCAACTACTGTTCAAGAGGCAAAAGAAACTCAAGCAGAACAAGCTACTGAACTTGCAGAGGAAACAGAAAATCCGGCAACTACTGCTCAAGAGGCAAAAGAAACTCAAGCAGAACAAGCTACTGAACATGCAGAGGAAACAGAAAAACCTCCAACTACTGCTCAGGAGGAAAAAGAAACTCAAGCAGAACAAGCTACTGAACATGCAGAGGAAACAGAAAAACCTCCAGCTACTGCTCAGGAGGAAAAAGAAACTCAAGCTGAACAAGCTACTGAACATGCAGAGGAAACAGAAAAACCTGCAACTACTGCTCAAGAGGCAAAAGAAACTCAAGCAGAACAAGCTACTGAACATGCAGAGGAAACAGCAAAACCTCCAACTACTGTTCAGGAGGAAAAAGAAACTCAAGCAGAACAAGCTACTGAACATGCAGAGGAAACAGAAAAACCTCCAACTACTGCTCAGGAGGAAAAAGAAACTCATGCAGAACAGGTTACTGAACATGCAGAGGAAACAGAGAAACCTGCAACTACTGCTCACGAGGAAAAAGAAACTCAAGCAGAACAAGCTACTGAACATGCAGAGGAAACAGAAAAACCAGCAACTACTGCTCAAGAGGCAAAAGAACCTCAAGCAGAACACGCTACTGAACATGCAGAGGAAATAGAGAAAGCTGCAACTACCGCTCACGAGGGAAAAGAAACTCAAGCAGAACAAGCTGCTGAACATGCAGAGGAAACAGAAAAACTTGCAACTACTGCTCAAGAGGCAAAAGAAACTCAAGCAGAACAAGCTACTGAACATGCAGAGGAAACAGAAAAAGCTCCAACTACTGCTCATGAGGAAAAGGAAACTCAAGCAGAACAGATTACTGAACATGCAGAGGAAACAGAGAAACCTGCAACTACTGCTCACGAGGAAAAAGAAACTCAAGCAGAACAAGCTACTGAACATGCAGAGGAAACAGAAAAAGCTCCAACTACTGCTCATGAGGAAAAGGAAACTCAAGCAGAACAGATTCTGAACATGCAGAGGAACAGAGAAACCTGCCAACCACTGCTCACGAGGAAAAAGAATCTCAAGCAGAACAAGCTACTGAACATGCAGAGAAACAGAAAAGCCTGCAACTACTGCTCAAGAGGCAAAAGAAACTCAAGCAGAACAAGCTACTGAACATGCAGAGGAAACAGAAAAACCTCCAACTACTGCTCATGAGGAAAAGAAACTCAAGCAGAACAGATTACTGAACATGCAGAGGAAACAGAGAAACCTGCAACCACTGCTCACGAGGAAAAAGAATCTCAAGCAGAACAAGCTACTGAACATGCAGAGGAAACAGAAAAAGCCTGCAACTACTGCTCAAGAGGCAAAAGAAACTCAAGCAGAACAAGCTACTGAACATGCAGAGGAAACAGAAAAACCTCCAACTACTGCTCAGGAGGAAAAAGAATCTCAAGCAGAACAAGCTATTGAACATGCAGAGGAAACAGAGAAACCTGCAACTACTGCTCACGAGGAAAAAGAAACTCAAGCAGAACAAGCTACTGAACATGCGGAGGAAACAGAGAAACCTGCAACTACTGCTCCAAGAGGCAAAAGAAACTCAAACAGAACAAGCTACTGAACATGCAGAGGAAACAGCAAAACCTCCAACTACTGCTCAGGAGGAAAAAGAAACTCAAGCAGAACAAGCTACTGAACATGCAGAGGAAACAGAAAAACCTCCAGCTACTGCTCAGGAGGAAAAAGAAACTCAAGCAGAACAAGCTACTGAACATGCAGAGGAAACAGCAAAACCTCCAACTACTGCTCAGGAGGAAAAAGAAACTCAAGCAGAACACGCTACTGAACATGCAGAGGAAACAGAGATACCTGCAACTACTGCTCACGAGGAAAAAGAAACTCAAGCAGAACAAGCTACTGAACATGCAGAGGAAACAGAGAAACCTGCAACTACTGCTCAAGAGGCAAAAGAAACTCAAGCAGAACAAGCTACTGAACATGCAGTGGAAACAGAAAAACCTCCAGCTACTGCTCAGGAGGAAAAAGAAACTCAAGCAGAACAAGCTACTGAACATGCAGAGGAAACAGAAAAACCTCCAGCTACTGCTCAGGAGGAAAAAGAAACTCAAGCAGAACAAGCTACTGAATATGCAGAGGAAACAGAAAAACCTCCAACTACTGCTCAGGAGGAAAAAGAAACTCATGCAGAACAGGTTACTGAACATGCAGAGGTAACAGAGAAACCCGCAACTATTGCTCACGAGGAAAAAGAAACTCAAGCAGAACAAGCTACTGAACATGCAGAGGAAACAGAGAAACTTGCAACTACTGCTCACGAGGAAAAAGAAACTCAAGCAGAACAAGCTACTGAACATGCAGAGGAAACAGAGAAAACCTGCAACTACTGCTCAAGAGGAAAAAAACTCAAACAGAACAAGCTACTGAACATGCAGAGGAAACAGAAAAACCTCCAACTACTGCTCAGGAGGAAAAAGAAACTCAAGCAGAACAAGCTACTGAACATGCAGAGGAAACAGAAAGACTCCAACTACTGCTCACGAGGAAAAAGAAACTCAAGCAGAACAGGTTACTGAACATGCAGAGGAAACAGAGAAACCTGCAACTACTGCTCACGAGGAAAAAGAAACTCAAGCAGAACAAGCTGCTGAACATGCAGAGGAAACAGAAAAACCTGCAACTACTGCTCACGAGGAAAAGAAACTCAAGCAGAACAGGTTACTGAACATGCAGAGGAAACAGAGAAACCTGCAACCACTGCTCACGAGGAAAAAGAATCTCAAGCAGAACAAGCTACTGAACATGCAGAGGAAACAGAGAAACTTGCAACTACTGCTCACGAGGAAAAAGAAACTCAAGCAGAACAAGCTACTGAACATGCAGAGGAAACAGAGAAACCTGCAACTACTGCTCAAGAGGCAAAAGAAACTCAAGCAGAACAAGCTACTGAACATGCAGAGGAAACAGCAAAACCTCCAACTACTGCTCAGGAGGAAAAAGAAACTCAAGCAGAACAAGCTACTGAACATGCAGAGGAAACAGAAAGACCTCCAACTACTGCTCACGAGGAAAAAGAAACTCAAGCAGAACAGGTTACTGAACATGCAGAGGAAACAGAGAAACCTGCAACTACTGCTCACGAGGAAAAAGAAACTCAAGCAGAACAAGCTGCTGAACATGCAGAGGAAACAGAAAAACCTGCAACTACTGCTCACGAGGAAAAAGGAACTCAAGCAGAACAGGTTACTGAACATGCAGAGGAAACAGAGAAACCTGCAACCACTGCTCACGAGGAAAAAGAATCTCAAGCAGAACAAGCTACTGAACATGCAGAGGAAACAGAAAAGCCTGCAACTACTGCTCAAGAGGCAAAAGAAACTCAAGCAGAACAAGCTACTGAACATGCAGAAGAAACAGAAAAACCTCCAACTACTGCTCAGGAGGAAAAAGAATCTCAAGCAGAACAAGCTACTGAACATGCAGAGGAAACAGAGAAACCTGCAACTACTGCTCACGAGGAAAAAGAAACTCAAGCAGAACAAGCTACTGAACATGCAGAGGAAACAGAGAAACCTGCAACTACTGCTCAAGAGGCAAAAGAAACTCAAACAGAACAAGCTACTGAACATGCAGAGGAAACAGCAAAACCTCCAACTACTGCTCAGGAGGAAAAAGAAACTCAAGCAGAACAAGCTACTGAACATGCAGAGGAAACAGAGAAACCTGCAACTACTGCTCACGAGGAAAAAGAAACTCAAGCAGAACAGGTTACTGAACATGCAGAGGAAACAGAGAAACCTGCAACTACTGCTCACGAGGAAAAAGAAACTCAAGCAGAACAAGCTGCTGAACATGTAGAGGAAACAGAGAAACCTGCAACTACTGCTCAAGAGGCAAAAGAAACTCAAACAGAACAAGCTACTGAACATGCAAGAGGAAACAGCAAAACCTCGCAACTACTGCCTCAGGAGGAAAAGAAACTCAAGCAGAACAAGCTACTGAACATGCAGAGGAAACAGAGAAAACCTGCAACTACTGCTCACGAGGAAAAAGAAACTCAAGCAGAACAAAGCTACTGAACATGCAGAGGAAACGAGAAAACCTGCAACTACTGCTCACAGAGGAAAAGAAATCAAGACAGGTTACAGACACTGAACAGCAGGAAACGAGAAACTGCAACTACTGCTCAGAGGAAAAAAGAAACTCAAGCAGAAAGGTTACTCTGAAATGGCAGAGGAAACAGAAGAAACCTGCAACTACTGCTAAACGAGGAAAAAGAAACTCAAGCAGAACAAGCTGCTGAACATGCAGAGGAAACAGAAAAACCTGCACTACTGCTCAGGAGGCAAAAGAAACTCAAGCAGAACCAGCTACTGAACATGCAGAAGGAAACAAAAAAACCTCCACATACTGCTCACGAGGGAAAAGAAACTCAAGCAGAACAAGTTACTGAACATGCAGAGGAAACAGAGAAACCTCCAACTACTGCTCACTACGAGGAAAAGAAACTCAAGACAGACAGGTTACTAAACATGCAGAGGAACAGAGAAACTGCAACTACTGCTCACGAGGAAAAAGAAACTCAAGCAGAACAAGCTACTGACATGCAGAGGAAACAGAAAAACCTGCAACTACTGCTCAATGAGGCAAAAGAAACTCAAGCAGGAACAAGCTACTGAACATGCAGAGGAAACGAGAAAACCTCCAACAACTGCTCACGAGGAAAAAGAAACCCAAGCAGAAACAAGTTGCTGAACATGCCAGAGAAACAGAGAAAACCTGCAACTACTGCTCACGAGGCAAAAGAAACTCAGAAGCAGAAACAAGTTACTGAACATGCAGAGGAAACAAGAAAACCTGCAACTACTGCTCACGAGGAAAAAGAAACCCAAGCAGAACAAGCTGCTGAACATGCAGAGGAAACAGACAAACCTGCAACTACTGCTCAAGAGGCAAAACAAACTCAAGCAGAACAAGCTACTGAACATGCAGAGGAAACAGAAAAACCCCCAACTACTGCTCACGAGGTAAAAGAAACTCAAGCACAACAAGCTACTGAACATGCAGAGGAAACAAAGAAAGCCTGCAACTTACTGCTCACGAGGAAAAAGAAACTCAAGCAGAACAAGCTGCTGAACATGCAGAGGAAACAGAGAGAACTCCAACCACTGCTCAAGAAGTGAAACAAACTCAAGCAGAGCATGCCACTGAACATGCAGAACATACAGAGACAACGAAGAAACCTACTTCGACCAAGGGGGGAACAGAAGAGGAGTCCACTTTGTGCGATATCTGTGACTACTATGAAGAAATTACGACCACACAGCATGCAGCAGAAGCTGAGAACGCTGAAGCTACAGAGCATGCAGAAGAAACTGAGAAAGTGGAAATCACAGAACATGTGGCAGAAACTGAGAGAGTTGAAACCACACAGCATGTAGCAGAAGCTGAGAAAGTTGAAACCACAGCAGCATGTAGCAGAAACTGAGAAAGCTGAAACTACAGAGCAAGCAGAAGAAACTGAGAAAGTTGAAACCACAGAGCATGTAGCAGAAACTGAGGAAGTTGAAACCACGCAGCATGTAACAGAAACTGAAAAAGCTGAAGCTACAGAGCATGAAGCAGAAACTGAGAAAGTTGAAACCACAGAGCATGTAGCAGAAACTGAGAAAGTTGAAACCACAGAGCATGTAGCAGAAACTGAGAAAGTTGAAACCACGGAGCATGCAGCAGAAACTGAGAAAGCTGAAACCACAGAGCATGTAGCAGAAACTGAGAAAGTTGAAACCACACAGCATGTAGCAGAAACTGAAAAAGCTGAAACCACGAGCATGTAGGCAGAACAACTGAGAAAGTTGAAACCACAGAGCATGTAGCAGAAACTGCGAAAGTTGAAACCACAGAGCATGTAGCAGAAACTGAGAAAAGTAGAAACCACAAAGCCTGAGCAGAAACTGAGAAAGCTGAAACCACGAGCATGCAGCAGAAGACTGAGAAAGTCTGAAACCACGCAGCATGTAGCAGAAACTGAAAAAGCTGAAGCTACAGAGCACGTAGCAGAAACTGAGAAAGTTGAAACCACAGAGCATGTAGCAGAAACTGAGAAAGTTGAAACCACGCAGCATGTAGCAGAAACTGAAAAAGCTGAAGCTACAGAGCATGTAGCAGAAGCTGAGAAAGTTGAAACCACAGAGCATGTAGCAGAAACTGAGAAAGTTGAAACCACGCAGCATGTAGCAGAAACTGAAAAGCTGAAGCTACAGAGCATGTAGCAGAAACTGAGAAAGTTGAAACCACAGAGCATGTAGCAGAAACTGAGAAAGTTTGAAACCAGAGCATGCAGCAGAAACTGAGAAAGCTGAACCTACGCAGCATGTAGCAGAAGCTGAAAAATGGAAGCTACAGAAGCAATGTAGCAGAAACTGAGAAAAGTTGAAACCACAGAGCATGTAGCAGAAACTGAGAAAGTTGAAACCCACGCAGCATGCAGCAGAAACTGAAAAAGCTGAAGCTACAGAGCATGTAGCAGAAACTGAGAAAGTTGAAACCACAGAGCATGTAGCAGAAACTGAGAAAGTCTGAAACTACAGAGCATGTAGCAGAAACTGAGAAAGTTGAAACCACGCAGCATGTAGCAGAAACTGAAAAAGCTGAATAAACACGCAGCATGTAGCAGAAACTGAGAAAGCTGAAACCACAGAGCATGTAGCAGAAACTGAGAAAGTTGAAACCACGCAGCATGTAGCAGAAACTGAAAAGCTGAAGCTACAGAGCATGTAGCAGAAACTGAGAAAGTTGAAACCACAGAGCATGTAGCAGAAACTGAGAAAGTTGAAACCACGCAGCATGTAGCAGAAACTGAAAAGGCTGAAGCTACAGAGCATGTAGCAGAAACTGAGAAAGTTGAAACCACAGAGCATGTAGCAGAAACTGAGAAAGTTGAAACCACGCAGCATGTAGCAGAAACTGAAAAAGCTGAAGCTACAGAGCATGTAGCAGAAACTGAGAAAGTTGAAACCACAGAGCATGTAGCAGAAACTGAGAAAGTTGAAACCACAGAGCATGTAGCAGAAACTGAGAAAGTTGAAACCACGGAGCATGCAGCAGAAACTGAGAAAGCTGAAGCTACCGAGCATGTAGCAGAAAACTGAGAAAGTTGAAACCACACAGCATGTAGCAGAAACTGAAAAAAGCTGAAACTCACCAGAGCATGTAGCAAGAAACTGAGAAAGTTGAAACACACAGAGCATGTAAACAGAAACTGAGAAAGTTGAAACCCACGCAGCAAGTAGCAAAAACTGAAAAAGTTGAAACCACAGAGCATGTAGCAGAAACTGAGAAAGTTGAAACCACAGAGCATGTAGCAGAAACTGAGAAAGTTGAAACCACGCAGCATGTAGCAGAAACTGAAAAAGCTGAAGCTACAGAGCACGTAGCAGAAACTGAGAAAGTTGAAACCACAGAGCATGTAGCAGAAACTGCGAAAGTTGCAACCACAGAGCATGTAGCAGAAACTGAGAAAGTTGAAACCACGCAGCATGTAGCAGAAACTGAAAAAGCTGAAGACTACAGAGCATGTAGCAGAAACTGAGAAAGTTGAAACCAAAGGACATGTAACAGAAACTGAGAAAGTTGAAACACACAGCATGTAGCAGAAACTGAAAAAGCTGAAGCTGCACGAGCATGTAAGCAGAAACTGAAAAGTTGAACCACAGAGCATGTAGCAGAAACTGAGAAAGTTGAAACCACGGAGCATGCAGCAGAAACTGAGAAAGCTGAAGCTACAGAGCATGTAGCAGAAACTGAGAAAGTTGAAACCACGCAGCATGTAGCAGAAACTGAAAAAGCTGAAGCTACAGAGCATGAAACTGAAAAGTTGAAACCACAGAAGCATGTAGCAGAAACTGAAAAAGTTGAAACCACAGCAGCATGTAGCAGAACTGACAAATTGAAACCACGCAGCATGTAGCAGAAACTGAAAAAGCTGAAGCTACGGAGCATGTAGCAGAAACTGAGAAAGTTGAAACCACAGAGCATGTAGCAGAAACTGAAAAAGTTGAAACCACAGAGCATGTAGCAGAAACTGAGAAAGTTGAAACCACAGCAGGTAGCAGAAAACTGAGAAAGTTGAAACCACGAGCACTGTAGCAGAAACTGAGAAAGTTGAAACCACAGAGCATGTAGCAGAAACTGAAAAAGTTGAAACCACAGAGCATGTAGCAGAAACTGTGAAAGTTGAAACCACGGAGCAAGTAGCAGAAACTGAGAAAGCTGAAGCTACCGAGCATGTAGCAGAAACTGAGAAAGTTGAAGCCACGAGCATGTAGCAGAAACTGAGAAAGTTGAAACACGCAGCATGTAGCAGAAACTGAAAAAGTTGAAACCACAGAGCATGTAGCAGAAACTGAGAAAGTTGAAACCACAGAGCATGTAACAGAAACTGAGAAAATTGAAACCACAGAGCATGTAGCAGAAACTGTGAAAATTGAAACCACAGAGCATGTAGCAGAAACTGAGAAAGTTGAAACACACACGAGCATGTAGCAGAAAACTGAGAAAGTTGAAACCACGGAGCATGCAGCAGAAACTGAGAAAGCTGAAGCCACGAGCATGTAGCAGAAACTGAGAAAGTTGAAACCACAGAGCATGTAGCAGAAACTGAGAAAGTTGAAACCACAGAGCATGTAGCAGAAACTGAGAAAGTTGAAACAACAGAAGCATGCTAGCAGAAACTGGAAAACTGAAGCTACAGAGCATGTAGCAGAGAACTGAAAAAGTTGAAACCAACAGAGCATGTGAAGAGACTGAAAAAGCTGAAGCCACAGAGCATGTAGCAGAAACTGAGAAAGTTGAAACACTACAGAGCATGTAGGAAAACTGAGAAAGCTGAAACTAACGAGCATGCAGAAGAAACTGAGAAAGTTGAAACCACAGAGCATGTAGCAGAAACTGAGAAAGTTGAAACCACAGAGCATGTAGCAGAAACTGAGAAAAGTTGAAACCACGCAGCATGTAGCAGAAACTGAAAAAGCTGAAGCTACAGAGCATGTAACAGAGACTGAGAAAGTTGAAACCACAGAGCATGTAGCAGAAACTGTGAAAGTTGAAACCTCGGAGCAAGCAGCAGAAACTGAGAAAGCTGAAGCTACCGAGCATGTAGCAGAAACTGAGAAAGTTGAAACCACGCAGCTTGTAGCAGAAACTGAAAAAGCTGAAGCTACAAAGCCTGTAGCAGAAACTGAGAAAGTTGAAACCACAGAGCATGTAGCAGAAACTGAGAAAGCGGAAGCTACCGAGCATGCAGAAGAAACTGAGAAAGTTGAAACCACAGAGCATGTAGCAGAAATTGAGAAAGTTGAAACCACAGAGCATGTAGCAGAAACTGAGAAAGTTGAAACCACGCAGCATGTAGCAGAAACTGAAAAAGCTGAAGGTACAAAGCCTGTTGCAGAAACTGAGAAAGTTGAAACCACAGAGCATGTAGCAGAAACTGAGAAAGCGGAAGCTACCGAGCATGCAGAAGAAACTGAGAAAGTTGAAACCACAGAGCATGTAGCAGAAACTGAGAAAGTTGAAACCACAGAGCATGTAGCAGAAACTGAGAAAGTTGAAACCACGCAGCATGTAGCAGAAACTGAAAAAGCTGAAGCTGCAGAGCATGTAGCTGAAGCTGAGAAAGTTGAAACCACAGAGCATGTAGCAGAAACTGAGAAAGTTGAAACCACGCAGCATGTAGCAGAAACTGAAAAAGCTGAAGCTACAGAGCATGTAGCAGAAACTGAGAAAGTTGAAACCACAGAACATGTAGCAAAAACTGAGAAAGTTGAAACCACAGAGCATGTAGCAGAAACTGAGAAAGTTGAAATCACGGAGCATGTAGCAGAAACCGAGAAGGTTGAAAGCACGCAGCATGTAGCAGAAACTGAGAAAGTTGAAACCACGCAGCATGTAGCAGAAACTGAAAAAGCTGAAGCTACAGAGCATGTAGCAGAAACTGAGAAAGTTGAAACCACAGAGCATGTAGCAGAAACTGAGGAAGTTGAAACCACGCAGCATCTAGCAGAAACTGAAAAAGCTGAAGCTACAGAGCATGTAGCAGAAACTGAGAAAACTGAAGCTACCGAGCATGCGGAAGGAACTGAGAAAGTAGAAACCACAAAGCATATAGCAGAAACTGAGGGAGTTGCAACCACACAGCATGTAGCAGAAACTGAGAAAGCTGAAGCTACAGAGCATGCAGAAGAAGCTGAGGAAGTTGAAAGCACACAGCATGTAGCAGAAACTGAAAAAGTTGAAACCATTAAGCATGTAGCAGAAACTGAAAAAGTTGCAACCACACAGCATGTAGCCGAAACTGAGAAAGCTGAAGCTACCGAACATGCAGAAGAAACTGAGAAAGTTGAAACTACAAAGCATGTAGAAGAAACTGGAAAAGTTGAAGCTACAGAACGTATGGAAGGAACTGAGGGAGTAGAAATTACAAAGCATATAGAAGAAGCTGAGAAAGAACAACTGCGGGACATGTGCAAGGAAATGTGAACGTCAAAACAACGACAGGTGTGGAGGAAGCAACGTGTGATGCATGTGATTATTTTGACGAAGTTACAACGACCTATTACGGAACAGTCTTCAGGTGAAGGCGTGGAACAAGCTGAGAATGTTCAAACAACAGAGCACGTAGAGGAAACTGAAAAAAATAAAACTACAGTACATGCAGAAGAAACTGAGAAAATGGAAACTACAGAACAGGCAAAAGTAGAAGCCACAGAGCATCTACAAGAAACTGAGGAAGTTACATCTATAAAGCTTGTCGAGATAGAATCTACAAAGCACGTAGAAGGAGCTGGGAAATTCAGAACCACAGAGCATATAGAAGAAACTAAGAAACTTGAGACAACAGAGCATGTAGAAAATATTGAGTGGGTTGAAACTACAGAGCATATAAAAGAAACCGAGAAATTTGAAACTACAGTTCACCGGGAAGAACTTGAAAAGGTTAAGGCTACAGAGTATCTGGAAGGGGCTACGAAAATTGAAATGAATGAACAGGCAGAGAAGCATGCTAAAACTGAGCATATTCCAGAACACGCAGGAGAAACCGAGAAAACTAAAACAACAATGAAGACTGAAACCAAAATCTTTCATTTAACAACCAAGGAAATGAAAGGAAAGATTCCCACAATATTTGAAAGTGCGAAACATAGTCCTTATCCCAGCACTTCTAAAATTGGGATAGGTATTACTGCGTCTGAGTATGCCAATGTAAAAAATCAGCTCCATTTTACGGCAAAGGAGCAAACTCTATGCGAAATCTGTGAAAAAACAAAAGTAGTTCCCACTATCCCTGCGATGAAACATCCAGAAGGCTTTACAACAGAATCTACAAAGCATGCTCCTCCACAATCTGCTACTAAGGGTTCGTACGCTACTCCAAAATTAAGATCACATTAGGAACAACTGTAAAATATAGTGCGACTGCCAGCTGTACCGCCTGAGGCAGGAAAAGGATCGACAAAAGTAGGACATTTGACCCCAACCACTCCAGAAAGCAAAATGCCTAAAGCGTCAGAAAAAACTGAAGAAAACACTAAAAGGACCACTGAAATATTTACAGAAATTAAAACAGAAGTTAATATCGAGTCAGAAACTGAAATAGAGGGGTATACCAAGCATCTCCAGCCTGGTAAAGGAGGGCCTTCAGAGCAAGAAGCCAATGAAATGGAAGAAGCCGGAGCTTACAGCAAATTACACTTACATGGTACAACTTCCGAAGGAAAACAAACTGAAGAAATAATTACAATAGAACATACAACAGCTAGATATGTTAACACTGAACAAGCAGAAACTAAAACCCAAGTTAAAGAAGTGACTTCAACGGAACGTGCAGAACTAACGGAAGTAGTTGAATCTACAGCACATGCCAAAGAACAGACTGAGACAGAACACGCTGAAAGTGAACAACCAGCAACTACATTTCATCTGGAAGAAGTAGCTTCAACAGAGCATCTGGCAGAAACTGAAAGAGTTGAGTCCACAGCACATGCGGAAGAACACATTGAAACTGAACAACCAGCAGCTACACCTCATGCTGAGGAACACACTGGGACTGAACACGTTGAAAGTGAACAACCAGGAGCTACACTTCATGCTGAAGAGACTGTTTCAACAGAGCATCTAGCAGAAACTGAAGGACTTGAGTCCACAGCACATGCGGAAGAACACATTGAAACTGAACAACCAGCAGCTACACCTCATGCTGAGGAACACACTGGAACTGAACACGTGGAAAGTGAACAACCAGGAGCTACACTTCATACTGAAGAAGCTGTTTCAACAGAGCATCTAGCAGAAACTGAAGGACTTGAGTCCACAGCACATGCGGAAGAACACTTTGAAACTGAACAACCAGCAGCTACACTTCATGCTGAGGAACACACTGGAACTGAACACGTTGAAAGTGAACAACCAGGAGCTACACTTCATACTGAAGAAGCTATTTCAACAGAGCATCTAGCAGAAACTGAAGGACTTGAGTCCACAGCACATGCGGAAGAACACATTGAAACTGAACAACCAGCAGCTACACCTCATGCTGAGGAACACACTGGAACTGAACACGTGGAAAGTGAACAACCAGGAGCTACACTTCATACTGAAGAAGCTGTTTCAACAGAGCATCTAGCAGAAACTGAAGGACTTGAGTCCACAGCACATGCGGAAGAACACTTTGAAACTGAACAACCAGCAGCTACACTTCATGCTGAGGAACACACTGGAACTGAACACGTTGAAAGTGAACAACCAGGAGCTACACTTCATACTGAAGAAGCTGTTTCAACAGAGCATCTAGCAGAAACTGAAGGACTTGAGTCCACAGCACATGCGGAAGAACACATTGAAACTGAACAACCAGCAGCTACACCTCATGCTGAGGAACACACTGGGACTGAACACGCTGAAAGTGAACAACCAGGAGCCACACTTCACACTGAAGAAGCTGTTTCAACAGAGCATCTAGCAGAAACTGAAGGACTTGAGTCCACAGCACATGCGGAAGAACACATTGAAACTGAACAACCAGCAACTACACCTCAAGCTGAGGAACACACTGAGACTGAACACGTTGAAAGTGAACAACCAGGAGCTATACTTCATACTGAAGAAGCTGTTTCAACAGAGCGTCTAGCAGAAACTGAAAGACTTGAGTCCACATCACATGCGGAAGAACACATTGAAACTGAACAACCAGCAGCTACACCTCATACTGAGGAACACACTGGGACTGAACACGTTGAAAGTGAACAACCAGGAGCTACACTTCATACTGAAGAAGCTGTTTCAACAGAGCATCTAGCAGAAACTGAAAGACTTGAGTCCACAGCACATGCGGAAGAACACATTGAAACTGAACAACCAGCAGCTACACCTCATACTGAGGAACACACTGGGACTGAACACGTTGAAAGTGAACAACCAGGAGCTACACTTCATACTGAAGAAGCTGTTTCAACAGAGCATCTAGCAGAAACTGAAAGACTTGAGTCCACAGCACATGCGGAAGAACACATTGAAACTGAACAACCAGCAGCTACACCTCATACTGAGGAACACACTGGGACTGAACACGTTGAAAGTGAACAACCAGGAGCTACACTTCATACTGAAGAAGCTGTTTCAACAGAGCATCTAGCAGAAACTGAAAGACTTGAGTCCACAGCACATGCGGAAGAACACATTGAAACTGAACAACCAGCAGCTACACCTCATACTGAGGAACACACTGGGACTGAACACGTTGAAAGTGAACAACCAGGAGCTACACTTCATACTGAAGAAGCTGTTTCAACAGAGCATCTAGCAGAAACTGAAGACTTGAGTCCACAGCATAATGCGGAGAGAACACATTGAAACTGAACAACCAGCAGCTACACCTCATGCTGAGGAACACACTGGGACTGAACACGTTGAAAGTGAACAACCAGGAGCTACACTTCATGCTGAAGAGGCTGTTTCAACAGAGCATCTAGCAGAAACTGAAGGACTTGAGTCCACAGCACATGCGGAAGAACACACTGAAGCTGAACAACCAGCAGCTACACCTCATGCTGAGGAACACACTGGGACTGAACACGTTGAAAGTGAACAACCAGGAGCTACACTTCATGCTGAAGAGGCTGTTTCAACAGAGCATCTAGCAGAAACTGAAGGACTTGAGTCCACAGCACATGCGGAAGAACACACTGAAGCTGAACAACCAGCAGCTACACCTCATACTGAGGAACACACTGGGACTGAACACGTTGAAAGTGAACAACCAGGAGCTACACTTCATACTGAAGAAGCTGTTTCAACGGAGCATCTAGTAGAAACTGAAAGACTTGAGTCCACAGCACATGCGGAAGAACACATTGAAACTAAACAACCAGCAGCTACACCTCATGAACCTACAACTGAAGCTGAAAAAGAAGTTGCAACTTCTGAAACGCAGAAATTCAACCGATCACACAATAGCAGGCACAGCACAAGTTAGAATTGAGCAAACTGGAGGTGAAGAAAAGGAACACATTGTGGCTGCAGTAAATGCAAGTACTTTGCACATGTTGTCGTCATTGGAAATAATGAGTACAACAGGATCCTTTGAAGAACTAGAAATCAACCGTATAAATAACTTATCTCAAGTTCTCGCTGAAGAACTTGAACCGGAAAACAAAGCTAATTTGGAAACTTCAACTGCAGAAAAAGCCAACACATTACTGACAGGAAGCGAAGCACCGCAATTACCTTTATTGACTACACCAATAACTAAAACACATTTACTTGAGAATGCTACAAAAGGAACTGTAGTGGCAGAAAGTTCGGCCCATGCTGAGGAACTAGCAAGCACAGAACATGCAGAAGAACTTGAAGCTACTTCACATGTTGAAGAACACACCGAAGCTGAGCATGTAACAGAACATACAGGAGGAACTGAACAACCTGGAGCTACAGCCCATGCTGAGGAACTAGCAAGCACAGAACATGCAGAAGAAGTTGAAGCTACTTCACATATTGAAGAAAACACCGAAGCTGAGCATGTAACAGAACATACAGGAGAAACTGAACAACCCGGAGCTACAGCTCATGCTGAAGAACTAGCAAGCACAGAACATGCAGAAGAACTTGAAGCTACTTCACATGTTGAAGAACACACCGAAGCTGAGCATGTAACAAACATACAGGAGAAACTGAAGAACCTGGAGCTACAGCCCATGCTGAGGAACTGGCAAGCACAGAACATGCAGAGGAACTTGAAGCTACTTCACATATTGAAGAACACACCGAAGCTGAGCATGTAACAGAACATACAGGAGAAACTGAACAACCTGGTGCTACAGCCCATGCTGAAGAACTAGCAAGCACAGAACATGCAGAAGAACTTGAAGCTACTTCACATGTTGAAGAACACACCGAAGCTGAGCATGTAACAGAACATACAGGGGAAACTGAGCAACCTGGAGCTACAGCCCATGCTGAGGAACTAGCAAGCACAGAACATGCAGAAGAACTTGAAGCCACCTCACATATTGAAGAACACACCGAAGCTGAGCATGTAACAGAACATACAGGAGGAACTGAACAACCTGGAGCTACAGCCCATGCTGAGGAACTAGCAAGCACAGAACATGCAGAAGAAGTTGAAGCTACTTCACATATTGAAGAATACACCGAAGCTGAGCATGTAACAGAACATACAGGAGAAACTGAACAACCCGGAGCTACAGCTCATGCTGAGGAACTAGCAAGCACAGAACATGCAGAAGAACTTGAAGCTACTTCACATGTTGAAGCACACACCGAAGCTGAGCATGTAACAGAACATACAGGAGAAACTGAACAACCTGGTGCTACAGCCCATGCTGAAGAACTAGCAAGCACAGAACATGCAGAAGAACTTGAAGCTACTTCACATGTTGAAGAACACACCGAAGCTGAGCATGTAACAGAACATACAGGAGAAACTGAACACCCGGAGCTACAGCTCATGCTGAGGAACTAGCAAGCACAGAACATGCAGAGGAAAACTTGAAGCTACTTCACATATTGAAGAACACGACCGAAGCTGAGCATGTAACAGAACATACAGGAGAAACTGAACAACCTGGTGCTACAGCCCATGCTGAAGACTAGCAAGCACAGAACATGCAGAAGACTTGAAGCTACTTCACATGTTGAAGAACACACCGAAGCTGAGCATGTAACAGAACATACAGGAGAAACTGAACAACCTGGAGCTACAGCCCATGCTGAGGAATTAGCAAGCACAGAACATGCAGAAGAACTTGAAGCTACTTCACATGTTGAAGAACACACCGAAGCTGAGCATGTAACAGAACATACAAGAGGAACTGAACAACCTGAGCTACAGCCCATGCTGAGAACTAGCAAGCACAGAACATGCAGAAGAAGTTGAAGCTACTTCACATATTGAAGAATACACCGAAGCTGAGCATGTAACAGAACATACAGGAGAAACTGAACAACCCGGAGCTACAGCCCATGCTGAGGAACTAGCAGCACAGAACATGCAGAAGAACTTGAAGCTACCTCACATGTTGAGGAACACACCGGAGCTGAGCATGTAACAGAACATACAGGAGAAACTGAACAACCCGGAGCTACAGCCCATGCTGAGGAACTAGCAAGCACAGAACATGCAGAAGAACTTGAAGCTACTTCACATGTTGAAGAACACACCGAAGCTGAGCATGTAACAGAACATACAGGGGAAACTGAACAACCAGGAGCTACAGCCCATGCTGAGGAACTAGCAAGCACAGAACATGCAGAAGAACTTGAATCTACTTCACATGTTGAAGAACACACCGAAGCTGAGCATGTAACAGAACATACAGGAGAAACTGAACAACCCGGAGCTACAGCCCATGCTGAGGAACTAGCAAGCACAGAACATGCAGAAGAACTTGAAGCTACTTCACATGTTGAAGAACACACCGAAGCTGAGCATGTAACAGAACATACAGGAGAAACTGAACAACCAGGAGCTACAGCCCATGCTGAGGAACTAGCAAGCACAGAACATGCAGAAGAACTTGAAAGCTACTTCACATGTTGAAGAACACACCAAAGCTGAGCATGTAACAGAACATACAGGGGAAACTGAGCAACCAGGAGCTACAGCCCATGCTGAGGAACTAGCAAGCACAGAACATGCAGAAGAACTTGAAGCCACTTCACATGTTGAAGAACACACCGAAGCTGAGCATGTAACAGAACATACAGGGGAAACTGAACAACCAGGAGCTACAGCCCATGCTGAGGAACTAGCAAGCACAGAACATGCAGAAGAACTTGAAGCTACTTCACATGTTGAAGAACACACCGAAGCTGAGCATGTAACAGAACATACAGGGGAAACTGAACAACCAGGAGCTACAGCCCATGCTGAGGAACTAGCAAGCACAGAACATGCAGAAGAACTTGAAGCCACTTCACATGTTGAACAACACACCGAAGCTGAGCATGTAACAGAACATACAGGGGAAACTGAACAACCAGGAGCTACAGCCCATGCTGAAGAACTAGCAAGCACAGAACATGCAGAAGAATTTGAAGCTACTTCACATGTTGAAGAACACACCGAAGCTGAGCATGTAACAGAACATACAGGGGAAACTGAACAACCTGGAGCCACAGCCCATGCTGAGGAACTAGCAAGCACAGAACATGCAGAAGAACTTGAAGCTACTTCACATGCTGAAGAACACACCGAAGCTGAGCATGTAACAGAACATACAGGGGAAACTAAACAACCTGGAGCCACAGCCCATGCTGAGGGACTAGCAAGCACAGAACATGCAGAAGAACTTGAAGCTACTTCACATGTTGAAGAACACACCGAAGTTGAGCATGTAACAGAACATACAGGGGAAACTGAACAACCTGGAGCCACAGCCCATGCTGAGGAACTAGCAAGCACAGAACATGCAGAAGAACTTGAAGCTACTTCACATGTTGAAGAACACACCAAAGCTGAGCATGTAACAGAACATACAGGGGAAACTGAACAACCTGGAGCCACAGCCCATGCTGAGGAACTAGCAAGCACAGAACATGCAGAAGAATTTGAAGCTACTTCACATGCTGAAGAACACACCGAAGCTGAGCATGTAACAGAACATACAGGGGAAACTGAACAACCTGGAGCCACAGCCCATGCTGAGGAACTAGCAAGCACAAAACATGCAGAAGAACTTGAAGCTACTTCACATGTTGAAGAACACACCGAAGCTGAGCATGTAACAGAACATACGGGGGAAACTGAACAACCTGGAGCCACAGCCCATGCTGAGGAACTAGCAAGCACAGAACATGCAGAAGAACTTGAAGCTACTTCACATGTTGAAGAACACACCGAAGCTGAGCATGTAACAGAACATACAGGGGAAACTGAACAACCTGGAGCCACAGCCCATGCTGAGGAACTAGCAAGCACAGAACATGCAGAAGAACTTGAAGCTACTTCACATGTTGAAGAACACACCAAAGCTGAGCATGTAACAGAACATACAGGGGAAACTGAACAACCTGGAGCCACAGCCCATGCTGAGGAACTAGCAAGCACAGAACATGCAGAAGAATTTGAAGCTACTTCACATGCTGAAGAACACACCGAAGTTGAGCATGTAACAGAACATACAGGGGAAACTGAACAACCTGGAGCCACAGCCCATGCTGAGGAACTGGCAAGCACAAAACATGCAGAAGAACTTGAAGCTACTTCACATGTTGAAGAACACACCGAAGCTGAGCATGTAACAGAACATACGGGGGAAACTGAACAACCTGGAGCCACAGCCCATGCTGAGGAACTAGCAAGCACAGAACATGCAGAAGAACTTGAAGCTACTTCACATGCTGAAGAACACACCGAAGCTGAGCATACAGGGGAAACTGAACAACCAGAGGAATTACACAAGGGTAGTATTGGTCCCGGTCATTTTGAAGAGCACACAGGAGGTGGACCTACAGAAAGTGAATTGGCAATGGGTTATACAGGTCATCTCTTGAACTATACTGGCCCAGAGCCTGCTACAACCGAAGTATCGGCGATATCTGAAGGAATATCTAGGCCCTCAGTGGAAACAGAGAAAGGAATAACAGGTACATCAGAGCGTAAGGAATTAACAGGAGAAAGTCCTGGAACAACCGCTCAGGTAGGCGTTGAAACTTCAACTCTTGCTTATGGTGCAAGCGTAGAACACATTTCATTGGGCGGATTATCCAGCACTCCAATGCCGATCTCGGTGACGGTAGCTGAAACCACCAAATCTTACGAAAATGTTGAAATAAGCGAAATAAACGAATTATCAAAGGAGTTAGCGAATATTTTAGAGGAGGAAAATAAAGAGGAATTAGGGACTACCGAAGCTTTAGAAATGTACAGGACAAGCTTACCCGAAGTTAGTAATACAGAGGCATTTAAAATTACAACTGGAACTGCGAATCTTGGAATTGCCGAAGGAATAACACCAATTGCTACTGCTACCGAACATATAGTAACAGAATATACTGAACAAGAAACTGTGGTAGGTAGTATAGAAACAACAGTCTCATCAGAAGAGTCTAGAAGCACCCAACATGTAGTGGCTGGAGCTGCAGAAGGATATTCTACAGAAGCCGAAATAACTACGCATACCATGGAATCTTCAAGAATATTTGAAACTGGACTCACTCAAAGCGAAGCCCCTACTACCAAGGAAGTAGCTGAAACTGGACATATTACAACAACACATATTGAAGCATCTGCACCAACAGCAGAAGCTCTTACAACTTCACAGGCGTATGTGCACACAGAAACCGGTGAAGAAATTAGAACAGAACACACTGAAGAAGAAAGTGCAACTGGTAGTGTAGAAATTGGCACATCATCAGCAGAGTATGAAGGTACCGAACATATTCTAACTAGTGCTAAAGAAACCGAGCAAACAATACATGGCGCAGCAATTTCTGAAGGTGTAGAAACTGAATCAGTGCTCACTACGAATTACTAACTGAAATTGAGCATGTTGCGACTGAACATATCACAGAAAAGATGGAAGAAACTGAAGGCGCGCACGTCGAAACTGAAATGATTATGACCTCTGCAGAATCAACCGGAACTTCGAAAGAACATGTAACGGTGTCAGAAGTAACCTCAGAAAAGCATATGTACAGCACAGAATACACGGAAGAAACAAAACCTGAACATACCACAGCTGAAATGGAGACCACCTCTGCAGAGGAACACGTGCATACTGCAAGTAAAGAATCGTCACAGGAAACTGAGTATATTTTCAGCGTAGAATCAATGTACACTTCAACTGCAAGAGAGTTGTATACGGAAGAACTTACAGAAGAAGAAATTAAAGGTGGAGTTACTGAAGTAAAGCATGTAACACCTGAGGAGTATACGTCAATGCATGTAACTGAGGAATATATCACTGAAGAAGTGGCTGAAGTTGCAACCACAGAAGCTGCAATGAAAGAATATGCAACAGAGAAACACACAAAAGAAGAACACGTAACCGAAGAGCACAAAATTGAAGAAGTTACTGAAGCTGTTAGCGCAGAACATGTAACAGAAGAGCGTATAACGAAAGAACAACCAGAGCATGTATCTGAAGAGGCTACTGTGGAGCATGTAAGTGAGGAAGTTACTAGAGTTGCAAGCACAGGATATTCAGTAGAGAAGAAATTACTCAAGAACACATAACCGAAGCACGCATCGCTGAAGAATATATCTCGACTCAAATAACTGCAGGGGGTGAGACAGAAGAAGTTACTGAAACTGAATATGCAACAGAAGGGCATTTAACAGAAAAACAGACCGCACAGGTAATTGAAGAGTATACTTCAAAGCAGGCAACTGAAGAAGTTACTGAAGCTATCAGCACGGAAAAAGAAATTGAAAAGGTGACTGAAGAGCATATTTCCACACAGCTAACTGAAGAGCATAAAATTGAAGAAACTACTGAAGCTATCAGCACAGAAAAAGAAATTGCAAAGGTGACTGAAGAGCATATTTCCACACAGCTAACTGAAGAGCATAAAATTGAAGAAGCTACTGAAGCTATCAGCACAGAAAAAGAAATTGCAGAGGTGACTAAAGAGCATATCTCCACGCAGCTAACTGAAGAGCATAAAATTGAAGAAGCTACTGAAGCTATCAGCACAGAAAAAGAAATTGCAGAGGTGACTGAAGAGCATATTTCCACACAGCTAACTGAAGAACATAAAATTGAAGAAGCTACTGAAGCTATTAGCACAGAAAAAGAAATTGAAAAGGTGACTGAACAGCATATCGCCACACAGCTAACTGAAGAAGCTACTGAAGCTATCAGCACAGAAAAAGAAATTGAAAAGGTGACTGAAGAGCATATCGCCACACAGCTAACTGAAGAAGCTACTGAAGCTATCAGCACAGAAAAAGAAATTGAAAAGGTGACTGAAGAGCATATCGCCACACAGCTAACTGAAGAAGCTACTGAAGCCATCAGCACAGAAAAAGAAATTGAAAAGGTGACTGAAGAGCATATCGCCACACACCTAACTGAAGAGCATAAAATTGAAGAAGCTACTGAAGCTATTAGCACAGAAAAAGAAATTGAAAAGGTGACTGAAGAGCATAAAATTGAAGAAGCTACTGAAGCTATTAGCACCGAAAAAGGAATTGAAAAAGTGACTGAAGAGCATATTGCCACACAGCTAACTGAAGAAGCTACTGAAGCTATCAGCACAGAAAAAGAAATTGAAAAGGTGACTGAAGAGCATATCGCCACACAACTAACTGAAGAACATAAAATTGAAGAAGCTACTGAAGCTATCAGCACAGAAAAAGAAATTGAAAAGGTGACTGAAGAGCATATCGCCACGCAGCTAACTGAAGAGCATAAAATTGAAGAAGCTACTGAAGCTATCAGCACAGAAAAAGAAATTGCAGAGGTGACTGAAGAGCATATCTCCACACAGCTAACTGAAGAGCATAGAATTGAAGAAGCTACTGAAGCTATTAGCACAGAAAAAGAAATTGAAAAGGTGACTGAAGAACATATCGCCACACAGCTAACTGAAGAGCATAAAATTGAAGAAGCTACTGAAGCTATTAGCACAGAAAAAGAAATTGAAAAGGTGACTGAAGAGCATAAAATTGAAGAAGCTACTGAAGCTATTAGCACCGAAAAAGGAATTGAAAAAGTGACTGAAGAGCATATTGCCACACAGCTAACTGAAGAAGCTACTGAAGCTATCAGCACAGAAAAAGAAATTGAAAAGGTGACTGAAGAGCATATCGCCACACAACTAACTGAAGAACATAAAATTGAAGAAGCTACTGAAGCTATCAGCACAGAAAAAGAAATTGAAAAGGTGACTGAAGGTAAGCATGTAAGCGAAGCAAGTCAGATAACTGCTGAATACGAAACTGAAGAAGTGACCGAAATTGTAACAGAGGAGTATACAATAGAAGAAGGTAGCAAGGCTACAATGGAACATACTGTTGAAACTCAGGTAACTGAAGAACACAGAACGAAAGAGAGTGGAGAAACTGCGGAATATGCGACAGAAGAGGAATATACAACTGAAGAGCATATAAGTACCGAAGAACAGGTAGAAACTTCACATAAAGAACATGCAACTAAGGAAGAAACGACATCTGCTTACGTCACTGAAACAGCGACTGAATTTGTAGAATATACAGAGGAAATGCATGAAGCGGCATACACCACCGAGTTCAAATCTTTCGAATTTACTGAAGAATATACTATACCCAGAACTGAAAAATATGAAACTACCGAATTTGCAGAATATTCAATAGAAGGAAATATTACTGAGGAATCAATAGGAACTGGATACATGACGGAAGAAGGTGAATTCAGTCCAGCTGAACGCAGAACACACATAGTCGAAGAACATACTGGACACGGTATGGAACAACAGGCGGGTGGATTCTCACGTATGAAGGAAATGAATTTTTCAACAGAATCTGAAGAGTATACTGAGGAAATACACACGGAACATGAAAATGTATCCAAATACAAGTCTTCAGCAGTTCCTACGGAGAGTACGCTAATGCCGATCACCATAAATCTGCCTACATATTTCCCGGATGCTTCAGAAACCTTTAAGAGTTTCCAGGAATACTATACTACTACAGCGAAAACGGTGTTCATTTTCGACGATGAAGAATTCGATACGACCTTGAATCCACAGCTGTTCAAGTCGATGAAGATGGCCGACTTTGCGAAGGTCACTGAATTTCCACCAACTACAGAACTCTTACCCAACGGACAAGCTCGGTGAACATTTCTTTTTCGGAAGAGACGGAAGAGACCTCCAAGCACCCGGCTCACAAATCGACGCATCATCTGGCAAACATGACGCACGCCGCAAATGTAACACATGCTCCGAACGTGACCCATACCAAACACGCCAACCTGACGACGCACGTCAGTCACGCCACTGTGGAGGAAGGGGCATCGCCGAGTGGAACCACGGAATTCGTTACACCCAGTTTTAATTTCACGGTTACCCCGTTGGAAATAAAACCAGAGTGTAGCTTGGCCGAATTTAACACCAAGAAAAATTGCATGTGCTCCATCGACAACTTGGTCCAAGATTTGAGGTTGAAGACAAAGGAAAAGGACTTCCATAAGGTGCTCGACCAATATTTGTGTCCCAAATTTACTCTGACAAAACCCGGTGTGGTCATCGGCAAGCCCCCGTCACAGCAGAAGCATAGAAGACGGAAGAGGTCGTTACATTGGGATCTCTTTCGCAGGGAAACTGAACCAAAAACTAAGAATGTGACTGGGTTTCATGAATTCTTCTTGAACGATGTGGACGTTGAAGATACAGGTGAGAACAATTATCACTAACGAAAGCATTACTCATTAAAAAAATTCCTTTGTTATGGGTTATTGTTTTGATATGTTATATCATATAAATACAGTGTGAGTCTGTAATCTGGAATAAATTCAGTAAAGCGAAGACAGTATTTTTTCCGAAAATATGCTCGGACACGTCGATTAGTATTTTAAATTGCCCACTTTTTCATCTGAGAAAATTTTATACAGCGTGTCCCAAATTTGAGATATGAAGCCATCGACAATTTTTTAAATGGCAGCCCTAATTTTTTTATAACTATTCTTAAAGGGTATATCAAATTACACATGCGTACCAAATTTCAAGTTTTTATTCCTTGTCATTAAAAAGATATTTAACAATAACTAATTCGAAAAATGAAGAAATCTGATTCACCTCAATCATATCTCTTCTACAATAAATGTTCAAAATGTTGTCCATGTACTTCCGGACAATACTCTAAACGGAACCGAAACTCATTTTGAACATTTCTAATTACTTCAGCAGAAATTAGCCTACACTCCTGTCTTATTCGTTCTTTCTACACCTCAATATTTTCCGGTTTGGTTTTAAAAACTTTGCCTCTCAAGTACCCCCATAAGATATAGTCCATTGGTGTTAAATTCGGAGACCTGGGTGGCCGTTCAAAAGGTCCTCTTCTACCAATCCATCTGCCTGGAAACACATCATCTAAATAATCACGGGCAGGTCTTGCAAAATGAGGAGCGCGCTGTCTTGTTGGAACCAGATGCTTCTATTCTGGACATCAGCTTCAAGCGGATCAGGGAATAGAGTAGCCAAATTCGGAACTAGTTCTTCCTGCAAGAATTCTAAATATCTCGCTCCATTGAGATTTTCTTGGAAGAAAATTGGTCCTATTACTCGATCACCAACAATGCCTGCCCAAACATTGACTTTTTCTGGATGTTGAGTGTGGCCTTCTCTCATCCATTGTGGGTTGTTGTCTGCCCAATAACGACAGTTTTGACGATTTACCTCACCGTTTAACATAAACGTTGATTCGTCAGAAAATAGAACGTTTTCTATGTTTACAACATTTCTGTTTAGTAGATCCATCATTTGTTCGCAAAACTGAAGTCTTCGATCCGGATCATCTTCGGTGAGTTCCTGGAGGATTGTCAATTTATAGGGATAAAATTTGTGCGCTTTAAGAGTTCTTGCCACCGAAGACTGGCTTAGTTCCCTATCAGCCTACTGGAGATATAAGGATTTTCTTGAACAGAAAGAAGCACATTAAGTTTTACTTCTTCATTGAGCGCACTTTCACGATGATTATTTGTTTTCCTTAAATGCCCGTTTTCCAGAAACTGTTTTTTCAATCTTGCTTACGGTACTTTGAGATATGGGTGGTAAATCAGGATACTTCTCTCTGAATAAATGAGTAACTTCATTTTGTGTTCTTGTCCTATCTCCGTAGCCAGTCATCATTAATATTTCAATTTTGTAGGTTTCAGTTAAATACGGCATTATGGTCGATTTTTCAACAAACGCTGTTTCTCACGAAACAACAAACTAATAAGTGTCCTCGCTCAATACGAGTCGAATACTAGCTTCACTTCTTACTTATTTTTATTACCTTGTTTTTTGACATTGTGAGAATGCGTCAACCTGGTTTGACAAAAAAAAAATGATAAACAAAAACCCTTTGACGTGCCATTTTTAAACTTCATAAAAATAAATTTGAATCAGATTTCTTCATTTTTCGAATTAGTTATTGTTAAATATCTTTTTAATGACAAGGAATACAAACTTGAAATTTGGTACGTATGTGTAATTTGATATACCCTTTAAGAATAGTTATAAAAAAATTAGGGCTACCATTTAAAAAAAATTGAAAATTGAAATGACGTCATATCTCAAATTTGGGACACGCTGTATAAAATTTTCTCAGATGAAAAAGTGGGCAATTTAAAATACTAATCGACGTGTCCGAGCATATTTCCGGAAAAAATACTGTCTTCGCTTTACTGAATTTATTTTAGATTACAGACTCATACTGTATACATATTGTACCAAAACGCATATATTTATAGGTAACAAAAAATCAAGTTGAATTCTTAAATCCAGTTTGAAAAAACGTCCCTCAAAACGAGAAAATACAAACAACTTTGAACTGCGTGTACGGAATTAAATATTATTTTATTGTTACAATATGCTTTTGTATATTTCGGTGCTTTTATAACTACTAGGGCTGAAGCATTTATACAAATAATCCTAAAATTAATCAATGAATAATTATTTTAAACTTAAATAACCAATAACAAATTGCTCCTACTAAAATCATTCAAAGAGATTTTATTTTTTATTTACATGTTCTACCATACTAATACCTCTACCATAAACATAAATAAAAGTAAACCTATACACAGTCTAATATAACAAAAAGCCAAGTTGGCACCTTAAATCAAACTCAAAGAAACCACCCCTCAAAAGGGGAAAATAGTGATAACTTTCAACTGAGTGAACGGAATTAGTTCTTGATTTTTTATAGAATGTCCATAATCAGTGTTTATTTACATAATTTTTTTGAACGTGATAATTTAAGTAATTCCTAAGAAACAAAATATTGAATTTTTCCACCCTTATGCTAATATCTCGAATGGGGTGGCATCTATTGAGCTAATTTTCGGTATTTACAGTATGTGTGACAGTAGTACTCATTTGCTTTAATTTTAGCTCGATAGCTTTAGGGGCACTTCTCAATGGCTTATCGGAGTAGAGCCTTTATAGACGTGATTGTTCTCACTCAATATTGTAGATTAAAAGTGTTTAAATCTGAATAGATTAGATACAAATAAATCTGACTTCTTGATACGCTCGTGATGTTTGACAATACTTTATTTTCAACTTAATGACAACTCACTAAAAACAATTATAAAATATATATCAAACTATCCATCATCCCAGTAAATAAAATTCAAATTTCCCGCAATTATATTTGGTAACTTCAACTTAAAGGTATTCAAATAACTATTAATGTTACTAAAAATAATTGCGGGAAATTTGAATTTGCTTTACTGGGATTACACCTTCTTTTTTTATTATTAAAGATTACCACATGTATGCGATGCCTGGCACTAGAATCAAGATACCTTGCATCGGTGGTACCAACAATAACAATAGTCAAGAGATGGCTACTTTCGTTTGGAAATACAGCGATGGAAAACCTTTGACTGGTGAGTCCACAAAATGCGTTTGGTGAGCAAGATCTGATATTTAATTTCTATTTGCAGAAGGTAAAAAGCAAGAGAATGGGAACCTAATCATCGAAAACATCATACCGCAAGACGGGGGAATTATACGTGCGAGAACGGCGCCATCAAATACCCCCACCAACTGACCGTAGTGGCTCTGGCCACGTACACTATCGCAGCTAACGTCCTGTACAATTTTCCCGGGAAATGTACCAACGAGTACATCCAGTTAATGTACGGAAGTTTCCCCATGAAGTTCGAAGGCATGCTTTGCGGAGAAACCAACTCTGTATGCTTCGTCAATGTAACTAATCGCTGCGTAAAAAAGGTAAAGCGACCTTCAATTCCTTCTAGTATCAAATTTAAACTGGAGTTCCCTGTTCAGGTTACCGATTATGTAGCCGTGGACATGCTGATTGTCGTGGAGCCAATCAACGTAATCATACCGACCTTGGACGTAACCATTTGCAAGATCTCTTGTCAGCAGAAGATCTATGCCAAACTCATTTCGATTCTCATCAAGAACGTGGAGATTTTCGAGAACTTACCCGGTGAGACAAATCCATTATTAGCTGAAGGAATTGGAACGTCTTTGATAGCGTAATGGTTTTAGTCTTTTACAGTTTGGGCGGAAAGAAGTTCGATTTGACTCCAACCAGTCCTGTGAACAGTACCAACATTACAGATGCCACTAGCCTTCCTAGTTTGGTGTTGGAATGCTTTCCTGGATTTGGTTTATTGGATCAATCACACATATGCGGTAAGTAGGAAGAAAAATAAAATCTAAATTGGTGCTATACCGAGTGGTTCATTTATTGTGCAAATTTGGAAACAGACAATTTTATGAAAAAAAGAAACCCACTTAATGATAACACAGTTATAGGCATATGAACCTTAAGTGAAATAATTAGGAAAAACTGATACTGGCCTATTAACCATGGCTTTCTCCTAAAGAAAAAAATATGTAAAAAAGCTTCAAGTAAATGTTTTAACACAGAACGGAATGCATAAAACGATTCCACACTAGTAGTTCTAAAAGAACTCTTCAAGGGCATACGAAGGTCAGGTTTTTTTTTTTTTTAAGAAACTTGCTAGGGGAGGGTGGGGCAAGATGGGGCCACGAGGCATGATGGGACACCGTCTTATCTACAAAACGGCAGTAAGCATCTGTCAAATAATAGCAGTCCTAATATTGACAAGTGATGTTTTATGTTTGTTGTAATGTAGGATACTTTACTAGTCGTAATAACAAAGTTATTGCTGTTTGTGCGTGAACTTTGCAATTTCCAGAATTTCGTTATTATTTTGATGGTGAGTTTAACGGCTAGTATCCCAAGCATAAGTAAATTATTTACAACTACACTTTTTTGTGCGTATTCATTGATATGTATTGCATGTATTTTCTATAGTGTGTTATTTGTTTATTTCAAATATTTAATATGTTATTATAACATAACCAGAAAATGTCCCAAAGGGGCAAGATGGGGCTATTGGTATGGGGCAACATGGGAACATCATTATCTCACTCTTCAGTCTGGTCCATTATGCCTGGATATGCCATTATGCTTTCTCGAAGACATAATGCCTATTTCTCATGTTAGGAATAAAGTACAGGTTCAATCAAAGCGTAACAAGGGAAAGACAACAATCCTTACAAGCACTACGTATAAAAATCTGCTACAAGAAAATAGAAGTCTGGAGAATCCCTAAGGCAACTACAAGTGCTGAGGGTGAGTTAAAGGAAAAAGAAAATGACAAAGAAGAAAACAGAAGAGATCAAGAAGCCGAATTTTGTAAGGAAAGCAAAGAGATGATTTTTAGAAAACGTCAAGGAAATAATCAAGTTCTTCTGTTGAGGAAGATGACGCTTAATGTTAGTATTGTAAGGGGAAGTATTGATACAATGCCATGGATGGCGAGGTTGGGTACATGGAGGCTGTGCGAATAACGTGGATGAGTTCGTCTTCTATTGTCTCAATTGTGAAGATTAAGTTTAATATTCTTTCGTTATTGTATTTTTTTATTTTCAGTAGTTCCACGCTAAAGAGTTTAAGCTTTGTTCTGCATGTTTTTAAGAATATTTTAAGAATCTATTTCTTTTTTACCTATTACCTAGATTTATGGTACGACCCATTCTTAACTGGAACCCCATCTTGCCCCATGGTGGGGCAAGATGGTGTATTTACACATTTCTTTTCAAAATTTTCTCACAACATCAAGAGTACCCATCGAAAAATTGTAAATTCATCCATCAGCAAGATAACAACAAGCGTACTTAGAACCTTGTATATCAATTTGCAATCCTGATGCAGTGTTCTAAAGCTTAATGTTCCCATCTTGCCCCACCTTCCCCTATATTGTTTTAACAAATTCTTAAAAAGTGTTTAATTCTGAGTAGAAGAGTACTAAAACTAATATGGGCTTAAATTAACGTTAAAAAAGATATTCAAAGAAAACTTTAAAAAAGGTGAATGTCAAAGATAACTACTAAAGATAAATGTCATGAAAAGTTTACATTTAAACACCGGATATTCATTACATACTTTAATTAATAGGTAACAATAACAGAATAATCAGGCTGTTAAATTACATGGATACGTGTTTGACTTCTGCCAGGTCTCTTCGGGAGTGCCACATGTGTCGCATCTAGGTCGTTTGTTGTTTCTGATTTATATAAGTGATATAGCTAGTTGGTTCAAGTTTTCAAAACTCTTATTATACGCGGATGACTTAAAGATTTATATAACCGTTCGAACTATTGATTGCATACTTTTACAACAGGGCTTGAATCGCTTCTATAATTTCTGTATGAGCCGCCGCCACTGTCATTATTTAAACTTTGAAAAGACATATTCAGTTTAATTATAATTTGCTATAGTGTTTTCTTCTCTTTTCTTCTTTTGTTGTTTGCTTTCTTTCAAAATTGTAAACTTCCCAAAATTTATATTATTTATCAAATAAATAACATCATCGATACACGATAAATGAACCACCCAGTAGTGCAGTAAGTTTTGAAAGAACTACTAGATCATTTCTACTAGCCTCCGCCCATATAAGTCTTTCTAATTTTAAAAAGAACTAATTCCATTCTTGCTTTTTAACTACTAGGTGCTTGCCCAAAGAATACATATAGCACTGGTGAGCCGCCAACTTGCATCAAATGCCCCAGTAGACAATATCAACCTATGTCTGGCTCTAAATCCTGCTTACCGTGTGAGACTTTCCTAGAGGATCCAGCATGCATTCCTCTGGTGGTGAGTAAATAATTACATAAAACTCCTGCTTAATCGTTATGTTCCACGGAAAAAATACCCAGTTAATGATTGTTTCATTACAAATTGAATTTGTTTTAGAGAGGTTATATTGATATAATTTACCATTTTTTTATACTATAGGGTATTACACAAAATATATTATTCTTTTCTAACGCATTATATAAAGGTGTTCTGATTTTGATGGAGCTGATAGATGACGCCATTATGTTTAAAAAGCACATTTCTCTACTATTTTTTAACTTCAAACTTTTTGTTGGTAGGAATATTCCATTATAGAGCTCGTTTATGAACGTGTTGTCAGCACTGTTCCTGGATTACGGACTTGCGTCAAATAGTACTGTCAAAAGTGACAGTTCGTGACATTAGTTAAAACTGATTGCTTGATTAAATTTTGTGTGCCAATTAAAAAAATGAAACAGGTGTAACTCTTAAAGGAAACGTCAAAAGTCGAAAGCGTATATAGACACTTTCACAATCATAATGACATCCTTTATCAGCTCCCTCAAAATCAGAACACCTTTGACGAACACTCTGTATCAAGTTAACTTTTTTATACAGGTTGTTTTGAAAAATCGTTTAAAGATTTTAAGGGCATGTAGTACGATCGAAAATAAGGTTAAAAAACATAATAAACATATGTTCACAAATTAACTGTTTACGAGATAAGAGCGATTTTATCTCAAATGCAGAATAAGTTTGCTTTAGCGGTTTTTATTAAGATGTTATTGCATTTTAACATAAAATAGATTATAATTAAAGGATATGTTCAAAATGACGTCCTTCCATTTCGACACAGGAAGTACATCTGCTTTCAAAGGAAGCGCGCACTCTCAAAAAACAAGGGTTTTTCTCGTATTATCTGGCAACAGTGTTCTATTCGTTGGCGTAAATCTGGAAGATCGTTTACCGGTGTTGCGTACACTAAACTTTTCAAATAACCCCAGATACTAAAGTCCAACGTGTTTAGATCGGGAGACCTTGGAGGCCAAGCAATGAGACCTGCTCGTCCTATCCATCTCCTAGGAAATTCATTGTTAAGATGTTCCCTAACAGCACGCGTAAAGTGCGGTGGAGCTCCATCTTGCATAAACCAGAGGTTCAGTCTTAGATTTATAGGTAAATCTTCCAAAAGTTCAGATAAAGTATTTTCCAAGAACTCGAGGTATGCAGGACCTGTTAAGCGTTGTGGCAAAACAATCGGTCCTAACAACCGTTCCCCTATCATGCCTAACCAGATGTTTAGAGAGAAACGTTGCTGGTGCCTGGCTTCAACGGTAGCATCAGGATTCTCGTCACACCAAACGTGATTGTTGTGGAAATTAAATATTCCATTGTAATTCCTACAAATTGCACAATACGTCAAATTAAACTGTCATAAAACAATAGCTGATAAGCACCTGTTTACTAGGATATGTTATATCCATGTACTACTAGGAACACTCGCTGTTATCTTGTAAACGGTTGATTTGTGAACATATGTTTATTATGACTTTTAACCTTATTTTCGATCGTACTACATGCCCTTAAAATCTTTAAACGATGTTTCAAAACACCCTGTATATGTTATAAAAAAAATTAAAATGGACAAATCTATGCAAGAACTAATTTCAGTATCTTACTTGTAATTCATTAATTTATAGGAAATGGATGTGAAAAAATTTAAAATACTTGTCGCGAGCCTCTTTGGGAGGCGCTGTGCTCTTCCTGATAGTGTGTTGCTTCTGTATATGCAGCAAGGCGCAGAAGCAGGAAACCGCTGTTAGCACCTACTCGGACGACGAACAGAAGACTCCCACCAAAAATAGACGCAGACAAAGGAATACGGACGTCGAAAAACAAGAAGAACTCATGTCGCTGTACGAGCGAGACAAATACAGAAGGAAATATACCGAGGCACCGAAACCCCCACCCCCAGATTTCTCGTAGGATACACTAATAAGGATGTTTATTATCGTTAGTGTAGTAATTTTTAAATAACGTCGATTATGTCTAACTTATTTTTAATACTGTGTGTAAAGTGTGAACTTAGACATTTTTATAGTATTTTATATATTTATAACATTTTAATTATAATTATACATTTACGTTGTAAAAAAAAAAAAAACGTTTTTTTAATCTATTTTTAATGGGTTCAATATTATCTTTCACAAATTTAAAACACCGCGCAGGTATAAAGACTGGAGTTCTAGTCAAAATCATATATGCTGCTTTTATCCATTTTTAACGTCTCAAGTTACAACAGCTTCATGCCTTGCAAAAGGCACTGTGAAATAGTTTTAAATCACATCACTAGATATAACCACCAATGTAAGAAACATCAGCGCCATCTGGTGTCAAAATTCGAAACTACATCAAATCTGTCAAAGCATCGGACTTTATTACTAGATTAGTATTATAGATAAGAGGGCCATCACAATTATTAGCGTCATCTAGTTAACACTTCCAAAATAGACGCCCCACGAAATCTATAAAATTTTAAGAGTTCCAGATGTAAAGGCAAACATGAATTAAAACTGATTTGAAACAACTTGAAACCAGATTAAAACTACCGTAATCAATGTGTGTCAAACCAATTACAGTATAAATATAAACTATACATAGTTACATACTGGTGTAATATTTAGTCAAACGAATAAACAATTGAAGTGTTTTACAGTGAGATTATTCCTCTTTTTAAACAATACTTTTTAGCTAGAATATTCAATGAACATTTTCTTCTGTTAACAGAAAAAAAAAAAATGTGTAGCTATTCTACTAAAGATTTAATATTTTAACGAATTTCAAATTAGTTTAATTGTAGAAACACATATGATGAAATTTGAATTTATTTGTATGTTTCCGCCTTCATACCTATTTGCATTACCTTCCGTTCTAGTTTATAGGTGTATCATATTTTGTTCAGAAAAATTAAAACTAATGTTTAAATAGTTATTGAATTATTATCTTAATATAGTGTTGCAATATGATTCATGTGTGAAATAAAAAGAAAAAAAACAAAGAAAAAATCTATGGGACAGTTAATTAAGGATCTTACCACCAGATGATTATTGAACTATTTATATAATCGACGCCATGCGGCATCTGGCAAAAGATTAGTTCTAAATTCCACCTCCTAGATGGGATCATCGCAATATAATCAGCGTCAGCTACTCAGAAATATCAAAATTACAAAATCAATGCCATTTGAAACTTTTGTCTCATAACGCAAAAAATTATAACGAAACGCAATGTGCCATAAAACAAGTTTGCGTCGCAACACAACAATATAAAATGAAATAACACTGCGTTACAACGCCGAAAACAAGAATTTACAACGCGATGACATGCTTTATGAAGTAAAATTTCGCGTCATGACGCAAAAATGATGAGGTTCAAGTATACATAAATAATATTCGCTATGACTGGGACTGCATTCATGACTAGTTAGTCATTTTATTGAAGCCACGTAAGTTTACGTTGCTTCAATAAAAATCCTTTTCCACTGATGATTTCAGATGTAAACAATAGCTACTTGTTACTAATCTGTGGCTACTTGCTTGCGCCATGAAGCAATATTGCTCGAATCAAATAGAACAACCTTGTGTATTGTTATTGTTTCCTACCGCAACACAAATAGTATACAAAATCTCTATGGTGAATAATTGTGCGTTTTGGGCTCTTACTCAACTGGATAAAAAGAACCAAAGTTTTTCAAAAAACTTAACTTCAAACTCAACCGATAGATGCCGTCATGACAATTATCGCGAAATATGTCACGACAAACAATGGAAGTAGAGAATTTGATAATACATGAAATCTATCAAAGCATTAGCTCTGGATTTTGTCGCTAGCTGGCGCTATCACAAAATCACAATTAATAGAGTAGCAATCACCTAGTGACAGGTAACTATCGGAATAATGCTAATTTTTTGTGCTGTTTAATAGAAGATAATTCTTTCTTACCTGTTCTGCAGACTCCGTTTTTCTCATTCACATCAATAGTGTTGTCAGATCTACTAAAACAGTATTCTTACCGTTTCCAATCACAATCTCCGTTATCACATTTCGAAGCTGCACCGCTGTGATCAATATATTCATGCCGGGCCCATCTTTTTTAATTTGTTTTAGTAGTATTGAAATTATAATGCTAATAATATGTAAACCCCAGAACCCTTTATTTCACTGCATTAGAAAAATTTAATGTTTCTGATTAGTGCTACTAGATGGTGCCACCTGTTTCTTCCAACATTGCTTGACCATCTGTGTAACTATAGCCAAATTAAAATATTTTTTCCTATAAGGGATTTTTTTTTTTAAGTTTTGTTTTTCAAATTGTTTATAAAAAATCAACTGTTTAATGTACTACTTTTGTGTTCATTTTACTTTTACAACAGTTTTTTTTTAATAAATCAGTTAATGTTTGCCGTTTAAGTGTTCAGATTTACTGTTATTTTACATTATATTCGACCACTACCAAATAATTTTGTCTGGCAACAAAATAAAAAACCAAAAACATACTTTTTCATTTTCTATAACAAATTCTAAATGTTTAAATACAACAGTTTTATAAAAAAAAACCTTTTTCTAAAATAATCCGTATCTAGACTTTTTATTTTGAACCACCGAAGAGATATGACAAAAGGAATCCTTGTTATTTTTCATATATGTATTATACTATATTGCTTACTAAAGGAGAAAATCATGAGTAACAATATGAGAGCGGAATATATCTCCATCTCTTTTTCATGGGTGACTTAGCTAAAATGCGCATGTGCCGCATGTGGAAACCTATTGGTCCAAAGCGACTGATAGCCACTATGAAAATTGGTTGGTTTGTGCTTTGTTCATTGCGCATAGTGACACAAGCGATATCACGCGTTGATTACTGGCGATTAGCGTTTGTAAATAAATGTGCAATTAGTGTGCTAGGGAGGTTTTTAGAATGAGTGCAAAAGAAAGGAAAAACCGAAATGGACATGTTTTTTTTTTGTGTAACAGCTCTAGAGGTACTGCAGAACATATTAATCAATATATCTATATTAAAGTAAATTTATAATTATTGTCATCAAAGTTATTCAAGATTTCCCCTTGCCTATCATAAATTTATATAGAATTTGTATTTTTCGGTGGTTACAATATAAATCTTCTAATTATAATCATGTGTAATCAATTAAGTGTTAAAAATTGTCAAGTACACATCGTTGTATTCCTAAAATTTTATATACATTAATTCCTTCCATTGTTCAAATTGAAATTTAAACGCCACTTTCTTTTGATGGAAGGTTTGTTCGCTGGTGCTACACTTTCCACACTGACTCCTACTTAAAACAGGATAAAAGATTTACTCTTTATGCATCTGAGAAAGAGACAATATGCACCAGTGTAATTGGTGTAACACCAACGAACAAACCTGGAGTATGCCCAGTAAACACAATTCACCCGTAAGAAAAGGATACAACGATATATGCCTCTCATATTGTTGGTCACGTTTCTTGTGCATTAGTAGGATAGGGAATTAGCAATATAGGTATAATACATATATGTTATTTTTGCTCTGACTGCATGCACAACTTTAATGTTTTGACAGTACTGTGGCATTGTCAAATTTACAGAGAACGCGCCACTGCAGTCATCATTCTGACGTTATCTTGATGGTCGTTGGGAGTAATCGAGAATAATTTATTGAACATTATGCTTGTAGTAATTTTACTTGCCTTTTTAATTTAACTTTGTGTTATTTTGTTCATCTTGTTATAACATTACCTAAACTCGATTTGTGTAGTGTAATTATTAGTAGTAGTTCTAATTGTTAGTTTTATATTAAAGACTTGTGCATAGACCACACGCATTGTTTATTATATTTTAGTTTAGTTTTATTTCTATGTTTACCTTCAACGTTTATTGAACTGTCCCTTCATTTCATTTTATGACTCTTTGTCCAATTTTAACGTTACTCTGTCTTTTTACCATTACGTGTTCAGTTCCAAATTCATTGTCTTACCTAAAATCTCTTGCTGTTTATATTAGTTAGATCGTATACAATTGTAACCACCTTACTTTGACATTCACCGCCAATTCTATACTCCAATACATATTTACTGTTTTATAACTTTAACATGCAACAGCGAAGGACCACCCGTTGCGTTCGATTCTGGGAAATATTGCCGACCTAAAGGTTATGTAAGGATGCCCCTTCAGGGAAACAAGGGAGAATCATCCTGTTGTCCAAACACTCCGTGTATCTCCGCTGTTACATGTGTTAGACAAGTGATTTGCAAATTGTCCTAAGTAAAATTATTCTTTTCGAAACCGCGTATTGTGTTTCTGTGTAATAAACGTAGTTTAGAACAAGTGAGTGTTTGATTTAAATAAACCCGGACAAATCGGTTGTGGACGAGCGGAACCATAACAATCTCTTTTTGTATTGTTATCTAATAACAACAGTAATATCTTTACGAATTATAGTCCACATTTAACACAGCAGATGATAGATAGCGGTCATTTTCAGTCGAGATTTTACTTCCCTCTCTGACACACGTTCTGTACGATTGTTGTAAATGAAAGAATACAGTTAAGACATCTGGTACTAAAATAACGAAATAGTGCTAAAAGTCATTTTTCTGGCGTCATATCAAAGGTGTTGAGAGTAAGTGTAGCTTCTTGTCTTATTTCTTTGCCGAGTTAACTCTTACATTGGGTTTGAAAAATATTTGTGTACTCTCCATGGACCAATATTTAACCTTCTTCTTCCATCAGCAACAAAAGTAAATGTGTTTTGAAATAAAACAACCACATATTGATTAATAGATTTAAAATATTATTTATTTTTAATGTAATGAGGAAACAATCCATCGTTTTAAAACTACGTATTATGTATAAATATAATATTTATATATGTATAATATATATTATTATGTATATAAACATGTAAATTAGCAAAAAATATTTTATTTTTAAACAGGCACAATTATTATTCATAAACGTTAAATTTCTTATCCATCAAAGTTAGGCACTCTAATATGTATACATAAATACTATAATATAAACTTTGATTTTAATCATAACAGAAATGATATTACATAAAAACACTTAGAAACAAAAACGAATTAATGAAAGGACGAGACAAAATCGTTTAAATATTAACGTAAAACATTTGGCACTATATTTAATATGATCAGAATTAATTACATAAAAAAAAAAATCGATGAAGAAAATCATAAAGAATTGGTAATTTTAGCACCACAGTTAATTTTTTTTTTGTTTAAAAAAAATACAAGAAATGCAGAAATTAGATGATGAATTTTCAAAGTCACACAATATGTATATAATTTTTTTTTAATTTGAAGCTATTTTTACATCTCTTGTTAATAACAAACAACATGTAAGATAGTGCTCGTGTATTTTTAGGCCTTGCATTGTGAGATACAGTTAAAGCTAATAATTTAGACGTAAATTCAAAGCAAATTAAAACCTGATATGACACAAAATAAAAACTACATAATTACCGTGTCCTTTTGTACAATTCTTCTTCGTCATTATATAATATACCACGATGATTTATTAAAATTTGTTAATATACAAATGGCTTTTTGTTATTATCACAAAATCTGATTAAATTTTTTTTTTTTTTACTTCAATTTGTGCGATTTAATCATTCAAACTTAAAGGTTTTAGTAGCGGACTCCTGTTTCGTACTCCTACTCATCGATACTGTTTTCTTTTCGGTGACATGTTGCGTTACAGATTTCTTCAACATTTTTTGCTCTAACGTCTCCGTATCTTTCAATACCGGAGCGCTAGACGTATACTCAGTGGTTGTGTAACTCCCGTTATTAAACGCTTCCAAACCAATGGGAGAGGATGAAAATTCTATCTTCCCTTGCGGTGGTGTGCTTGTATAGTATTTCTCAGAAGTCGTGTATTGATACGGTTCGGAACTCGATTGATATGATTCGTATTTATACGTGTTAGTTTGATAGCCGTCAGGAATCTTGTAGGTATTCTTAGAAACTTCCGATGTGACATATCCAGGCCCCGACATTCCACTATTGAAGCTTTTATATTCATCTATCTTAATCGGAGTATCAACTTTCCAAACGACATCTAACTTGGATGAAGGCGAGGTTGTGCTTTGAGGTGAAGAATACGGTTTACCAAAAGTGTTCGTCGGTGAGGTGTGCTGCGGTTTCGCTGTATATTGACTGAAAGAGCTAGAATATTGATTTGGCACTGCGTATTGGCTGGTTGTTCCGTAAGTTTGACTGTCGAAGCTCTTCGTTGTTGGACTGTAGAGTTTTTCGGGTGAGTATTGAGACGTGTAGGTTGGTATTTCGGTGTGTCTTATTGTATAATGAATAGGAGTCGTAAGTCGATGATTGATCGTAACTATTTGTTCCGCCGTATACTGCCGAGTCCAGAGCGTTCACTTCTTGCAGTAAATTAGCTCTGTTCTTCTTTTTGTATTCTAACGAGTTGACTTTCTCCGGGCTTTCTAAGTGACTGTATTTTTCGTTGATGCTGTGTGGATATTTGTATTGTGGCTGCTCTTGCGGTTGCTGATAGTCGTAACTAAAATGATAGGATAATACAGGGGTTGAATTATTATCTTGAATGTCAGAAATAATTATACAGAGACTGTAAAAAAATCGTCCATACTGAGATTTCTATGGGATTCTTTCTTGAATTAAATTTTATTGAAAAAAAACCCCTACTTTTAAATACTGTATAGTAGGCAATATCTAATTTAAAAGAAATCTGGCATTTTGGATCATTTTTCAAAAAATATTCAGTTTTTTCTTCTTTTTAGTGGAAATCTTGTTAGTCCAACTATTTTTTTTTTTTTCAGTAAACTAATTAATTTCTATTTTTCGTTTTATATGTATGAGGGTTATATACCGGGCATCCCCATTTATATAGCATGCTAAAAGTATATTGAGAGCTAAAAATCAGAATTAAGTCTAATTATGTATACTTTATTTACTATAACAGACGAGTTACGCCATTACTTTCAATTTAGGGCTATGGAATACCACATTACTAAAATAACCAAACTAACATATCACTTTTTCATGTTCAATTAAAGATACTATGTTGGTGTTGACTGTTTTTTAAATTGCATGCTTGTCATGTCTTACCATGTCTTCCCCAGTGTTGCCAATTTAGCGGATTTCCCGCTAGTTCTAGCTTAATTAACAATGCATTTGGCGGTAGAATTGCCCGTTTAGCTGCTGGCGGATGTTTTAGCGGAAAACCAACCCAATTTCTAGTGGATTTTTGTAATAATATACATTATACCAAAATTTTGATATGGATTGTAACATTTAACATTGTCATATAATGATTACTTAGTTAGTCACTTTATTTTCTCTTTATTGTTTTTCTTTTATTTTGACATTTTCGATTATGTACTGCGTACTTCTTTGAAATAAAGTACTTACTTACTTACTTATTTATTACACTGGTAAATTCGTTGCAGTGACTAATAACTAATAACAACAAACCAATGTTGAAAGCACTTGCAAGTCGATCAAAGTTCATTCGAATTCATTTGAATTTAGCGCCTATTTTGTCTGAAATCAATTCAACGAAATTCGAGATTTGAAATCGGGGAAGCATGTTCTTTCCGTTAATGTAAACATATATAAATCACCAAATCAGTAAGATTCATTTGGAAGTACTGCCATATTCATTGTGAGTATATCAAAAATTAAGTGATCGTGTTTTCCAAACGATTTTTTTTCCAATTTGCATGGGAAAGTCATAGTACACACAAAAGTTTAGAAATGGAATTCAAACTGGTTCAAATATTTGACGGATTTTTTTTTCAAATCTGGCGGAATTTCAAGCGCCATCTAACGGATTAAATTTTTATATGTTGGCAAACTCGTCTTCCCACCAATTCAGTTATCGTTTTTAGCAATGTGTGGGAATTTGCGTTTATACTTGATGTATATTTATCTAAAACAAGTTGTTATTACAACTAAACCATGCCGAAACCATTATGTGAACAATCGCAGGAGTTAATAGTTTCGTTAATCGTGTATTTCGACGCAGAACGCAAGAACAACGAGCCATATTCATGGGCCATTACTTCCGTTAACTTTCGTGCGAGAAGTATGTATAAAATCCATATATTTTTAATGTCATATTTGTAACAGTATTTCGTTTTAAGAGTGTAGCGAGAGTAGCTCTAAACGGCTATTCATGTTGCAACCATAAGCAAAATTTCATCCACGAGCAAACAAGGAATTATATCCACTAACCTAAAACGAAAATGCATACGAAATAAATGTTGAAAAAATTTATTATTCTACTCATTGTCAATGTGCTATAAGAACACAATCACAATTTATGACAGGTACAAAAACAGTGAGTATATACAAATATTGTTTACAGAAGTGGTTCTTTCAGATACATTTTTCAGAGCAACATATATCACATTAAACTTTGAACAGTGCTCTTAAAGGAAAAGATATTTTCTATGGTTGGAACACATTGTTGTGGAAGATATTATGTGTTCCAAAGAAAAGGAAGTTTGTAATTAAACGATGGATGAAATATGGCAGATCGAAGAGGTGCGTACAATTGTATAAAGCAGATTGAATTTAAATTAGCCTGGATATTTGACGTAATACTTGGTGTACAACATATTGGAAACGAAATTCAGAAGTAGTGAAGCAGAGAGATTGGCTTGGATAGAGAAGAAACTTGCATACTAATAGTTACTGTGAATACTTTAAGCGATAATGATTCCGATTAAATTTATTGTACTCACTTATGTTTTTTGTTATTCTTTTCACTCCTATTATGATTAACATATTTTCGATCTTGGTTTTCAAAAAGAATTATCACTAATATTAACGGTAAATGTTACTTTGAAGAGTTTGTTTATTCACGTGTCAAAAGTGTTTGACAGTTACATAACCTAACGATTTGTTTACGTTTTGACAAATAGAAAATTTGCAACACGGTCGTGACGCCATAGCAAATTGACTCACGTAGTACCTTGTCTGTTATCGTAAATGAACTTTATCTATAAGTTATTCAAAGTGAAATACATGACGAGAGGTTCTTGACGATGGATGAATACTTGAGTTGTTTGTTTGGGTTATGTCCATCGTTTGTAGGATTTTGATGAACCTGACGTTTCGGCAGTTCGTCTACTGCTGTTATCAGGGTAGTCCTGAAGAGAGCTGTATCTTGCCAAACTGTCCGAGAACCAATTTTTTTTCTTTGTCTTATGTGAAATTCGAACTTGGTCTCGAAATTACGAATATTTGTAACTTAGCACACAATCTAACACTATAACCATTCAGCTAATCGGGGGCTGAATGGTTAAGTGTTAGATTAGTAAGTATTCGGAATTTCGACACCGAGTTCTCGAATCTCGCACAAGACAAAGAAAAAAAAATTGTTCTCGGATATATTTATCAAATTAATTGCAAATAATGAGTTTGGTAAGACATAGCTCTCTTCAAGGTTACCCTGATGACGGCAGCAGACGAACTGCCGAAACGTCGGTTCATCAAAATCCTACAAACGATGGAAATAGCCTAAACAAACAACTCAAGTACATTTACAAATGCAAGGTTGCCGTTTCTACTGAAATCAGGTAATAACTTTTTTAATTTAAACGTAATATCCTGTATCGTTTTTTCACTATTAGTTTCCTTATTAAATTTTGTACAACTTTTTCATGTTATGGGAAAATCTTAAAGCGTTTTGCAAGACAAAAATTAATTCCAATTTTTTTTTTGGTAAAATTCGACCCTTACAAAAGTATGGATATACATTTTTAAAAAAACGCATTTATCAAGTTTTTCAAAAAGTGTTTAATATACAGGGTGTTCCACTAAAAAATAAAAGAATTTGAAGAAATTTTTTTCTTACATACTCCGGAAACGTAATTTATTATTGAATTGGTTACCACTTCAAGTTCGCCCGAACCTTCTTTAAGCCATGTTTAAAATTTGCAATATTAGTTATTACAAATAGCAGAGATATCTGTACTTCTGTAAGGGGTCAACATTTTCTCAAAAAATATTGAAATGATTTTTGTTTTGAAAATGTTTTGAATAGATACGTCCAAATATTTGGAAAACAACATATAATACGGAATGTAATGATGAAAAAAGTATACAAAAAAAAAATAAATGAAGAAAGTTGTTAGCTGGTTTCGGTAGAAGCGACAACGTTGCATTTCTTATAACATAAAATAAAACTTTTCGTAAGTAAATAAATCAGATAGCCGTTTAAATATATATCAGTGTTTTTGTTAGTGTTCATTTATTTTATTAGACTTTAAGATTCAAAATAAATATTTTATATTGAATATATAGCCGTAGTGATTATTTAAATCACGAAAAGGTTACAGAACAATTTATAAATTAAGGTAATAAATAATGGTGGCAAAATTGATTGAAACGTGTTTTTTTTTCTTTAAATTAAAATAAATATACTAGATCTTCGTCAGCGAAGATGGTGGAGCATTATATTCCAGGAGTCGTATTAAATATCTTGACCATTCTGGCCTCCGATTCTTTTTGTGAATGATTGCTAAAACGAATGCGGTCCATGAAGAAGGTGGTTTTTTGAAGTCGGTCCATTCACTCGAAAAGTTTCCACTTTTAGGATGTGCAATCGGCTTTAAGTAGTTTTCTTTTGTTTTTACAGTATGTCGTTTTCGTTTTCAACATTTAAGTTTTTTGTTAGTATTTTTCCAAATATTGAAACTCCTTTTATATTTGTTTATTTTTTTCCCTATTGCCTTTTTCTCATTTCGTTTTCCCTTTCTCTATCTCTATTTCCTTTACCTATTCTTGTTTCCTATTCTTATTCTCTGTTCCCTTTCTCTATTCCTTGTTCCTTATTCCCTTTTCCTATTCCTTTATCCTATTCCCTTTCCTTCTCCCTATTCCCTTTCCCTATTCCCTCTCCTAATTCCCTATTCCTTTTCCGTATTCCCTTTTCCCATTCCCTTTCTCTCCATATCTTTTTATCACGATACTATTACACTTCGTTCAATAGGATAATATAAATTTAATGTTAGCTTCTACTACTCATTATTTGTATGAATAGTATAAATCAATTGGTCCATAAAATATGTACTTCTTTGTGAAGAATAATCATACAGCAAGTACTAGTCAAAGTAGGATTTTTTTTCGAATATTAACCATTAAGAAGAATTGGTCATTATTTAGTGCATTTACAAAAACTCTGATCCAAAAACTCGCGACAACGTCTCACTTTTTTTTATATCCGTAACAACGTTTATTTACCAATTCTAAAACACTGTTCCAACAATTCAATGCTTGGCAAATTTGTTATAGGTAATTATGATTTTAGATTTTGTGGATAAATGTTATCGGCCTAAAGAATTTGAAAATAAACCAGATTAGTTTTTTTTTTAAATTCATTAGTTACTTTTCAAGATTTTATCGAGCATTCTAATGTATTTACGGCAAAAATTATTCCCATAGAATTTTTTTCGAACAAATAAGAAACAAAAATGTTCCTCATTTTATGGAAACTCTATTTTTACAGTCACTGTATACTGGAAATACTTTGTAAAATCTGAATGAATAGGTTTTCAATTTACTGCGCACGCGCAGAATCTATTAATATACTCTTTGACGTTTTGACAAATTTAAATTTAATATTATTGTTAATTATTACAATTAACAAAAGCAGAATTTTATTCACGAAACTTTTAATCCCTTTACCAGTGAATACAAATAACATAGTGATCGTTTTAAAAATATTGAAACTAAGCGCATCAGTGCCAAGCACTACCAACAACAATAAAACAAATATACTGCAACCAATTGCAAAAGGATTTTAGTACGTTTAAATTCGGGGGATAATAATAAAAGAGGTGGGGGCAATGCAGAACATGCACCACAAACACTTACCTACTACTTACACGTGATTAGTTCTCAAACCCTTTTGCGCCTCCTCCAACTCTTGGACGACCAATTTGGCCTTTCTAATCGTCTTTTCGTTAATTTTTAGTTCAACACTACCATGCAATATATAAATAAAACAGGAAAAATACAAAATAAATCAAACAGTTAGTGACATGCGCGATAGATAAGAGTGTAATTGACTATATGCATCGGAATTCTGTTCGGATAGGGAGAGTTTTGAAAGTATCGATTTGGCAACATCGCTGTAATTTAAATCGTTGGTGGAAAACATTGTTTCGTCGAAATTAAGTGTGCTTAACGTACATTTTCGTCGATTTAGTACATAAAAGTCCCAATAGGTGGTGTAGTTTGAAACTCCAAAGTGGTGCCAACGCTTGGTATTTTGAGTGGATATAAGAAATTTCCTACATTAAAAAGAACAAAATTCCGATGCTTAGCCGGTTGTATAAACAAGAAGTATTTTAGAGATATGATGTTGCAACAAGTAACATTCACCTTGTGTAAAATGTGTATTTGAAGCAATGCTGCATATATCAAAGCACTTATTTATTAAAGATAAATTAGGTGAAATACATACAAAAAAAAAGAAAATATAAGGTTTATACATACATACAGAATTGTAGATATGTCGACATGAGGAATGATTTTTATATGTGTGTAATGTAGGAAGGAAGTGATGTTTTTAGTAATATTTTGGGAATAATGAATGGACAAAAATGCAAACACAAAATTGGAGAATTTCGAAAATGTCGTAAAGAAATATTGAAAGTAGAAATGTGGGATTAAATTAAGAGGTTAACTTAATGTGCTGTAAAAACTGAATTGCGAGGGAAGTATCAATAAGTTAATATAATAAATCTTTAAAATTGCTCGCGAATACAAAAATGGTGCCCTTTGCCTAGAGAGAAAGCATTAAACATCAGAAATATTAAAATATGCCAAAGTAAATCACCTAAATTCGCAAGTCGTGGCAAATTACGTACAGTAAACAGATTGAGCTTCGTTTGTTTGTTGCTGTAACAGTGAAATATTATCTTCTAAGTGTTTTATTTCGAAATAATACTTAAAATTTAAATTAAATTTTCTGTTTCCTTTACGATGAATCTCGTTAAAATATCTGGATATCAAATCCAGATTATCTGCCCTCGAAATGACAACTTAATAAAATACTAATTAATTGTGGTAGGTATTCTTTGGTGGTAGCGGATGGAATGAATTACAAATCGTTCAAATTTTAAATGTTTATTAAGAGGTTTCGGCTATGTTGCTGTGTTGCCCTATTTTTCAGAACAAAATGGCCGAGATTTCAAAATTTTAATTTTGTTTAGTTCACTACAATTAAATATTATTGTTAAATTTAATTAAAGAAATAAGTTTTAATTTTTTTAAATTTTTTGATGTTTTAAATTTTCAAATCTTTAATTTTTATATTTAATTTAATTTTTTTATAAAAACACTACAAATAAATTGAAAACCTAATTTATTTGTAGTTTTTATAAAAAAAATTAAAATTAAAAAAATTAAAGATTTAAAAATAAAATAATATAGAAATAAAAATTTATTTCTATAAAAATATAAAAATTTAAAGATTTAAAAATTTGAAAATTTAAAACATCAAAAAATTAAAAAAATTAAAATTTATTTCTTTATATAATAACAACACAAAAATATAAAAATTTAAAGATTGAAAATTTAAAACTTCAAAAAAAAATTAAAACAATTTTAATTATAAATTAAATTTTTTTTTTAATTTTTAATTAAAAAAGCATTTAAAAGAAAATAAAAAACGTTTTCTTGATTTTTTTAAATGAATTTTAAATTCTTGAATTTTTTAATTTTTAAATTTGTGAATTTTTCAATTTTTGCAATTATTGCAAAATTGCATCATTTCAGGCCAATGCATTTTCAGCAACATTATCCTAACTCTTGACGCGATTAAGAAGCGTCAGAGTTCCTAGTAATTAATAATGTGTGTCTCACAGAATTATGATTTTATAATATGAGGATAATATTATAATTCATTAAATATGGTAAAAATATGTTACACAAATGTATTAAAATGAGAATAAAAAAAAAAAAAACATCTTGCATGTAAAGCAAAAACCTTGTTGCAAAAACAGTGTGTAAATGAATACGGCAACGGCATACAAAAATATACTATCAGTTTTTCAACATTGGGAGGGCTGAGAAGGGGTGGGGAATGATTTGTTTAAATATGGTGTAAATGATAATTTCTTTCTTTTTTCGAAACATAGGGAGAGAATGTTAAAAAATGCTTTAAATTACAGTCGCCAGCAAATGTTACAGGCACCCTAAATTTTGGGCGAATATCACAGTAAGAAATGAGAAAATAAAAACTTATAGGTAATACATTATAAATATGTAGTATTTTAAGGGATCTTATTAATTTGTTGCATATTAGAGTGTTTTTAGTACAGCTATAATACTTTTTAGATGGGAAAGAGAAAGTGACATCTCGAAGACTTGAAAATATATAAAAAAAATAACACATTTACAAAAGGTATCTATAAAGACTATTGTAACCATAAAGACGATTATATAAACGTTGAAATAACTGTCACAAAAAAAATGCAAGAAACATGAAACCCATTAGTTTTGTCAAAGGTGCCTATAACATTTGCTCGCGAAAGTATATATTTTTTTTAACATTTTTAGAGCTGAGGGACAATGATGTTTTTTTAAACTCTATTTTTTTCAAAATAATGGGGGAAAAGACGCATTTAAAAATGTTAAATCATTTTATTTTACGTTGCAATGGGTAAGTGGGGGAGGGATGAATCTTTTTTTGATAGGAACATCTTTAATACATGTATTAATTATTAATAGGAATATGTAATAGATAAGTGACGTAAATATAATTGAGTAAATACATACATATGCCTAGTATGGAATCTTATAATCAGCATGACATTATTGATTGATAAGAATATTGTTTAGACATTTGTTTTGTACATTAAAAGCTATCGGGATTTATCGGGAAATCTGGACTCGTCCCGATTTAACAGGTTTAATTATAATGCAAAAGTACCTGTTTTATTTTTTACTTTTGATGTGTTATTTTAATTCTAAAAACATAAATAATCAATTATTTATATAATAATATTTAGTAAATGACATTATGCAACATAGTAATTTCTAATAACAAATTGGAATTGTTGATTATTATAAAGTGAACTATATTGAGATTCTCTTTTCGGTTTTTTATTACTGCCCAAATTCTTTTACCCTTTCATTTTATTTTAACAATTTTAATTTGTTATTGGAAATCGTTGAAACGTTTCTAAATGTTGTATGAATGTAATAACTAGACATTAAATCAGCCTATATATCCAGAAATAAACGTTTGTTTCATTGTGAATCTACTTTGAAACAGGCTGAAAGAAAATTTGTACTAATATCGTTCGGACATAGCAGTTGTAGGTCACGAATTACGCATGCGCAAAATAATTCCAATGAACTAAATCTTATTTTGAAAAGCGTTTATGTTAGCCATTTGTCCTGGGTTCCAAGTGTCTATTAAAAAGAAGATGAAGTTGTTTCCACTCTATTGAATATGCTTGTAATATGTGATTGGTGAATTTGATAATTTTAAAAGACTAAAATCTGATTTGGTCCTTCCACATCCTTAGATAAGGAGACAATGTTAATATTACCGCTTGTACCGAAAGACTGCATATATAGCAATGAAGGGTGGGGCTTATTAGTGACGACAGCGTGTTTTATGCTTAAGTTTATGTCCCTATTGAAAGGTGTACGCGTTCCGAACTAGTATATTTAAATCAACAATAAGATAACCTCTTAATCTGAAAGGCAAAATTGACTACACAAATAACATAAAATTCATTAATATGATTATAAATTCTGGTAACAGGTGGATTTGTGATAGTGGGATTAATCTGGTGCTTGTCGCCTCTTTACCTAAATAATACGTCAAAATACATCTACAAGATAAGAAACGATCGATTTCCTATAAGCGACATGCTAAAATACTTTAAAAAAATGGGATTACAATGTCCATGCAGGATAGGTTGTTAGTATGGTTAAATACACACACCTTAAACTCACCGCGCACTATTGCCATCTATCGTAGAGCTCACGTAACCATCGGTATCTTCACCGGACGTATCCCCACTTTTGTGCTTGTATTTCGCTTGATTAATCGCCATCAGCTTACCTCTGGCTTCTTCCAACTCTTTTTCGATTCTCAACACCTCAGATCTGAAATTATTCGTATAGAAAGTAATATATTTTCCAAATATATTGCTACGCTACACAGTAGCATACAGCCCGGATTAAAAAAATTAAATTTTAAAGGAAATACATTAATTAAATTAGAAAAAATCAAATTTTATACATCCCAGTGTCCTCTATCTTTATTAATTTTGATTCAGAAGTGTGCTCTCTCACCAGCCAGATGGCATACTGGGCGAGAAATTTCCGATCGAGGGGCGGTGACATAAAAAAAATATTGAATAGCTCGTTACTTTCTTATATATTTCAGTGAGAGTAGAGATTCTGAGCAAGAATGTTGTCAATTGTCCTCTCCTTCAAATTCACTGTCAATGACCATTTTAAATGATATCATAGGCATGATAATGTCGTGCCATAATAGATTCAATCTCTTATGTAAAATTAAAACATTTAAGTGTGGATAAAAGTGATTTTATTTAATAAAAAAAAATTCTAAATGTGAACATGTTTAAAATCAGACATAAATCTTTGGATATTTATCTCAGGTAAGTCCGTGAGTCCGTTTAATTAATAACACTAAAGTTTTATTTAGTGATTCCACCTTTTGCAATTCAAATTCATGGTTTCGAAGGTAAATACATTTAAATTAAATTTCAAAATTCCCACGATTTCTGACCGTTCAAACGGAGTTATGTTAGGCTTAAAGAGAGTGTGAAACAGAGTAGCCAACCTTGATGGTAAATTACTGGATATTGGTTCGTAACGTAAATACATAACAAATACTTATAAACCTAATTACACAAATTTCCCCAAGTGACTGCGAACGGTTTTGCTACGATACAAACAATTTTCTAACCTGAATTCTTTTTGGACGAATAAAAATGAAATTTCTTATAAGTATAATTAAATTTGGATTGAAATTGAAATAATACGTTTATTTTTTAGGTAGATTTGAAGAGGAATACCGTCTGCGAGCATTGGAGTGGTCTGGAATGTTCGAATGTCGGATTCGGATCAGGGCCCTCGTACCATCGTCGTCACATCAGATCACGGAAAGTGGCTCGTTCAGGACAGGAACATCATAACAGGAAACTCGGGAAAATCGTCGTTGAAGAAAAACTACCCAAAAATTGCAGGTAATTTGGATAATATTTGTGTGAAAAACTTTGTTTAACAATTAACAATTATTTTTTTTAGGTTGTAATATGGGATAAAATTCGATTTTGTCGAAATAGCCGTTAAATTTTACAAGAACAAAATGAGATAGGTCTGCCTCTAACAGAGTTCGGTTAGTGAATGGTTCGAATTGAAAATGTTTTAACTGACTTGAAAGCGATTGTCTTCGACAAGGAGTCCAACTATCTGCGAAAATCCGTTAACGTAACCGAAATGAGGGGAACATCCATTGTTGTATATATGAGAAGGCCCATGTGATCGAAAGAACTATCAGATGTTTAAATGAAGTGAAAATAAATAAAATTACAAAATCTGGAATCACCTTACACTTGTAATATGATGAAGGTATGTGTCAGTAGATCATGAGAAAAATACATTTGAAATTTTTAAACACTTATCACTATATAAAATTAACAATCTTAAAATTCATTATTGCACCTAAAAGGTAGGCAACCATTTATACACATAGAATTGTTACAGAACCCAATTTCCAGCGATTTCCCCATGTCTTTCTGTTGACATATCAAAGCAATTGGACTGCCAATGCATATACAAACGTTATAAGACTAATTTTGAACGAAATAAATACACAGTAAAAATAAATAAAACTGTTCACTTGAATTAAACGTGGATCCAATTTTGATCTGTCATAATCTATTGTAATAGTACACTATTGAAATTCTAATATTCATTTTCGATGTGTAGGTATATCACTGCTGATCATCTTGCTTCCTGAAGGGAAAATTCTAAAGGAAAATGCCTTGAAGGGCTTGCCAAATGCAGAGATTTCCTACATCACCTGGACATCGTCTAGCTGTTTGCTGCTACATATTATATCCTTTTTCTTATTATATCTAATTAGTTTTAAAATATAACTAAGTAAAATAGAAACATTCCCTTTTAAATGATAGTAAAATATTTTTGCCATAACAATATATATAGATATATTATTTACCTTGCATTGATTTCTAAAGCGATCCGCCCAACCATCTTCTTATTCAGTACGAACGATCTCTCTTCATCCACATTAATAGCCTGTTGCGCAGCGCGCACTAGGTTATCAGTAGATTTCAGCACGGCACTTCCGGCTTGCTGCAACCTCCTAGTGGCTTCGGTATCTCCTTCAGCTTTCACCTTACACGCTACTAGTAAATGCGCAGTCGAACTAGCGACCTGCTTCGCAGATGAGATCAACTTCTCTTCGGTTGCGAGGCCTGAAAATCAACATATATTAGTATTTACAAAGCGAAAGGGAGCAAAAACACCATCCTACGGTAGCGATTACCTTGCACAAGGGCGTTAGCGCTTTCCACTAAACTGTGTGTGGCCGCGGCCACCATTCTGGCCGCGGATATTAAACCTTCAGACCATTGTCCATCGTCGGAGGACGTCAAAGGGGTGCTGGACATCTTTCCGCTTTCGATAAGTTCGCGTTGCGCGGCGCTGGTCGCTTTCACCAGAGCGGAAGTTGCCGCCGTGATGGATTTGGCCGCTTCCAGTATCATCTCGTCGAAATTCATGGATTCGTCCAAATCATGCGCCTGCAATAGAATGGAATTGCTTTTAATTTTGAACGAAGCGAATATTTTTCGCATCATCAAAACATTGGCGGACTTACCAGAGATTTCGTCGGTATTATAGGCCACTGTAATAATATGTTTGACTCCTGGGTGCTTTTAAATCGACAACCAAGAATATCAAACATATCTTACAGTAACCTATCAAAGAGGGCGCTTCCAAATGTAACCGTTATTACTTAGGAGTAGGATGGAAGAAAATAATTTTGGAAAGGTAGGGTGTGAACTTACCTTCATCGATTTTCTAGGGCGCAGATTGGCTAATTTCTTGGCAGCGGCATCGATTGAGGCTGCAGCTCCTAATAATTCGTTCTCGGCGATTACTGTAGGATCATCTGGATCCACCCATTCACTTCCTGTAGAAATATATTAACTTGTAAATATTTATTTTACATTGTAAAACAAAAGATAAAAACTGATATAAGTGACAAAAACAGATTTACCAGAAAATCTAAAAGGATGCAAAGAACATATACAATGGGATTTTAAATTTATAAAAATCATGTTAAAATTATGTTTATAGTATAAAAAACTCTAGAGGTTTGTGGAAGTTTCTTAGCAATAGACTACACATTTCCCTGGAAATTTATTTCATAAAGAACTTACTGCACCTTTCGAGGTAGTAATTGTCTTTACAGCTGGTCATGATTTGATGACAAGTTTTCTTATGCGCATCCACATTTTTTTTTTGCCACAGCTTTGACTGCTATCATCAACTTTCATTAATAAAACTTAAAGATCCAAATATTTCGTTAGCATTTCATTTTATTGGTGTACTTTTTGGTTTATTTTGTTACTGTGCGCTTTGAAGAGTGCTTTTTTCATGTATTTCATTATTGCCCTACTTTAGAGTTTTGGTTTTGGTTTATATTGTTACTGAACTGTTTTAGAAGTGTCTTTTTCGTTTATTTTTCTTAAAAGTTTCATTTTCGGTTTACTTTATTAGGTACTCTCATATTTTTTAAGTATTCTTTAGTGTTTACATTTCCTTTTATAATATATTTGATCCTTATTTAATATTTATTTGCTTGATTGACTAACATTCGCTAGCGAACTGTACTGGACGTCAGCACTCTAATTATTATTAGTACTTGACAAGTTTGAAGACTGAAATATCGAAATCCTAGGGCGGCCTAATTTATGTATTTTTGAAAATGTTTGGGAATGGCTTACGAAACGGTTCTAAGGTGATAGGCAACAATATTACAACACTGTATAACAAGTAATGTAATAGAGGCTGCTTGCAACGTTATGTCACAAGAATATGTTTACGGCGTGATCAATTCCTTATAAAATCGAATATTTGCGTGTATTTCCTAGGGGTGGAAGTCACATTTATACACTTAGATGATCGAAAATGATTGCCCTGATCCTACACTACTTTCCGCGATGCGCAAATCAATATTTTCATCCAATCATTGCAATGAAATTAGTAATACAGCGTTTCCTCGAATTTTGCTGTCAAAATTGACATATGTTCTGCATAGCCATGCGTTTCGTGTTTGGATTTTGCTTATTTAGTCATATTAGCGTATTATTGTTTATTAATTTTCACATACGGTCATTCTCAAGACTACGGCTTCATTTCGCATTGAGAGCGTAACGTGTTTTTTTTTTTTTGGCAAAGTGCCATTTACACTGGACCAAGATAAATTTATTTCGAAGGTATACTTTCGAAATGGTGAGCGAAGAGGTGATGGGCAGTGGAGATATTCATCTGTACTTTGTCGAAGTGCAAATTGATAATGAAACTCTCCTTCGACACATCAATCGAATCGCTTCAGAGGAACTGGAAGTGCTTTGAAGGAAAAGTCACCAGGTCGCCCATCAGTTCTAACCGAAAATGTGGTGGAAGATGTTTGGATCACAGCCCTGGAAAGCCAATTTGCACAACAAACTGGTAGAAATACACATACTAAATGGTGTTATAACAAGTGATATGAATTTTTTTGTAGGGTTATCTTATGAATCAGCTCAGAAAGCTGTAAAACGGAAGCTTCATTATCATCCATATAAAATTTCTATCGTGCAGCAATTACTGCCATTAGATTTCGAAAAACGTATGGAATATTGGCATTGGTTTAATGCAAATCTAAGGAATGACGATGTTTTAAATTTTACTTTTTTTCTGACGAAGTTTGGTTTAATTTAACAAGTGCTATAAATTCAAAAAATATTAGGAATTGGTCCGCACAAAATCGGGAAACGGAATTGCATCCTGTAAAAATAGGGATATGGGTTGCAATGTCCAGGAGACGTATAATAGGACCGATATTCTTTGAGGATACAATAACAACAGCCAGATATAGACTTATATTACGTGAATTTGTGGAACAATTATTTGATAATGAATTACAGCTAGACTATTTTCAAAATTACAATGCTACTGCTCATACAGCCAGAGAAACAAGAGAGTATTTGCAGGAATATTTCGATAATAGAGTTATAGGCTTCGAAAGTTGACCATCTAGATCACCTGATCTTATACTGCTAGACTTTTTTTTTATTTGGCCATCTAAAAAATAAAATTTATCGGAACTGCTTACATAATATGAATCAGTTGAAAGAAGCAATAAGAAATGAAATACATAATATTACAAATGAGCAATTAATAAATGTTTCTGAAAACATGAAGAAGAGAATAGATGCTTACATAAATAACGGTGGCTCTCACTTTGAACACAGCATGTAAGCAGTGCAGGTATGTTAAAGAAACATGTTCCCAATTTTTTAATTTATATTATATTTTTGTTGTGGAGTGTATGGTTATGAAAAGTATCCATCCATTACTGTCCATTCAGTACCTCGTATAAATTATGAAGAATGTCTGATATAAGTTAAGATATGACATAAATGTGTATTTTTACAATATATATTGTTTAAACATTCTACAACTTTAATTAAACCGGATTGTATATGTTATCAGAAATATACTGTTTTGAAAAATGTTTATTACGTTATTTTCGCGAGGGAATTAGTTGAATGACTCATACCTTAAATGCAATTTTGGTGCACTACGCTTGTTATCCGGGCTGACATTAGTGTATATTAAGTTGCATATGCACGATTAGACAAAAACTGCACAATGACCGCATGTCACTGTGTGTTATTAATTATCTTCATTCGAAACAGTGGATGTAAATATTGATATAATCTTCGTGGAAAGTGGAGTAGCACCAGGACAGTCTTATTCGATCTCACTGAAATTAAGTCTAGTCGTTACTTTTTCAGTTTTTTTTCTGTTGTTTTTAACGGGTTTAACATTTTGCATCCCATGTGCCCCCGGTGGCCATTAAAAACATAAATTGCCCCAACAGGTGAGATCAGTTCAGGGTTCAACTTGTTAAGTATTGTAATTTGTAGATGGTTTTTAATAATTTGTTTTGTTTGCTCAATTACAATGCCAAAGCTCTTGATGTGGCCATTACTGCTAAATTTTCCATATGTGCAGAACGCCATCACAGTTACTATATCTTAACAACAACAAATAATAATTGTATAGGTTCAAAATACCCTAAACTTAAAGATATATAACACTCGAGTGTTCTTCTTACCTTTAAGCAATTCTGCAACCGCTACCAGCTCAGTAACCGATTGTGCGATCCTCCTAGAAATCAGCGGCAAAGTGCTCTTGGCGTCTGCAGTGTTGCCATTTAATATACCCAATAGTAATTCCCGGTATTGTTGTGCGCATTCGTGTCCGGCATTCAAAGTTCGCTCCTTCTGCTCTTGTGTCTCAGCAACGTTCATTGCGCAACTCTATAATTAGAAAATCATTAATTAATGAACTTAAAGAAGAAGAAAAAAAAAACATGATTTTTAGATTCACCTTCACAATAACTAGCATATCAGAAATCGCCTTCCTAGACATGTTAGCGGCTGAGATTATATCTTCCTGCTTATTGCTAATGCCGGCAGAAACCGATTTTGCCGTAGCTTTGGTGATGGCCTTAGTGCATCTGATGATATCTTCTGGCGTGGCTCCCAATTTGGCTGTTTCGCTCGAGTACAAAGCCTAATATTCAAAAATGTTATTCTTTCTAAATTCCTCCACTTCCTCCACACCTTACCTTCATTTCCTGCATTATAGCTTCGACTGTAGCTTCTAAAGCCCTAGTACCGCGAGTATGTTCGTCCTCTACTGCTTTGACCGTCTTCAGCAACGAAGTAACATTGGTGACCATAACCTAAAAACATCGGGCATGAACTGATGTAACTCATTCTCCAAGGAGATTCCATAATAGAATTTTACGACAGAATTTGTTAGTCATGAATTAAACCGTAAATAAGAGATTAATGAAAAAGATGTAGATTAATGTGGTAAAGGAACATGTAAGACAAAAACTACAACCGAAAAGGGGGAAAATAATAAGAAATTAAGAATAAAAAAAAAAAGTCGTAAATAGTGTATATACATACCAAAATGTTATTTTTGTATTTGTGATTTACAAGAAAGATGCACATTTTTAATAGATAATCGCAATAAATATTTTTAACACCATAATGCTAGAGGAATAATTCAAATTTTCTACACGGGAAGAATATGTTTATTTATTCCTTCAACTCCAGCAGGGGGGCACTTACAAACAAGTAATATACAACACGAAATATGCATTAAACATCCATAGTTATAAAGTAGGATATATTATGTGAAATAAAAAAAAACTATAAAGAATAATGTAACGATATAAAAATAAAATAAAAAAAAATGAGAAATACAACAAAATATTAAAGCGTCCACTAACATAGTGCGTATAAAAAAAAACATAAAAATTTAAAGCGTGTTTGTGAATGGCAACATGACATGTGTTTTTTTTTGACATGGTAACATCACAGTAACATCAATAATAGGCGTATAAAATTTATTAAAACATCAATGACATAGTAACAGAGATTTTATGAACATTCCGTGTAATGATAGATCCAAGCAACAATATCCCTTATTTTTTTTTAAGCAATTTAATAATATTATAGTAAGTAATTGCAAAATGAACTTGAACTGATTGCACCTATCACTATCCTTGAAATTTTTGCACCATCACAGCTCATAAATTCAATATGTTATATTTGAATAAAAGTGTTGATATACCTATTTCGAGACATTTTTTTATTCTTTATTTAAATATAATCGTAAAATTGATTTCCTGTTTGTATTTTGCACCTTAAATTGAAAGATATAATCATATGTGCATACATATAATACATGTTCTCTTTTTTAAAAAAAAAGCTTACCTACAGTTTAACAAAAAATAATAAATCCCAAAAGTTTATAACACCAACGTTTCAGTGATTGTTCGACACTTATTCACCTATAAGATTTACTACATTTAAAATACAAGTACCCATTTTAATTTTTCCTACCATCCAGAAAAGTTTATCTGTGATCTTCAGGCCGGCTTCACACATGCGTGTTATGTCATAAAACGAAACGATGTCAAGAATTTCCTTTTATTTGTAGGATTTTTTTTGAAATACCCATAACATGCTTTTTCTACTTGTCGTCTGATGTTCTCAAAAGAAAAGTTAGCTTTTCAATACGCATTAAAAGACATTTTTGTCATTGTTACGTGTTATAACGCGTGACGCGCATGTGTGGCGCCGGCTTTAAATAAATTAAATAACGCATATTTTGTTTTCATTTGCTTAAGATGATGTTCCGGCCTAAAATTCTAACTATATTCATAAATTTTAAATTGAACCATTGGTTAAAATCCAGAGCAATGTAATAAAGCCATAGTTTGGCCATATACGATGCCGTCAACAATGATTTACAAACCGCCTGACCACAAATATCGATAACTAGAATGGCAAACAGTTGCAATATACAAAGTAAGGCAGAAGTCAATTGTTGGTAGTTATCTAGATTTTGTGTCAGATTTTGTTTTGCCTGGAACAGTGGTAGTCAGTTGTCAACTTGATTAATGGGTAGAACAGCTCGCATTTGTTTTACAAACATGAAAACCATTATATTTTAAATAAATTTAAAACTCTTTGGAGCGACAAAGCAACTTTTGAGGGGAACGGTAAAATGAACAGACACACAACTGCGTCACCTATGATTGTGGTGATTCAAATTGAGTTAAATACTACTGACATGAGTGTATGGGCAGGGATTATCAGTGATGGGCTAATAGGGCCTAATTTTTTTTGACAGTACTGTCAATTTTGCAATTTTCAAGATGCTTTAAGGAGTGTTGTCACAATTAGGAAAGTGATTTACCTTTTGAACACTTGCAGTCGTTTAAGAAAATGTTGATGCCAACAAGTTAGAGTAGTGTACAACATTGTGGGAGAGACTGTCTAAATGAAAACTTTGTCTTTCGAAAACTTCAATCTGTGGTATACTAGATATGAAGAAGATTATTCCGAAGAGATTTTAAGCATTTGAAGAAACGAATCCAATTAGAATATGAGGACCTACAGGCTCCAAAATTGTCGAAAAATAAAAAAATAGTACAATCATGGTAAAAGGTGCAATGTTTGCTTAGAACAGCATTGAATCATTTTGAACGTCCTTGTTGTGTGTTTTGTTGAACATAAAATGTGCGGAGGATCCTATGCTGAAAATGTTGTTTTTAATTTCTATATTGATACCAACTTGTATTCTTGGATCAAACGCTTTTAGATAACTATGAATATGATATGAAATATTATTTTGGTTGCCTACAATCATTCTAGATGCACATATTTATGATAGTGGCGCCATCTATTCTTTTATTTACCAGTTTTCTATCAATTTCGTATAAATAATGCTATGCAATTCTTGTACATTTTCATAATGTAAAATAATACATTTAAACTGTATTATTTTTCATCTCATTAAATAAAATTATTGATTTTTCGCTATACATCGAATTCCAATTTAATTTTATGTGCACAGGGCTTTTCATTTTATGCCAAAAACCAGATAAGATATACAATCTAAATAACACTACTTGGCTATACTGCATTGTGAAATTTACTACTTTATTCCCATTCATTATTGGCGAATGTAAAAACAATATTTTATTTGTCTGTTAGTCCAACTTTCATTCAGCTAACATTATTTAGGCCGGTTGTACTCGTAATGATATTGTTTTTGGTATGAAAGCACGTATAAATTAATCCTTGTCGATGATCCATTTTGAGCAAAACAATTACCATGATTGCAGTTTGTTAAACCTTGTGAGTAGGTATTTAACAATGTTTTTCTTTTTCACTCAACTGATTTTACAGTTATTCAAAAAAAATTGAAAGGATATTGAATCGATATTTCTCCATATGAATCAAAACGATATTTTTAACGATGATTTTGCCATCAATTTTACTACTCATATTATTTAATATGAGCTGTGAAAGTGCAAATATGTCCGTAACCTATAAAACAATGACAAATAGCGGCAAAATAACTTCTAAAAACTTCTAAACGCTAGTTAATTCTTTTGTTTTTAAGTGGTAGCGATTAAACAGTGTACGATATCTGTTTGCAAGCTCTCAGCGTTTATATTCTCTCTGCTGTCGCTCAGCAATCGCAGCAATTCTTCCTCTTGGTCAGATATCCACCAATCGGTGTCAGAATCAGGCACCTGTCAGTCAACGAAAATATGCGCTGTCATTAAAAAAGTCCACCGTTTCGAAAACACAAAAAAAAAGAACTAATTTCTTTTCAAATGAACGGCTTAGCTTGTGTTAATCCAATTGTTTAGTTTAGATTATTATCCAAAAAAAAAAAAAAAAAACATTGAGGCCAGAATATTGATAAACTTTAAATTCTGGTGGACTTTTAAATTTATCCGTAGCAGTATATAACATATTCAAAGCAAAATGGAGCACATATTCAGCTGACTGTGTCTATGTATACATTACATTAATACAATTGGAAAAAAAGAGATAACAATAATAAAATAACAAAAAAAAAAAATAGGAAATGTAAAACAAATAAGGAGCATGTGTGTTTTTGTGTGAAAATCCTTTTTAGTTACAAATTAATGATGTGTTGTTGTATTGAATGAATAAACAACGAAAACAAAAAAAAAATCAACAAAAAGTAGTCATTTAAAGTCCACCCTGTATTATTGCAAAAAAAAAGCCAACGATACAAAAAAAACAATGGTGATTAAATTATACACATTAAAAAAAAAAACCAACACTTAAAAACACACATGCAGAAAAATAGGTTATATAACCGATCAGTCGGTATATTAAATATAAGTACAATGTTTTAAAACAGCAACTATTAAAAATATATCGTTTTTTAGCTTATATTCGTTGAAAAGTAAATTTCGACAGAAAAACATTTGAAAATAGAATTTTATAAGTTGCTGTTTGACATTTTATAAACTATATTTCCCGGCTATTGTACACGTCTTTAGTACAAGTAATTTGTTACAAGTCACATTATTGCGTTTCAATTCGCTATAAAACAAAATAAGCACGTATATTACAGAATATACAACTTGTTAATTGAGTAGTGATTAGTTTTGAACATGGTCAAAAGTAGCTTGCAGCGTGATTGTATTCAATTATTAGAACGCGCTCAGGTTGTTATTAATTGCTGATAAATCTTTTATATAATTTTAGTTTGATAGTATCTTTGATAGTGCAAGAATTCCCGTTTATAAAATATTTTTATTAGAAACACCATATTAAAGTTAGGGATATTGTAATTTTACGTATTTAGAACCATGAAATGTTATCTATATGTAGATACAAGTTTGGTTCTGTATTATATATAATTTTTATAGTTATTATATTTATACTATATTATTATATAATAATAGTAATAACTCAGCACTACAGGCCTTGAAGGCACTTGGCTAGAGTGCCGGAACACACCGAGCCACTGAGAAGTGTTGTCCGAATGGTGACCCAACCAACAATACCGCATATTGCTGCTTGACTTTCAAGATTGGCAATAATGCACCCTTCCTTCTCAGCCGTACTGCCGGCTATATTATTATATAGTATATTTAAAATCAAGTGTAACATTTATTTTTCATATTTTTATTCTAGAGTTACGTTGTCTTTGATAATATAGTGAGATAGAGTTATAGCTTTATTTTACAAATTATCGGTTAAATTTAAATGCATGTCTTTCTTACAATGCAGAGAGACGCAAGCAAGTTCGTTTTCGAGGTGTCAAAATTGACAGTTGTTCTCATTAATTCTCTCAACTGTTCCTAAATATTGAAGGAAGGATATAAGAAATAAAAAAAGGTTGAAAATAGTCACTGATTACTCGTTTCTTTTTTTATAAGTGAGATCGGACATTCTTTATTTCTTATATCCTTCCTCCAATATTAAATATGTACTTACACACACTCACACAGATATGACATGGATCATTGTTAATCATTGTTATTAAATTTTTGACACATGTTGAATGATATGCTCAGAACAAAAAAAATATATGTTGTACGATTACGCTATCCTAATAGCCAAATTTAAATTTCCCACAATTATTCTCAGTAACTTCAACTTTAAAACATAAAAGTACCCAACATTTTGTATTACATCAGTAGTTATTTTAATGCCTTTACGTTGTAATAACTAAAAATTTTGGCGGGAAATTTAAATTTGGCTATTAGGGTATTTAATTCAAACTAAATCAATAAATACTTTGAGGTAATCTTACGTCAATAATTGGGTTAATTTGACAGTTAAAAAAGTTATAAAAATTCCCTTTCCAATTATTATTTTGAAATGGTAATTTTATTTACGGCATTTAATAATTATGTCTCCAACACAACCGGTTTCGGCAAAAGTGCCTTCTCCAAGTGATAATCAATATAAATTGACTGTGTTTTTTTTTTTATATAAAGAAAATTTTGAAAGTTTAGAATATTAAATTAATTAAAGAAGCTAATGTAAAATTTAAAATTAACTTATAGAATTATTAACATAGTGAAGTTTTTTAAGAAAATATAAGTAGTTAAGGTTAGAAAATATAAGTAGTTTTCCGACTGGAAAAAGCTGTATAAAAATTACTTCCAAATTACTATATTTTATTTTATTTACTGCATTTGATAATAAAAACTTTTCTGCATCACCGGTTTTGACTTTTCCGCCTTCTTCAGGTGCAATTGTTTTTTAAATTAAAAAATTAAAATTGTTTTAACCTGAAGAAGGCGGAAAAGCCGAAACCGGTAGCATAGAAAAGTTTTTATTATCAAATGAAGTAAATAAAATAAAATGTAGTAATTGGGAAGTACTTTTTCTACACCTCTTTCCAAACTGACTAACCCGATTGTGGACCTAAAATTGCCACAGTTTTTTGACGTTTAGTATAATAATCTTTGTGAATACGTCCCTGTGAATCATCCGTGCTCTAAGGATTGGATAAACATTTCTTTTCTGAAGTTCGAATGCTACTGAATAAGTCAAATCGTTATATGTTCAAGCATGTAATTTGTGCATACAGCTCTACCAGCAGTCTGAGGACATTTTGTATGTATAAATGCAGGCTCTGGTATAGAAAGTTTGAGTCATGCCTAAAATATTGTGCTAAATACGGCCCTGACGGGAATAAGTGACCTCTTTCGTCTTACTTCTTCGCTGATTTAACTAAATTGTAATAATTGCTCTTTTAATTATAGAGCATATTTTTTAAAACATTTTTATTTAATTGTGTTATTTGTTATAACATAACAGTACCTTTCTATTTGAATTTAACAAATCCTGGCTGAAGATTCACCACAATTAACAAGATGTATATACATAAAATATTTATATTTACACATATTATTCATAGTAAAAATACAGGATTAGTTATATTGTGTTTAAAGCCTATTCTAATCCTCCCTCTTATTATTAGTTACCAATGATTTAAATATGTGACAGGAATGAACACGCACGTTACAAATATGATGTTAAGTGATAAGTATTCTTATGTCATTTTTACATTTTCGTGGTTATAGGGAATGTCTCACTCTAACACGTGTGCGTTGATGTAAAAAACAAAAAACCTCCTGCCACTAGTCTCGTCAAGGATAAAAACTATAAATCGGAGTGCGAAAAGAATCACCGCTACCGACTATCTTTGTCTAATCAAGGCGTGGTCATTCCAATCATATATCCACCTCATTGTTAGTTACAAACAATATAATCTCTACATATATTAATAAACGATTAACTTTATGTACTAAAATCTCATCCTGTTCATGCCACAAATACCCAAATTAGTATTATAAAATAAAAATAAAAAAACTAACAAAACAATAACAGTACTACATAAACAAAAAACAAAAAAAAAACTGAAAACGTCAAAATAACCAATGCTATCCACGCTAAAATCTAGAATATTAATCGACGACAGCTTACCTTCGCGCTATCTTTCAAGTGTGCCATGGTGGGGTCGTTTATGGGCTTTCCGCTGGCTGCTTTGGTGGCGTGGATGAGGTCGCCAAAGCGCTGGCGACATCTTTCACCGCGTTTATAAGCATCACCTGCGAGTCGGGATTGTCGGCGCCTAAACTGGCCGCGCCGAATTTTACCACTTCAGCCAATTGTACTTGAAAAGAAACAGAAGAACAGTTAATTTTATATACAGAGGATATGTTGGTAAAATTAAAGAGAACATATACATACAGAAAAAAAAAATACATAAATAAATACAAAGTACAGCAATGTTTGTACAGGGTGTTTGTTTATATTTTGACCCCTAGCTACAGGCTGTACTATTTAAGTTGAAAAAAAAAAACTTTAAATACAAAAGTTATCGAATTTTTGCTTTCTTATCTTTTAAACTATTACAGTGAAGAAAAAAATGATGAAATGCTTATCAACTCCAATAATAAAAACAAAAGTATGTGGAAAATACTTAATAATTGTCTTGGTAAACAATCTATCTCAGAGATGCCTATGATTGACAATCTGGAACAACTATGTTTGCTAGTTGTTCCAGATTGTCAGTCGTAGGCATCTCTGAGATAGATAACCTTTAATATTCTCTTCACTGCTGAACAAAATTTCACCTCAGCTGACTTTAAACACACTTGTACTATGCAAAATAATCCCCATTCTTTATATCTTTTTCCGACACGTGCTGATGAACTGTTGACTTGTGCTAAGTCTTTAAAGAGTTCCAGATTGTCAGGAATTGATAGTATTGCTACCTATTTTCTGAAACTATACCCGAATAGTTACCTAACACCGCTTTGTCATGTTATAAATAAATCTTTTGAAAACGGCATTTTGCCAAATCAGTTGAAGTACGCAAAAGTACCTCATTATAACAAAAGACGATGTAAATGATTTAAATAATTACAGGACGATAAGCTTACTTACTTACGGCGTTCTCTAAAATTTTTTGAAAAAGTCACTTTCAATCGACTGTAAAACTTTTTTTTTTTCAAAATACAACTTGTTTAATTGCCATCAACATGGTTTCCTTAGGCGAAGGAATATAGCAGTGGCAGCTGGTACTAAAAGGCACAGATGTTATTTGCACAATCCTCAAGTCGACAACAGAATATGAACGATGTTTATCCACCTTCAAACGCATTAAAAATTTTCTGAGAAGCATAATGTCAGAAGATTGACTGAACGCATTTTTACAACAAAGTCATAGACGTCTTTTCCAGCATGAAAAATAGGAGAATGGATTTTATGTACAAAAAATAGGCAAGTTCTTATATTGTGCCCACCCTCTTTCATAACTCACGAGCCGCCACTGGAATATAGAGACCGCATTGTTTGATCTTGTAAACTCGGTTACTGCTGCTTTGGAAAATAAATCCATACCATGCAGTGTACTTCTTGATCTGTCGAGGGCGTTCGACAGTATAAATCATAAATCCGGATTGATTTATAAATTGGAGTGTCATGGCGTCGTTAGAGGTGTGGCCTTATCTTGGTTCACCTCATATTTGACATACAGACACCAGTATATTGAGATTAACAACAATGATAACAATGCTCACTCCAGTATAATTACTACTCGTAGGGGCGTGCCACAAGGCAGTATTTTGGGGCCACTGCTTTTTGTGATTTATTTATGCTGTCGAATGTCCTCCGATACATACCTCTTCTAATGAATTATGCTGACGATACGACATTTGTTGTTGTGGACCCCACGTTTGAGATGGTCATTGGCAGTGGTACTACTTACTTAGATTTACTTGAAAGATAGTTAATTTCTAATGGTTTAAGTATTAACCATTGTAAAATTAATGTGATGCTCTTCAGAACTAAAGAAGTAAATTATTAGACCACTATATCATTAACTAAGCATGACTACTATGTTCAAAGTAGTGTTGCCAGATGAAATTATTTCGCAGCGGTAGAATGTCATGTAAAACAACGGTAGACGTCAATACCTGGCGGAAGAATTTTCGTAACGAAATTCAAATGCTCTTATTCATTTTATTTCACTACCTATTAATTTATATTTGCGTAGAAAACAAACAAAACTACAAATTATCAACTAAAAAAAAAATCACTGACATACAAGAGTTTATGCATAAATCAGCATTATAATTTTGTCCCACAAAATATCAAAAAGCGGTAGATTGTGAACTAGAAACGGAAGAACGGGAAGTCGAAGTTGAAAACGATAGAAATACCGTTTTAACGGTAGATCTGGCAACACTGGTTCAAAGTTCAGTTCGACTCTTAGGTCTCACTGTGGATGACGGTCTTAAGTGGAGGGGTCACATAGATCTAGTTTGTAAAAAAATTAACTCACATTGTTTCGGTATGCGAATGCTTTGCAAAGTAGTCAACGCTAATGTTTTGCGGATATTTTATTTATCAATCTGCTCACCCCAACCTTGGGGTGGCAGTAGGGGACCTAGATCGAGTCTTTGTTGCACAAAAAAAAAAAAGATTTTACGTGTGATGTTACGACTAAACTATAATCAGTCTTGTAGAGGTCCTTTTAGAGAAAATAATTTTCTAACGATATTTGCTATCTACATAATGGAATGTTTGCTATTTCCATTTAAACATAAATATCTGTTTGACCATAATGCTTTTCAACACACCATACCCGAAATAAAACAGACAACTGCTGCCTCAAACATAGACTATTACTAACTGAAAAAAAGTCTTCATTATGTAAGTTTAAAATTCTTTAATAATTTACCTTATGCAATCAAACAAGAAAGTAACCCTAATATCCAAATTTAAATTTCTCGCCACTATTTTTAGTGAATTCAACGTAAAAGCATTAAAATAACTATTAATGTAGTACAAAATGATAGGTAATTTTATGCTGCAACGTTGAAGTTACTAAGAATAATTGCGAACAATTTAAATTTGGCTATGTGGGATCTTTTATATGTTTTTAAACGCGCTGTATACAACTTGAGCCTTATAGTCTAAAAGATTTTCTAGATATAGGCTTTTGAAGTTCCTTTTCTTTTGTTTAACGTTTGCCATTGTTCTTTTGGTGTAGAAAGGAGCAATAAAGCTTATTATTATTATAAATTTCAAAGTTAATATTATAATATTATCTCATAAATTGGTAGTCAAATAAACACAATTTGCATTTTTTTAAAAATACAACACTCTGTATAATGTTGGATAGTATGAGGGGCCTTTTTTTCACTGATGTCGAATATGTATAAACTGTTGATATTTGAATAAGCCGTTTTTGAATTACTTGAGTTTATATTATTTAAACTTTGAATAGCCTAAGAGCCGTTTTACACGTCTCGAAAATGTTGGTGAGAATTTTTCTAAGAAATTTTGTCGCGATACTTCAAGTCATTTTACACAGGAATAAATTTTAACCGGAATTTTTCACGATATTTGTTGTTGTAAGCATAGAAATCCTAAACAAATAGCAGTTAAGCGATAAACCAGCAAAATATGGATCATAATTGCTTAGATTTAGGTTACAACTTAGAAGTGCAAATGGAACTAACCTGATTCCTGTGTAAAACGACTTGAAAGTGTCGCGACAAAATTCTTAGCAAAATTCTCACCAAAATTTTCAAGATAATTTTTGGTATGATTTATGTAAAAATTCTCGTACGTGTAAAACGGCTCTTAATATATAAAAAAATAATTTCATATTTTGACATTGACAGCTGTCACTTACCGATAGTCGTAACGGCATTCTGCGCAGCCATGGCGAGCTGTTCCTGCGACGAAGCAGCACCAGCGACCAAAGTCTTCGTATCTTCCACCAGAGCCTTCGCCGTCTTCAATATATTCTCCCTGTGGTCGGCGAACGATTCGTTTTCGTTTTCTGGATTCAAATTACCAGCTGTGGCGAACATTATGGTGGTATCCAAGTCGCCTATGATACCGGAAACGGTCGAAGCGGCGTTGATGCAGGCTTGAGTGCCGCGCGATCCTGACTGCAACGTCGCCAATACCCTGGACACTTTCTCGGTGACGTTTCTGGAGCAATCGCCGATATCTCTGATGCTGTTTTCGTCACGTCTCACTTGAACTTGGTCGCCGGCGTGGACTAGTTCGACGCAAGCGCCACCTAGCGCTTGTACGACTTCTTTTAGGCGAACGGCGACTTCGCCATTCGGTAAGGCGGCGGCCGCTCCCACGCTATCGTTTGCTAATTGGGCGTATTTGTGGGATAGGTCGGCTGAGAGTGGCGCCAAACGTTGGGGTTCTAAAGTAGCTTTGGTCGACTGTAATAATAAAAATAGGAATTCAGTAGGGGTTTAAAGAGTGTTTGTGAAAAAAGGAAGGATGCAATCGTTTATAATTAATTATCAGTCCTTCTTATGTAATACTATTCCAAGAGATGTCGTTTTAAGCTTTTAAATTGTACAATAGCTGTCAAAGCTGAATGGAAGGAAAAGATGCTTTAAATAATATTTATTTATTGCGCGGTTGCTACATCATTTTACGCATGTTGCATTGGCTGCACATTCTGTGCAGCCAATATTAGAAAGAGAGGTTTGAAAAGGAGATTAAACTAGTCAGGGCAAAAAGCAGAGCGGAAGATTACATTATTTAAATAAAGCAATTGAGTTTGGACTCTACAAGGTGAACAAAGAGAAAATATGCAAGAAAATATAAAATGAAAATAATATTTCTTTATATATTTTTTTTTTTTGGTAAATTTAACCTGTCTTTCTTGTTACCGATATAATTTTAATTGTAGTAAGTTCCTCATAGAAGATAAATAGTACACAAAAGGGCTTTATTTTGTTCTCAGTGTAACGAATACTCACAAAAGAGTTTCTGGTCGTGTGATACACAATGTTTTTTGGGCCGACAAATCTTAATTTTGAATTGAAAATAGAAAAGAAATGTTGATACTAGGGAGTTGACAGTACAAGTTGACACACATGCTATATGCCTTAGTATTTTGACGTTTCTGATAATAAATCTTTTTCTGTAATTTTCTTTCTAGTTTAATATCTATTTATCAATAATAAGTGCAATGAAGACACCAGTTCATCTTAGCATGGTTGAACAGTAGTTAATGACAATTTATTACATGTTTGTCATGTGGAATCTAGTGTGGCCAACTTTTAGTGACATTTTTGCCTGCGAAAACGGTAGTTTTCCTGCCTAGAAAGTACTGAGCTTTGAAGTACTGCAACATGAGTGTTTCTGGATGGAAGCGCAAAAAAGTGATTTTGAATTTTAGGTGACTGATATTGACAACAGTATTCTCTTATGCACAAACAAATGACATTGAAACGCCTAACATGACATACAGTGAGGTTGTAAATGGTCCCCCCCCTCCGATAACTTTTGAATGGTATGAGATAGAGCAATGAAACAAAAACCAAGTGAAATTAGAGATAATTTGTGATTTTTTGCCTATAGAGATACGCACATGGCTTCTGATGTAAAATAGAGGGCGTAGCTATCTTTAAAATTTTAAATAGCAAGTACTTTTATTTAGAAGCTCATTTGGAAGATATTTCTATTACTTTTATGGCAATGCAAACAGTTTTACGATTTTCGAATTTTTTACCAACTTATCCAAGATTAATAATTGGAGTACTTACGTTACTTTTTGTATAGCCTTCGTATAAATATCGTGGTTTTACGTGACTTAGGAAGCGATTGCTGTAAAATATGACATATTTTACAATGACATTTTTGCAAAATTTAGCAAAAGTGTCTTATCTGTCAGTGTATGTGTCATGTGTGTGGGTGTCTATGTTACAGATTACTGTAATTACAGGTTCCTGTACACTATATCCAAAAAGCGAATATGAGGGCTATTGAAAAAGTAACGTAAGTACTCCAATTATTAATCTTGGATAAGTTGGTAAAAATTTCGAAAATCGTAAAACTGTTTGCATTGCCATAAAAGTAATAGAAATATCTTCCAAATGAGCTTCTAAATGAAATTACTTCCTATTTAAAATTTTAAAGATAGCTACGCCCTCTATTTTACATCAGAAGCCATGTGCGTATCTCTATAGGCAAAAAATCACAAATTATCTCTAATTTCACTTGGTTTTTGTTCCATTGCTCTATCTCATACCATTCAAAAGTTATCAGGGGGGGGGGGACCATTTACGACCTCACTGTATAAACACATTACTAGAAAAAGATTTAAACAAAACACATTCAAATGTAGCACCTAGATATTATATTTAAATTAAACGATATCATTTAAACAGATTTGACTATACGTACATAACAAAACAAAACAATCTTCAAATCAAGTAAGTTTTTTTCAAGGTCTCTGTAATTGATTTTTGTTCTTGATTTTGTTTTTAGTTACTCAGTATATTTCTAATTTCCTTCAAATGTATTTTAAATTATTGTCACAGATTTTAGAAATGTCTAAATACAAATTGAAAAGGAGCTTTCACAACAAAATGTTTTTGTGTAATAAATGAAATGATTAATATATTATACCGCTTTCCAAGAATGTTGTTTAATTTATATAGTATTTTATTCGTAGAAGATAAATAACAGAAAAGTGCTTTTATTTTATCCTCAGAAATCACAACAAAGCGATTATCTAAAATTTAGCACAATTATCAATCAAAAGTGATTTTAAAGTTTATGTGACTGATATTAGCAACAGTATTCAATCAAATTCTAACAAACTCTGGAGTTTTATTAATCAAAATCTACACGTATTTTTGGACGTGTGGGTCACAATGAAGAAACTTTTTATCATCCCTTTTTGAAATAACAAATGCTTTTACAGACCATTTTGCTTCGGTGTTTACAATTAAAAACAATGCAATACACATAATAATTTTGAGAATCCTTTATTAGCTTCTTTTGATTTAGAAGAAGTTTCACAAAAAGGAAATTCTTGTAGGTTTAAAATGTTTAAAAAAAGAAGTTTGATACTCTCAAAAAATAAGCTTCCTACTGATTGAAAATTTCACGTATAACCAGTTTTTTTAAGCTAGCAATAAGAATGAGATTTGTAACTACCATCCTATTTCTCTAATATGCAATTTCAAATATATTAAAATGTTTTACTTAAACCTCTGTATGCTTATATTGTAAATAAATTATTAAATGTCCCACATGGCAGCAGGGTGAGTGCTTACATTACTACTTAGATTTTGAATTGCTTAAAAATCGACAAAAGGTTTTTTTTCCCACTCTTATATCTCAGTTTGTACGCTTTATTAAGTAGAATTAAAAGCCCAAAACTCTTTGTTGCCTACAACAACTAGAATCGTTCGTATAGATTTAGATATATTCCAACCAGTTACAAATGAGTTACAAATGTTTATAAATTTTCGATCAGCGCACTATTGATCGCGCTTTTAAAGAATTAAAAACGCATGAAAAAAAAAACAACTTACCATTTCACTAGCGATCTTCGCAATATCTTTGGCACACTCCACCATCCTCGTTTGATAATCTACGTAAGAGACATCGCCGTCACACATGATCAGAGACGCCCTATGATCGGAAAGGCGGGTCATAGCACGTGTAAGATTGTCCACCACTCCGGATACGAATCCGCTCTGAGTGGATATGTTCTCCAAAGTGTTCACCAGATCTTGAAGAGCTTCCTTGGTCAGTGCGGCGCATTCATCGACGTCTGGATGTAAGTTGGTGGCCTTGAATTATAAAATAATTAGAGTTAACATTCCCTTCAAAGATACATTAACGAGATATTACTTTTGAATTGCCACCGCAATCTTTGGTCGCGCATATTAATTGCATGGCAGATTCTGTAGCCGACTTAGCTTGATTTAGGATGAGTTCTTGTTGTTTGGATTTGTTGACGTTAGAGGCGGCGTTTATGCTTCCTTGGATTAGAGGTTCAAAATATTGCGCCTGTAAGAAATATGTTGGTTAATAGTTGTTTTACGCTTAAGGGCAGTAAATATGATGTGCTTTATAGCTCGCTTGAAGTTCTGTAGATAGCACTATATACTCCTTATTCTAAGATTCTCACAGATAAAGTAGTGTTTCATTTGAATAAGACTTCCAAATAATTATTAGTAAATATTTGACCAACGCTGGTATAAAAATTTGTATCTCGAAGTGTACTTGGAAGTATTTTGTGATAACAAGTAGTGCGGAAGACCTACTAAGGAAAGTTACAATAATAATTAGACATATATGTAATAGTAAACGGTTGAAACAGGCTATATATTGATGATGGGTAGAAGTGGAAGAAGGAGAACAAGTTTCTATTCAAACGAGTAGGTACTACTTTAAATTAATTTGCATATATCTGTTATCGTATCGCTTTTAAATCAGAACTTTAAATTTTTATCTAGAAACATCTACAGCCTAACAAAGAATAAAGTAGAGCGGATAGCATTATGTGGTGCCGAAAAACGCCAGCTGAAATTTCTGCAAAAGGGTTAAGAGAGTACGAGAAAGGGTTAAAATAATTTAGAAAAAGATGCCCGATTTATTGTTAAAGAATCCATCACTTTTGACCACTTAATAGAACTAGGTTTTGACAGTCAGGCTGCTATCAAGGCAGTCTCGAACCCTGTAACTAGGTCAAAAGTAGTTGGAGACTGCAAACAATTCCTCAATGCACTGGCACGAGAATACACGGTGTCTCTGATTCGGGAGCCAGGACATGAGGATATAAAGGGCAATATAATAACCGACGAACTAGCCAAGGAGGGCTTTCAAAGATACTTCATAGGTTCAGAGCCCGTATGTGAAATTACCAAGGACTCTCCTAAAAGGGAGATTTGGACGTGGTTAGATAAAGAAAGTACAAAGAAATGGTGATCGACTGACAGTCAACTCCATACTAAAGCGTTAATAGGGGATCGGGGTTGCTAAATTCTCTAATAACCTACTCAAACGCAGCAAGAAAGAAGTTGAAACCATTACTGTGTTGGTAACTGGACACTGTCCCTTGAAAAGGCATCTATGCAACACAGGTCGAGTAAGCGAACCGTGGTGCAGAAGATTCGAAATACAGGAGCAGACGAGTTTACATGTAATCTGCCCATGTGATGAATTGAAAGTACTCAGACAGAAAAATTTCGAGAAAGATCTACTGGAGCCCTCGAGAGTTCTCAAATTTTCACTGAGCAAGATACTGGGTTTTATAGAGAACACCAAAGCTGCTGGAGTGGAAGTGATTTAATAGGGACGGTACAATGAGCACCTAGCTCAAGCCTGGATTGTAGTGCCCACCCTAACTTCAAAAAAAAAAAAAAGAAAAGTGGGTTTTTCAAAAGAAGATTACGTGTCATTTTGTAGAATGGATAGAACTCTTGAGGAACATGCAAAAAGAAACAAGAGTCTGCGCTAGACTTGGATTTTGCCGCAGACATTACCAAAAACTCCACAGCTCTCTTCAGATCTACAAGAACCATTTCTGCAGCAATATTTTGTCAATCTATTTTCTTTAGATTGACAAAATATTGCTTGCTTTTGGTTTCTACATGCTGAAAAAAGGACAGAAAAATCTGAGGCAGAAAGAGAAAGGCAACAACATTTTAACCAGTATTCTAGAAGAAAACTTAAAATTGCAAGAAGGTAATTTTGCAATCCCTTTTGAAAAAACAAAAACTGAAAGTATATACAGAACATATGAGAGAACAAGGAACCTTCTCTTCTTGAGTCAGTTTCTTCAGAAAGGGTAGGTTTCTTGCATAATGGAAAAACAGAGAATTAATTAGATTCTTTTTCTTTTTGCGTCACTGCCTTTGCAGATGACAAAGCCACAGCGAAATTCTTGGAGAAACAAATAATCTAGAGTTGTTTTTCTTTGTTTTTTAAAGTAAAAATGTGCAAATTTCGTAAAATTACTGGATGGAATCAAAAAGATACTATCGATTCCTAAAATTTGAAATTTTGTTCTATAATTTTTAAACTGGTAATAAATCCTTTTCTTATCCATCTGTTTTTTTTTTTAATAAGAATTATGACTTATGAAATATAAGAATTCTGTCAAAATTTATAAGAGCTTTTTTCAACCTACTGTTACGCGTGCTTGTTTAAATTAGATTACCAACTGCGCGGACAGATGGCGTTACTGGTATAGCGGAGATTATCTTAGTTAAACCGTTCGTAGAGGGTGCTTTATCGATCAGCAAGTCCATAGTACGAATATACTAGAATGATCGGAAAAGATATCGACTGCTCTGAGACCAGATGCGCAAAATATAAACACACATGCAACTAATATTAGTGTTATTTTATTTTAATTAGCTCTAAGTGTAAAAATAAATACTTTTCAATTTATATATCGCCTGTATCGGTTATTGAACCTAGAAAACGTGTCAGTATTTTCTCTGACCTAAGCGGAGAGCTTTAGAAAGATTGAACTACAATTGTAAAATCATAAAATCAAAATTTCTTCAGAACAATAAAAAAAGTAATAATCGTATGTGGAAATAAATCGTGAAAATAAGTAGTTGATATCAATTGTGAATATAAATAAGTAATCTTTAAGTTGATTATTAAGTTGTATCCTTTCAGTCCTATTTCAGAAAAGGCAGGATGAAATACTACCACACCTAATTCTGATAAGCTTTAGTAGTTACATTATAGATATATTTGACAATAGCGAGGTATATGACATCATTTATCACCAATCAAGTGCCTCAAATATTTATCTTCTCTCTACATTTTTTCTTAAAAAAGAATTAATTTTACATGAACAATGGAAATGGCACATTTGCAACTACAGTTAAGTTTTATTTTTCACCTTTATTACATCTGTAATTCAGTAGCTTGCTTCTAAAGGGCTAATATTAATATTTGACCAAAATAACACTTTGTATCAATATGTTTCTTCTACCATATAATACCTAAGTTATTTAGTGTTTCAGATAAAACTATTATTTTCAGACAAAATTTGATGCTGTCGAATGTAGCTTCAAAGTATCAACTAGATTTTCTCCAATTATAAACTCATTCCCCCAAAATATAATGAAATAGAAATGTACTGAGAATTGATAACACAAAGCATTACACAATTCTGAAATACCTAAATTACATAATAATAGTGGCGCAGTCAGTAGGATCAAAATTTAACGCAGCAATAAAACCTCGTAAACGTTTGTCACTGAGAACCTATTACATAATTTCTTACTTACCAGTTGTGTAACTGAATGCCCAATCTTTTCCAGATTCAAATTTCGCGGCCTGTTTCAACGGCTCAATCGTATCGACCAATTCAGCGGCAGCCCTAGCGACTTGCTGATTGCACGTTTGCAAGTTAGTCCCTCGTTTAGCGAGAGTTTCATGTATGACCTCCATCGATGCCACATCCAGCGCTTTCAGGTGGTTATTCAAAGCGTCAGTGGCCGCATCGCACTCCGCCTTACCCGGTGCTCTCTCGCTACGAAATATAGAAAATTTAGTCTTCATTTTACATAAAATAATTTTAAATACTCACAGTATACTCGATATTAACTTCTTGATCGCGTCTGAAACGTTTTTAGAGTTGCTAGCGAATTGATGCCAAGTCGGTGGATCTTTCGGCATCACCACCAAACTTTTAGCGGCGCGAATTACAGCGCAAGAGCTGTCGATGATTTTCCTACCGGCGTCGACGATCGGTTCCTGTGCTTGTCTAGCTTGTGGGGAGATTTTCGCTGGGATAGTGACGAATTCACTCGAATTGGCATATACGCACAAATTATCGACAGCATCTGTATATAAAATTAGATTATTGCATTAATATTTACTATACATTTTAAATACAACTAACCAGTAGAGGTTTGGTAGCTTCTGCGCATCTCTGCCTATTTTCCTCGTTGTAATTAGTGTCCAGGGCTTTGATCTCCTTTACTAGATTTCCAGTGGAATTCGCTACGTTTTTGGCGCTCTGTACGAATTGTCTCTTCGCGACGGGATTGGTGGTTTTATTGCTGGCGTTTCTGCAAGCGTTGCAGAGGGCGCTGGTGTGTTTCGCTATAGTGGTGGCGGCTGTTAAGATTTGCGGTTGCGCGCTAATCGGTGAAGCTAATTGTGCGCAGCTCAGTTTGATCGCTTGGGATGCTCTGGCGAATTGGGCTTGGTCTACGAGTCCTGGGCGGCCTGCTGTGCTTGTGGGATCGGAGACACCAACCTGAGTTTTTTTTATAGAAATGTTAATAATTTAAAAGGGATTTTATTATTATAAAATAGGGTAAAAATCAGCAAAAAAAATTATATTTTGAAAAATTTAGTTACACTAAATATATGTTAACAACATTTAATTAGTTATTGATTTCAAGAAATTAATATACGCAGTGTGTGCAAAATACAATGTAAAGTTTTAATATTTCGCCTTAAATAAGCAGTAACGACAAAGACTTTGTAAGATAGATCTCACGAAGAAAGAATTTTTGATTTTTTTTTTGAGGAAGCCAAATATTCACATGCTTTTCAGGTAACCCCGTCAAATACCTGAATGAATCATAACCTTCACCCCAGAAAAATTCGAATCATATATTTACACTTAAACAAGATTAAGAAAGAAAATTCTGGAACAAAACATAGAAGCGTAGAATGCATTTGACAGAATACCAAAGCAGAAAGTGTGGAATTTATTAGAATTGCCAATAAATTAACAGATGCCATTAAAACTGTGCTGGAAGTGCTGGAATATAATATGGCAAACAACAATTCAAGTTCTCAAAGCAATATATAAAGCTGTACTTATATTTGGCATGAAAACATATCTACTACTATCAAAGAAACAAAAAAAGGTAAAGCAATGGAAATGAAGTTTTTAAGATATATCAGAGAGAAGTTGTAGGAAACATGGCGAAAGAAAGATTGAGGAAGTTTTAGAATAGAAGGGATATGACATACCTACAGCTAGAAAAATAACGTAGAATATGAAGGAATAGCGTGCTTTAATTCATAGCATGTAAAGACAATCTATATATCTATCTAAATATCTATTTGGTTTTATTAGTTTAGTATGTAATATTACATCAATGTTATATAATATAGCTCTTGTTTCAAGCTGGTAAACTACCTTCATTATAGTTGATTACTGGCATTATATTTTGAAGTGTTGTCAAGTTCACATGATTACACAATTCAGCTAATATTAATCAGAGAAATTATAAATAATCCAAATACACTGTAAGGCAGAGTTCACACCGGAGTGATACGACACGAATACGACAAAAGACAACCAGTAACACGGCACGTGCCATGTAAATTTAATTTAATTGTCGTGTTACTGGTTGTGTGGCTTGTCATATTGCGCCTAGTATCTCTCTGGTGCGCATTCTGCCTAAATTTACACAGCAAGACGACACTTGCTGATTGTGTCGCTTGTTGTATCACTCCGGTGTGAACTCTGCCTAAAGTTACAAAAATGTGACAGTACCAGTGCATTCTTACACAATTATATATTATATTTTTATTTTGTATTTCCATGTCCGTACGATACTTTGAATCAAATGATTATTATGATTATTATTATTATTAATTCACATATTTTGAAACAAAAGGCAACCTAGCGCAGGGTAGCCACTTTTTACTGTGAAATATTACTACCGGTAATATATAATTGGAAACATTTTAACACAAAAGCAGTTGGTATAAATTTAACGTCAGTATGATGCAGATTCGACAAAGGTCGCTTGCAAACTAAAAACACATATGCAACTGCCGCAAATGTTATGTGTTCAAAGATAGGAAATATATCTCTGGTAAATATTTGGTAGGTCAAGAATGGGTTTTAATATCAAGACAAGTATCCTTGGATTGCTTCCGGTAACATACTCCTGCTAATTGATGATAATTATTATATTTTTGCTCGAAACTTTTCTCAATAAAACTAGTCGCTAGATTTAACAAAATGCACCGCTCAATTTGTTATTCAATTCATTAAAAAAAAGGTATTTTTGATCTACCATCTCATACTTTGCACACTCTATATATGTATTTGTAGTTTATTCGCACCTTAGAATAGTGTATAGGTCGGCCAACATAGAATGCCTCTGAGATGCGCATTCGAGGAAAGAGTGCAGATAGATAGTACCTAGAGCTAAGTACATTCCGCGGCATAATTTTAGATGTTTCAAATCAAATGAGCGCGCTTGTACTATCTACCCCCACCTTACACAAATGCTACTGCGTCGCCGGCCATACTACTGGGTGACCTATACAGAATTTCATGAAATATGACACTTAAGGAAATTAATATATTTTTATGATTGTTATTCGTCGAAATCACCTTATCATGTCGTGTTTACTGTATACAATCGACGCAGAATAGTTAACATGGTATACTAGAGTGGACTGTATTTGATCAGAGTATGGACATAGGAGAAACCACGCCCACTTTCCGCCATTAAGATTCCAAATATTCTGTAGTTTAATATATGTAATATGTAATAGGTACAGAAAATAAAAAAAAATCGTAAATGATAAAGTTTATACCTCAAAAAATGAATAGAAAGGAGTCAAATAACGGTAATAAAAGCAATTTTAAACGCTTTAAATGCAGGAATCGATGATTGACATGTAAAAAGTCAAATGTTTGGAATCATAATGGTGGATTTTACCACGTAACTAGTTAAGCCAGTCAAAAACGACACCACGTATGGCCACACTCTGATAAATACAGTCACTCTAAATGGTATACTTACGCATAACGGACGGTAATTTTTAAATCCAAGAATGAAATGTAGCACACACACGTTAGATTTAAAATTTTAAAAAAATTAAATTTTCAAGTAGGTAAACAATGAAATTGTATATAAACAAAGTACGACTATGTATTTAATACATACATTTAAAATAATTATCAAACACTGTTATATACAAATTGAAAAAGTAGTTTGTGATACATCGAAACGTTTTTGGTTAAATAAAATAATATGATTGTTGCCACTTCCCAAGAGATTTTTTGATTATAAAAAAATCGATTAATTACGGCAAGGAATAAACAAGCTTTATCTTATTATCATGTATAGGCATTTTATACATCCGGATAATTAAGTAACAATTACTTTTCGAGTCTAATAATTTTTAGGTTAATTCGTAAAAAGAAATTATAAAACTTTGTTGTTAAAATCTCAGTGGAAGTAGGCGGTTTGTAGATCGAAAAGCAATATGCGATATTCTAGCAAGTAGAAGCGAATAAAAATAAAACTAAAAAGAAATCCGAAGGCTTCGAATTTCGATAACGGGTATAAATATAACATGGTGATGATAATGCACGAGACAAGAATGGGATATTTCAGATTGCAAGAATTACGAAGTGGCAGATATGCAGGATCGGGGCACAATAATATTGTTCATCATGCGGAAGGCAACCTTTCTTTTTGACTGAAATTTCAGAGTGGAAATCACAAATGGGATAAACTGGACTCAATACAACTACAGATATAGGTTTGGAGAATTGATCTGGTTTACAGACGGATTAAAAAGAAGACTTATGAAAATAAGCGGAGCTAAATTGTTACAGACAGCCAGATGATATTAAGGGCACTAGTTAATCCCAAGATACAATCAAGATTAGTTTAGGAATGTATTCAAGAACTAAATAGCCTTACAGACCACAAAAAGTCACTTTGCTGTGGATGCCCGGACATTCAGCAATCGAAGGAAACGAAAAAGTCGATGAGTTAGCGAGAAGGGGATCATTTGCTTCATATATAAGCCCAGAACCTGCTATTAGGAGTAAAAACACAGCACGTGAGCAGGTAAGATGTTAAAGAGAAACAAAAAGAATGCTGGAATAACACAACCAGGCAAACTCATAGTAAGATCTTTATTAAGGAACTATCAAAAAAGAAGGCTGAAGAACAACTGCAGCTCAGTAGGAATCGTCTCCCTATCGTAACAGATCTGTACACTGAAAGGACACCCATAGAAAATTTTCCAATTTTAACAACGAAGATACCAACTGCAGACTGTTGTAATGAGGTACCTATACAAGAAAACAATTACAAATAAAAATAAAGAACTAAAAATTTGAAAATCATTATCACACATTCGACAATTCCGGATGACATTTTCATAAGATCTCTATCACGTTCTAAGGTGCTAATAGACATAATAAAAATCAAATCGTATTTACACTTACCAAATACGCGGCTTGGGCTGACGCCTCGATGAACCCACAGATGGCAGCACTGACCAACCGGACATCCTCGCAGAACTTCTCATGATTCGACTGCTTGGCACTGTTCGTGATACCGGTCATTCCATCGCCTAGACTCTTACTCTTCTCCTTAACAGATTCCCAGCACTCGAAGTAGGTGAAATCGTTAATCGGCTCCACGGGATTATCCAACAGCGGCTTCATCGCCTGTATATTCCTAATAGCGTTATCGCACTCCGTCTGACCTGGAGCCGAAGACGTGCACACATCCACCAGACTATTAATACTATCCGTGACGGCGCGCGCGGCCGTCTGCAATTGATTTCTACCGTTGGGAAGATTCGGATCGGCAGATACGCATTTCGCCGTGCTAAGTAGGCTACTGGAAGCGGAAGACACGTTCTTCAGCGAATGTACGACCGATCCTTGCACTTAGCGTCTTTAGATTGTCCCGCCATCTCCATGGAAACTTGCAATAACTCGTAGAAAGCTGAACTGAAGTCTTTCGAAGACGAAGCGAGTTGAGCGGGGCTTTTGACTGATGCAACGACATCGGCACTGGCTTCGTTTAGATTAGCGGCGGCAGTGTTGAGTTCGTTCTGTAATTCGCCGTAGGATTTGTTGGTGGAGGGGAATTGAGAGGAGTCGATTCCTGTAGTCCATTCTTCGATGCATGTGATTGCAACGTCGACATCTTTCTGCCCGGGTAAACAGCTGACGGTGCGATCCAAAGCTTTTGTTATATCTTTAGCAGCTGTCGAGATATCCGGTGATAATCCTATTTGCGGGTTCTGCAAGCATCTCTGCGCTTCTTTGATTAAACGCGCTGAATGGATTATAACATCCCTACCAGCGTCGATAATATCTAACTGAGCATCAGGATTATCACTAGCCGCAGCAACAGCTCGCACAGCCCCAGTTAGGTTCTTCAATTTCTGCGCTGTATCTCTTGCAGCTTGCGACGTATAAATTTCATTCCTTGAGCCGTAGCGCTGAGTAACTGAGCCACACCGTGATTCACCATCTTAGTCGATATTCCCAACTGTTGCGATGCACCTTCGCGAGTATCACCTGGTAGAGGGCGTAGCGAATGGCTTTGAACGGCTTTCTCAAACTCACGCAGCTCCTCTTGTAGATCTTCTATCAACTGCGCAGCCGCGTCGAATCCCAAACCTTGACAAGCCGGTTTAGCGCGACTAATCGAGCTCCTCAGCTCGGTCAACTCGCTGTTCAATTGATGCGTCGTGTCGGATAATTGCTGCGCGACGGATTCATCGGTAACTGTCGGTAAAACAGCGCGGGATGATTGCACAAAATGCGTCGCTGGGTGCAAGAACACTTCAGCGACGTACATCAACTCGACTTGATTGTTCGGGATCATCTGGAGCGCTGGTGGTCGCTTTGATCGCCTCCACTAGCGGAGGAATTGTCGAAACTAACTCGCTGGTGTCAGATTTTAATGTTTCCCGCGTTGCTGTGTTATTATTGTACCTGTAAGAATTCGAAATTCCGTCCTGTATAATGCGAGAATTTAAATTCATTTTATTAATACGTAGTTGATAGGTACCGTGGCATTTGCTGAGTAGCGTCTACGTAACAGGAAATAAAAGTCTATTTTCGATTAAAGAATCGCGCAATTAAAATAATATGGTATTACTTTGTATGTTATCTGCTTCTTTGTTTATTGTACGTTACATTTGCCGTTCAGCAATTCGCACGGTCCTCTCAAGTAGGACGTCTGAAAGTCAGAAAAATAACGCTTTCGGGTCATATTTGCGCCCTCCTGTAAAGAAAAGCGAAACTAGTTATCGGTGCGAATTGACGTCACAATCAAAGTTTATAAAAACCCTTAACATTGCGGTTTACAATTAATTAGTTCGCGGTCCTTTAATTTAGCTTTAGGAATAAGCACGCGTCCCCTTCGTCGAGCGTTTCTAATTCTTAAAATTAAAACTTCTCCTCTTAAATTTTTGCATTTAAAATTGAGCCTAAAAAAATCGAAAACAGGAAGCTTTCCTCGAGAGGTGATTAGTGATTTTGTACTAAAACCGTTTCAATTCCCCCTTTTATAAATTTTTGTGGATGTTGTGTGAAGTTTTGTGCCTTAAAATTTGGATTACGAGAAGAATTATTTTTTCCCACATCGGCTGGTAAGATGTTCAAAATTTCTGCTTAAAACTAATCAATGCAATTACGTGAAAACCGTAACTCGTTCGCTCTCTCTCTCTCCCTTAATGAAAATTTGTAAGGAAAATTTACCTGAGCATTAACATAAGTTAATCAACAGTATAAAATTTTAAAATATTCAACAATACAAAATTTGTGTTTTGTTTCCGTTTGTTCACTTGTTATTTTATTTAATTGTGTAGTTTGTTAGTTTTTTTTTTTTTTTCAATGTCTTAAAATATTCAATATATAATTGTAAAAATATAAGTCGTTCTATTATTTCGCCATTTAAAAGAAGTTCAGTTTTGAATCCTTAGAAAGGGGTCAGAGAGGAAGTTATCATCGGCAAGAGAAAGCCGACGAGAAGGGTAAGTCGACAATCATTAGGCTAACTAACGGCCCTGCTTCGACTGACGGAGGAAAACACCGTTGGGAAACATCTTTGGCTAAAATTACTAAAACCATTCGCTACCGAACAAAAAGTTTTGTTTCCCAGCAGTGGCTCGCCGGTCAAAAGAGCAGGAGGGGTTGCCTGCGAGACGGAATTTGGCTTGTCTCATTTGAATTTGGGCTAGCCATCCCCAAAAGTTTCCAGACAAGAAAACCCGTTCCGTTACATACCCATGCGTCGCTTGTGCCGCTGTTATACACTGCGTAGCGGTGGCCACGGCTCTCCTAGCGCAGATTTGCACCCTGTCGACTAATTTCGACCTCAATGCCGGTGTGCGCGCTGCTATGATCGTAACGTCTCTCAATTCCTCCGCGTGCCTCATCAGGCTATCTTGGTAGGTGGTGTCGTGCGGATTGTTAGCGCATTGCCTAGCGGCTTCGACCATACGAGCCGTAGCATCCGCTAGGGTCTTGGCGGCGGCCAGAAGTCTACGCTGGATATCGGAATCTTCCTGTTTCTCTGCCTCGCCTTTGATACTTTGGATCAGTTGCGCGGTGGCTTGTCCGAGGACGCGAGCTTGCTTGATCATTTCGCCGGTGTCGCCGGATGCCGCGGTGAGTTTTTCCGTGGCCGTGTAGATCATTTCGACGCTGTGTTCCTGTACGGATTCGGTTGCTTTCTTCGGGGCAACTGAAAATCGTAATTAGGTAGATAAACATTGTTCTTTTTAGTCATCCGTATTTTGAAATACATCATATAGTTGTTGAATCTTTATTTCAGATCTACTTTTTCGGGTAAGTTAAAACAAATAGCGCGCAACAAATCTGAAGTTTCGCTACGTAGTGTTTTAGGTACGATTTTATAATGCATATCGTGGGCTTATTCTAGTTAAACCCATATATAAAAAAGGTGATCCCAATAGCTTAAGCAACTACAGACCTATTAGTATACTGCCAACATTCACTAAGATATATGAGAGCATCATAAAAGACAAACTAGTTAATTATTTTACCCAATTTAACTTATTTTCAAGCAGTCAACATGGTTTCTTGCCAAATCGTTCTATTAATACAGCGCTTTTCATTTATATTCGACGAGTTTTACACTTAATCCATGCTAATACACCTGCTATTTCTATGTTTATTGATTTGACGAATGCCTTCAGTAATGTCGATCACAATTTACTGCTCCACAAGTTGGAAAGGTATGGTATCAATGAGGTGTCCCTTCAATGGTTCCAAAGTTACCTGTCCGAACGTAAACAGAGGGTAATTATTGATGAATTTCAATCCAATTTAGGTGTAGTAACGAAAGGCATTCGCCAGGGTTCTGTTCTGGGGCCTATTCTTTTTCTAATCTTTATTAACGACCTTCCATATTATTTAAAAAACGATCACGTGATATTATATGCAGATGATATTACCTTCACTCTGGAGTCAAATAATATTTACGACCTTTTCCGCGATTGCAACATAGTCTACAATCGTTTGTATCAATGGCTATCCCAAAATGGTTTAATTATAAACACTGATAAGACAAGATGCATTTTGTTCCAGAATAAACACAAACATCAGTTCCAAAGTTTCAACTCAACACAATAAAGTAGTTCTGTTTGTTCAGAACTGTAAACTACTGGGAGTGACCATTGAGGAGAACCTCCATTGGGGGGTCTCATATTGATAATCTCTGTGGAGAATTAGCTCGAGTGTGTTTCGCTCTTATTAACCTTAAAAAATCATGTAGCTTAGAAGTACTCAAAATTTATTATTACTCTAATTTTTACTCCAAGATGACCTTTGGGATTATTCACTGGGTTGTGGCGTCAGCAATTATCGAATATTTTTATTACAGAAAAGGGCTTTAAGAATTATTTTTAGTCTCCCATGGCGTCAATCTTGCAGAGATCTTTCAGTCTCATAAGATGTTAACCTTTTATGATGCTTACATTCTTGATGTAGTCTGTTTCGTACATAAGTATAAGCAGGAATTTTGTGCTGATGGACCACGGGATTATGATTACAGATTGAGAAATATGGATTATCTGTTACCATCACGACACAAAACTGCTCGTTTTCAAAAAAAATTTAAGCTTCTTAGCATGCAAACTTTATAATATTTTACCTAACAACTTAAAGTCAATAGTTATAAATTATTTCCTTGTAATGAAAAAAAATATTTATGTAACTTAAGTTGTTATTCTCTAGATGATTTCTGTAATGCAAATAGCTCTTAGTATGCTCACTGCTTTGTTTATTGTTTGTTTTATTCTTTATTATTATTATTTTTTTTCCCTCTGACGTTATTTTCTTATGTGCTTTTGTGCCATATCTCAAATAAAGATTATTATTATTATTATTATTATTGTAAAAAGTAACTATGTTGATTTTTTTTCACAATCATTTTTTACAGTAAGCCCACGATAAACACATTAAACCTCCCTACATCAGATTACATCATAATATGTACGTTTCTAGATAATCGAGGTTAGAACATAATAGATGATATTCTAGTGGAAAAGTATACCAAAACCGGAATAAAGTATAACGTTTATCCAACCGAATCAGGCCACTGTTAGCCGTTGACTAGCAACAAAGACTAAGTTATCAATATTCGTTCATTCCGCATATGACGAGATATATACATACTTTACTATCGAAATAGGCCCTCAAATTACGATACCCGCAACCCGACTCGAATCTGAGTGCTGAGAATCATTCAACTCAACTAAACATTTCGGATACAAGTCGAGTTGCAAGTATCGTGATCCGGGGGAAGCTCTTACAGCGTTTGCAATCCTACACACCACCTTTTACATTTAGAAAATAACAGATAAAAATTAGTGAAAGCAAATCACAACACTCATCATAACAAAAAAAGAAATGGCAAAACAACGCTGGTGCTAAAACTGATCCTTGTGGAACATCGAAACAACATACGATACTAAAAGAAATAAGTTGAGTAATCACTTTTGAAAACTGATGTTAATCCACACTGATTTTTTTCACTATACAGTTTACATTAATAAAAATAATTATTGTATTAATAAAAATAATAAAACAGTGGTCCTAAAACCGATCTCTGTACAATATCAGAATAAAACGTGGTACTAAGAGAAATGGATTTTGGTACTAGTTTAAAGCTATTTTAGATATTTTTAAGTAGCTAGAATTTGTTTATTACACGAAAAAAAAAGTCGTTAATGAGAATAAAAGTCAGTGGTCATAAAACGGATCCTTACCAGAATACCCTATAAAAAAATTACCGAGTTTGGTTGTTAGACGTTCAAATTGGGATTATTTTGGATTACTCCTTGACAGCCAGATTTTTTTACTATACAAGAATAATTTATCGAAGAATATAATATATGACTCAAAAGAAATAGGTTTGGATATTAGACTTGAAAACTAGTGTCATTTTAAATATTTCTCAGCTGGTAGTATTCTGGATTTACAAGAAAATGAATCATTCGTGAAAATAAAATAATAGTCATGAAACCAATCATAAAGGGTGGAAAAAAGCTAAGCAATTTAATGCTTCTCAGGCGGAAGCGTCAAACTGTCCTCCTAATTATCAACTTCGAAAAAAAAATCGATTATCGTAATTGGCCAAAGCTAGATTCGAACTCGTGACACCTCGCAATAGTCGAGATCCCTTATGGCATTCGGCTATCACAGTAGCAACTAGAATAAATATTTAAATTTAGAGAAGAAATTTGTTCGGTAATACTCTCTTATTGCAAAAAAAGAAAAATTATTAATAAAAATAAGAAAGCATTGGTCCTAAAACCGAACCTTGTGGAATACCCGACTAAAATGTAATATAAATAGAAATGAGTTTGATTAATAAACTTCACAACTGATGCTATTTTAGATATTTCTCAGCAAGATTTTTTGTACTATAGAAAAAAAAAAAAAAACGTTCAACAAAATTATACAATAGTGATGCTAAAACCAATTCTTTCGTAATATAGAAATAAAAAACAAAATATGGAGTTGGAATGTCTTCTAGCAACTAGTAGTAATTTTTTGTTTTACTTAATTCAGGATGGAATAAATCACAAACTCAACTAAGAAGTAATACAACAGTGGTATAAGATTCACCCTGTAGGAACACAGGAATCAAACTAAACACACACAAAGAAATGGGCTTTGAAAACTGGTACTGTTTCTTACGTAATTAATCAAATCTGCCAAGAATAGTTAGAAAATATTAAAACAGGGATTTTAAAATCGCACTCTTTAAGAGCACCGGAACTAAAATATGAAACAAAAAGAACCACTATATTTGATTAACGGATTTTGAAAACAGTTATTCTTTTGAGCAGTTACCCACAACTAATATCATGCTGAGACAAATTTGCAATCTTTAGAAGTAATTTATTAATAAGTATTCCACAATCATGACTATTAGTTTCGATGAATTTACATGTATTAATTGAAGATACGAGTGGATGAAGGTGCTATGTCGCATTTTAAAAACTTCTCTCGTCTTTTTTGCATGAATGAAAGTGTTTTGTACCCATATTTCACATAGTACCATCGAAAATTCGAGAAATTCAAGAACACTCGAGTCTTGTGAATGTATGAAGGGGTTATGTTACACTACTTTTGAGAAAAATACATAAAAAAAAAACTTAATTTCTGAAAAAGTTTGATTTTGTAACATAACACCTTCACCCACTCGTGTCTTCAATTCTAAAACCTGTTGCAGAAAACCAACTCACCTAATTTTATATGATTCAGCAAGTCATTCAGCGTCTTACTGACATTCTCAGCGGCTTCTTTCAATTGGTCCATCAAATCATCGTTCGTACACGTCTCCTGACAAACAGCAACCAAGTTTTCGACCGCCTTGGCCACCTCTCTAACCGCAGTCGTCAATTGTTCTTGGCACGCCGGCGAATGTAGAGTGGGGGCGACCACTTTAGCGCAAGCCACAAGTTGCGAAGTGGCAAGGGCACATTGCTGTCGCAGCGCCGATAACACGATTCTGCGTTTGTTGATCTTCACACGTGGAAGCGATGTTTTTAGCCTTCAAAACAAGAGCGGCTGTGGTGTTAGCTACTAGCTTAGCCAGCGATAGAAGCATGTCTTGTAATTCTTTGTTTTCGATGTTCTCTTCGGTGATTGTCGCCAGGACTTGTGAACTAGCTTCTCCTACTCTAGATGCGGCGTTTAGTAGATTCTGTCGTGGCTATTTCGGAAGAAAATATAAATCTCTCTTGCGAAAAAAAAAAACTGTAGTAGAACACTCACCTCTTTAGTCTCTGGTTCGACTGTACGCAAAAGATCGCTGAAGGCGTTCACTAACACCTTGGTAGCGTCAATTAGTTTCTCTCCCATATTAGTATCGTCCATGAGCGAAGCTATCACCTTCACATCTTTCGTCATTTCCGGTAAATTACTTCCAATAGTCGTTATAGCAGCACCTACAGCGGTGTGATCTATTTCGTCGACAGGACCAGCTGTTAAAGTGACGACCTAAGACAGAAAAAAAGGATTAACACTTTCTAAAACTCTGCTATCGAAGGTTAAAAATGTATTACTTGTGCCGTGGCTGCGTTCATGGCTGCAATTTGGGAGCCCACGTTCTGTTTTCTTGTATCCAGCGTGACCTGTTTCCATTTTTTCGCAGCCATATCGGTTCCTAGTACCGGAACTTGTGCTTTGGCGTCTAAGTCTTGCTGGTATTGACTGATCTTCTCTTGTATGGCGGAGATGGTGGATAAGAGGCCTTTCTGTGGCTCGGTGAGAATTGGTGTGACTTTGGTTTGTTGTATCTTTAAGGATTAATAGGTTAGTGGTTGGAAATAGCATAGAATCATCAATCAGATTTATTGGTAAAAGATGAAGAGATTTTTATGTAATTTATTTGTGCGAGTTTGGTGTAGAAATTTAATAAGATTTAATAAAATTAAGAATTTTCACATTTGTAGTATAGAAATTAAAGTTGAATTTTAAAAATGCAACCCACAAACAAATTCTACATAGTTTTGGTAGAAATTATATAAAAAGGTTATTAAACTTCAAGTCCTCTTTTTATGATGATAGGGATAAGTTACAAAAAAGTCCTTAATTAAATTAAATTATTAAAATATTAAATAAATTTGGATATAAAAAGCTTGCTATTAAGAGAATGCCTGCAAAATGTAATATATTCTTTAACAACAGGAGCTTATCATTAGATTTAATTCCCAAATATATAACAGGCAGGTTATTATAGGGGCTACTTCTCAAAAATGTTCAAGTTCATTATTTGAAAAGACTACTAATAAAGGATGAAATACAACTTAATTATGGAAGAATGAAGGGAATGTGTGGCAAGACTCAAATTAGTTATCCCTTTTCAATATTTAAATCAGCGCTCGGCAAGGTGGCCCGTAGGAGCTAACTATTTATATTCCCTCGCCCAACTAATTCAATCGTTTTTGTAAGTTTATCGAGGAGAATATAGAAGAGAATAAAATAGAATAGTTTTATTATTGCAGTGTTTCAATACAAAAGGAACAATGCAAACGTCAGGTCGAGAAAATTTTTTTATAAATGTATATTTGAGGTTAGAAATTCCTCTATATTGTATGGCTCTATTTCTAGTAATAATTTGTATACATAATTTTTAAATGTTGACAATTTTTTTACAGTTTTAATATGCAATGGCAATTTGTTATAGAACCTCAGGCAATTATATTCTAAATTGTTCTCACTTAGTGTGAGTCGACGCTTGGGGTAGCGATAATCGTTTTTAAACCTTGTAGAATACTCATGTTGTAATTCATTATCCTCGAATAAGTATTTGTTTTTAAATAAGAAGATTAGCAATTCAAAAATGTAAATACCATATACAGTTAAAATGTTAGTTTGTTTGAAGAATCCTCTGCAAGACCGAGAGTACTCGAGTTTATTAATCACACGTAAAATCTTTTTCTATATCAAAACTCTGTTTAAGTCACTACCACCACCCCAAACAACGATTCCATATTTTATGTTTGAGTGGCAGCATCCATAATACATAATACGAAGCACATGCCAACTTACTATATCTCTAAGTCGACGAATCGCAAAGCAATAGCTACAAAATTTTTTACAAAGTACATTGACGTGATCTTTCCACTTTAAGGTTTCATCGACTATAAGACCCAGCAACTTAACACAAGCGCGGACGGGATATTCGCAGTTATTAATATTCACAGCTTCTGGAAGAGTTTGAAATTTGTTACGTTTGAAGAAGATGACATTTGATTTATCGTGGTTAATTTTAAGCTGGTTGATAGTTAACCACTCCTCAATCGTATTTAGATAAGTGCTGCCTAGATCCATAACTTCATCTAGTGTACTACCAGTGATTAAAAAAGTAATATCATTAAAGTAAACGATAAATAGTAATGGACCTAGTATGGTACCTTGTGGTACACCTTTTGTTATGGTTATGTTATCTGAAAGAGCAGCCTTATTTTTAATTTTAACATGCATTTTTTGTTGACGCTCGTATAACATACGACACGGAGCATGTTGACTTACTGAAACGTAGAGCGTTGAGTTAAGTATAATTGATATTCCGAGCTTAAACGGTCGTGTTATTTACAAAGAATGGGAAACGGAATTTTTATTTTCCAAGAACATATCTGGGCATAATACGTGCGTTATTTGTGGCAAGATAATGCAAATATATAAAAAGTTCAATTTAAAGTGACATTTTGATCGTTTTCATGAGACAAAATATAGAACGTACTCTGTGAAAGAACGGGAAAAATTAATATCCATATTTAAGAGTCGACTACAATCTTCGAAATCTTTACCTAAAACCAATGCAAATATTTTAGCTTCGTTTAGTGTTAGCCGATTATTAAGTAAATCTCTAAAGCCCTTCACAGATGGGAGAATTTGTTAAACAATGTGCCATTGAAATGGCAAAATGTTTTAACAATACTGCGGCGGTACAACAATTTGAGTCTGTACCACTTGCGCCTCGTACTGTAGCCAGAAGAATACAAAGTATTGACGCATATTTAGAATCGAAATTGCGAATATTATTGCAGAATTGTAAATGGTTTTCAATTTGTCTAGACGAAAGTACAGATGTGACTGATACAAGCCAATTGCTCATCTTTATCGGAATAGTAGACCATCATTTTAACGAACATAATGAACTTCTAGGGCTAGGTTCATTACATGGCACTACAAAAGGTACCGATATATTATATCACAGGAAGAAAATTATGACCTTACATGATAACGACTTTTCCGAATGTTCTGCAATTGTCACAGACGGTGCTAGGGCAATGACAGGGCACGAAAACGGCTTTATCGGACTATTGCGAAAAGAAGGTGTAAGAACCCCTGCGCTTCATTGCATTATCCACCAGGAAAATTTGTGTGTAAAATCATTAAATCATTCAGACACAATGGCATTTATTTCACAAGTCTTAAATAAACTAAAAGGTGGAAATAGAGCACTTTCACATCGGAAACTTAAAACATTTCTAAAAGAGGATAAAGCTGTTTATAGAGATATCCCTGTTTTTTGAAATAAGATGGTTAAGCGCTGGTAAAACAGCCATCTACATATGTTTTTAATTTCAATAGTCGATCTTTGCTGGCCGTCTGACTCACACGCTTGTTTTCGATTTCCCTACAGCGATAGTAGGAGAGTCGCTTCCCCTACAGTGCCGAGCACTGATTTAAATCATTTACTTACTCATTTGTATGATGAAATTGATGAAAAAAAAACGACAAAATAGATTACAGATAACACCACTTGTTTGACAGTTTGATAATGTCATGAAAATTGTTCCACAGCCTACGTTTAATGAAAAAATTTAATGATTTCCTACTGCAACGAATGCTTGCAATTTCTTGGTTGTTAGTTTGATGTTTTTTTTTATTTGCTACCAAGCCGTAGATGTTTCCATTCGAACGTAACAGCAAATTACATAAAAATCTCTTGATATCAAATTTCAAAGATGGAAAACTGCATAACTACCTACTCTGTGGTCTAATCCGATAATGGCAGGTTAGCATGAAATACAAATTAAATATTCTAAGCAACTTTATAAGTAAAATTTCTCGGAAAATGAATTTCACCCGCATGGAACTAATTTTTACTACTCAACTATCAATTGGTGAAGGGTGCGGGAATATGGGGTATGACCTTACCGTTGGTGGTGCATGTCCGAGGTTGACCTGACCTCCTGTGGTAGTAAATTGTACCGCTCCCACGTGACCTGTACCGAATGGCTTGGATCCTAAACCGAATAAGAGAAAAACTAAACGTAAAAAGCCAAACAGAAAAGGAAAAAATGTTTGGAAACGGTGGTAAAAGTAGAAAGAATATGAATGCAAATGAAAACCATAATGGCAAACCTCTAATATTTACAGAAAAAAAGTGATTTTAATGGAAAATATATTCACCTTCTCCACCTGGTCTCATGATGCCTGGCTTGGCTACTGACATCTCCTGTTGTCTGCCTATTTTGCTTGAACCATGCTCCAAGAACGTAGCTCTGTAAACAAAGTAACCGATTAAATATTTGAGGATTAAAGCAGAATTAATCAAATAAGAAACCTAAGTGGCCATAACTTGATTAATTTATGTAGAATGTCATATTTTTTAACTTATCAGCAAATGTACTTGTTAATTATCTATTAAATGGTGTCTAAGGTGTATGTATTACAAACCTCCTAAAACAGACAGTTATTTTGATTTTACGGCTTTTAGGGCACTCTGTTTAATGTGAAAATAATTTTAAGAAATAACCATGATAGACTCTCTACTTATCCCAAAAGTGAAAGTATTTTGACCACAATTTTTATTCAAGAAAATTAAATTTTATTCAAGAAATTAAATATCCAAAATAATTCATTTTCGAAACTTACTGGTGTGGTGCGACGCTGTCCTCTTCTATCGTAGATCCGGCATCTCCTTCAATACCTAAGTGATCTTTGGCCAATTGCTGGAAAAAATTTAAAATCAGCAACCATTACCAATACTTAAAACTCCCTACTCACCTTCTTCAGTATGATATCGATATATCCACCTATAATCTGCTGTATCTGTTCTCCTTCTGTGGTCTGGACAGAATAATATTGGTCAGAATAGTCGCCGAAATCCAAAGTGAACGTATTGGGACTGGCGCCCCACCTCTTCACACTCGTCAAAGGCCAAACCTTCAAAATTCTTTCGTATTTTCATCTAGACGAAGCACGGAATCCTTGTTCACTCCCAGAAGACGTGGTACTAGCTTGTTCTTGCCTTTCATCTTTTCCTATTTAGGAATAATCGAAGACATTATCACGAAAGACTTTAAATTCAGCTTTTGATATCATTACCTTTACAAGGAAGAAGGTGACGCCATAAGTATTGAGAGAACGCGCATTTCTCGTGTACAAGACTTTAGCTTCTAATTCGTTCAAACCTAGATGTTTCTTATGCTCAGAGAAGATCTTCTTTTCAATTCCTTTCACTTTAACGTTGGATTGTGGTAGAAACTCCTTTAGACTGCCAAAGGAACAGTAATTAATTAAAAAAATTAAATTCTCATCATAGAAATCTTACTCTAAAAATCCAGCTTTGTGTTTAGCCTCAACGTGATCGCCGAATTGTATCTGGCATTGGATTCCAGCGAATTCGCAAGCCTTATCTTGCGTAACCGGATGAGTGCCGTCCAATATGGCATCTCTGGCTTGCACGTACAATAAATTTAATTGGACCGGATCTCTGGAGTCGATGTTTTGATCAGAGAAGAAGAATTTTCGCCTCAACAGTACCGTTTCGTTTTCGTCTATCCCCTGTTCGCGTAAAGTCTTCGAAGGGTCGACCCAATTCAATTCGTCGTCTGTTCGTAATTTCTTGCGCAGCATCTCCATCTTAGCGTCTCTTTCGCGTTCCTCTTTCTTCCGTTTTAGGGTCAAGGTGCCGTAGTTCTTGTTCGCTTCCACGTTCTCTTGATTCTCTGGATCGTCGAGGCAGAGTGAGTATTCGTCGTGGTTGGTGATGCCTATCTTGGTGCAGATCACCACCATTAGGTTGGCGACGATTTGGGAATCGTCGACCAGGAGAGTTTTTACAGAACCTGTATTGAGGGATAGTTTTATAGAGAACGTAGACCGGCTTTGATAAGGCAAGGGTTGATTAGAATAAATTACTTTATAACTTTCTTGGTGGAATGGTTTTATAAAGAACGTAGACCAGATTGTTAGAATAAATGAAGATTAGAATGAATCGTTTCATAACCTTTTTGAGGACATTAATGTAGGTGTTCCTTTCAGGAAAATATAATCAAATCCAGTTAAACCTTTGCAGTACTAATGAGATCGGCCCTTGTATAATGTATTTATTTAGCAGAGATAAAACTCTGCTGGCAAGATGGCGTATTAGAAGCATATGAAGAACCAAATGTGAGACTTAACTAAAATTTTGTACATATGTGCAAGTTACTCAAAGGGAACTACGTTTTGAAAACATTTTCGGCAATGCAGTGTCGACGCTTCTAGCTAAACCAGGGAGCAACTTTCTTTTTAATGGGACGCCCTGTATTTGAAGCATCTTCAAGACAGAAATTAATTTCAATTTTTGTTTAACAGATTCGAGTTATGTACAGTTATCTTTGCTCTTTATAACAATGCTATGACCATTGTTTATATACATACTAGTTAGTCAACCGTATGGACAAAATAGTTAACGGATTTTTGAACGTTTTGAACAAAAGCGGTAGATGGCAGCACACCGTTGATGTCCGTTTCGATTTAAATATAAACTTTATAGTTAGACTACTACATAGAAGATGGCTCTCTTACGTGTCGGTAAAATATTGTTTAATTGCAATAGTTACCTCGTAAGTTGTAGGCAGATTGTAGGTGAGGCCCGGGGGAAAGGAGAGGGTGGATAGGCGATGACGCTGTGATGACGCGCCACGCGATTATTCTCGTGTTTACATTGAAATGTTTGTTTTATTAAGAAGAATAAATATTTAGTTTGATAATATATAACCGTTATTTTTTTACCATTTTACTTTATTTTTTTTTAGTTTCTAAGTTAATGTTATGCTCTATATATGTGTGTAGTTCTAAGCTTTGTGTTATATTTGTATAATATTTTTTATTTGATTTACTTATGTTTACTATTGCATAATAGTAGAAATTCGTTTTTCATTATAAAAATAAACATGTAGTTTGGGGTACAAATCGCCATTTATATTTACATATATGCACCACGTTACTTATTAGGTTTGTTTGTTTGTCTCACCTAAGCAGATCCATGGAATTTTACGCGTTTGTTTGTATTTTAGAGCATGATTTGTGCGTGTTTATTTGTTTAGAGCAAGCAAATCCAGATTACAACGAGGTTTCTCTTTCTGCTCGCGATCCAACGTCCGAGCAATTACGAGCAATTTGTGCAACATAACCTAATCGCGCTAACACCGTGTTGTAAACTGTCGTTTGTAAATGTAATCCGATTTATACCTGTATCAAATATGCACGATATGGATAATATAATGATACCAATGTGATTGATGTAAAGAACGATCATTATATTTTAAAAATTTCACTTGGTAGGTACATAAATACTAGTATATATAATGCATTTTTATAGTAGTAGTCTAGATTCATTAGTTTGAAAAACTACTTTTACTTTTCCTATTCATAATAGCTGTGACAATTTGACAATAGTAAATAACAAAATTAAGGTTATATTCCAATCGAGCGCGTTTGTTTGTACCATCTTTAAATCCAACTCTGAGACGCTCTCAAGTTACTCTGATGACGTCAGTAGATACTGCTCCAAGCACACAAACAAACAAAGCTATTAAAAACAGCATACATGATGACGCGTTCGCGCTCTTTCTCTTGATTGGCTGAAAAGTTACGATGTAACCTTGTATATACGGATGTTGCTCCCAAAGGTTACCTCGAAACTTGTCAACAAGAACGTACCTTGCAATATACTTTCAATTTCTTTAAATTTATAACAGAATACCTCAGAATTCTAATCTTCTAATGTAAACAAACACGAGAATTATCGCGAGGTGCGTCATCACAGCGTCACTTGCATCCACCCTCCCTTTTCCCTAGGCCACACAATTCGCCAATGCCAGTAAATCACCGATACGGATTTCGTCGTTTCCGCAGATGGATAAAACACAGAAATCTGTCTCTCACTCTGACCGAGATACCTGTTATATTTATCACGTTTTCAAATCAATTTACATTCACCGATAGAGTGCACCACTTCCCTGAGCAATACTTTATTTTTTCCGAAAATGCATTACGTTGACTAACTAGATATATTTAAACAATGCTATGACGTATACACAGTGAAAAGATGTGGGAAGAAACGTCACTTATTATCTTTCTACTTTTCTCAGTTTTATGTTTTAACTTACACCAATCATAGAAAAACTTGTGTAAGAGAGGGAAGCACAATCTGAATTCAAAATGGCGTCTATTTATCATCTGCTACTGGTGCGTTATTAAACATACGTGTATGGATTTTGCGTGAAATTTCAATAATAATAAAAAATATTATTTTGATTATCCAATAACGAAATAGCAAGAAAGAAACTGAGTAATAATAAAAAAGCCCCGTTAAAATACTCCACAAATAATGTTTGATTACTTTTAGTTATAGTCAATGGCCGGTGAAATCAACGTCAGAAGAATGACTGCAGTGGCGCCCTCTTTGTAAATTGATAGTAACGTAAGAACGCTGTTACGTCCCCATATTTAGATTTAAGTTATTTTAGTTCTAAGAAGTAGGGAATGTATCTTCCTTTGTTCTATTATGTCTTTATTCTAACAGACACCTTGTCATTTTTGTAATTTACGACTACTTGAGTCCCTTTGTACACCCCCGCAATTACTTTATAACCCCACCAAGGGAAAAGCGGCCAGTATAACAAGGGATTAGTAGTTCAACCATATTGTAATCAATAGTTATCGTCCGACCACTTAACATCACTGTAAATATTTCCATATTATTTTGTTATTAAATAAATAGGTGTTAAAAGAAAGGTGTTTGTATGTGTATCAAATAACCATACAGTCCACAAACAACAGACGCTAAAGTATTATATGAGGACTGGTTGAAAATGGCAAGTGACCCTGTATAATTAATCTCTACGTTGATTTAAAGTTTAATTATATTATACAGATCGTTTCATAAGCTACCTTTAAGCTGGTTTTATATTTGTCAATTTATTGATCCATTTTTAGAACTTGGGGACTTGACATTAAGTTTTTTTTTAATGTTTTTCCAATTTGAAGTGAAATTTTAAATTAAATTTCTAATTCTCTTCAATTTTAAGCTGGTACGTACTTCGGAACATTTATCAATATCGCTTAATCATCAACTTGGCCAAGTTATAGAAATTGACGATTAGATTGAGATTATTATTAATTATTTTTCTATCAATTTATCTTTAGGTTTTTAATAATAAAATAATTCGTACGTTCTTAACTTTTTTCCATTATAATTTTGTATTATAAATTTTGTTTTCGTATGATTTTATTTGTTTCATTTATTATTCATTGCTTATCTAGATTAATTCTACCACATTTTGTACTTACCAGCCTTATTTCTAATACCTTACCGTGAATTTGAAATAAAAAAAAGTTGTACTTAAGTTTTAAGTAGCTACCGAAACGTAGCTGTATTCTTCGGAATGAGAGTACTTTAGTCTTAAACGATTTTCATATTTCTTGGCCTGCCCTGTAAGCTAATTGACTTTAACACAGTCTAATGGTGAGATTCTACGCATATCTGTAGTACCAGTGAGATGATCTGTAAGTATGTAGGCATCTATAATACACGGTTACAGATTTATAGGTGGCCTTATAGACGTTACAGATATGCATAGACCATTAAGTGTGCCCAGTCTAGGTCTAGATATCAAGCATACATCAACGGTTGGCAGTATTTATTGTGCAACTAATAGAAAACTAATAAAGCAACTAATAAAGAAAATTCCCATTTATTGCATATTTAGTGGAATACACTGTATAAATATGTTTAAATGGTAGATGTTATATCAGATGATATCATCAGATTGGTACTGGGCTCTCGATTATTGACCATTGAATAACAGTATAATTTTGTTGTATATAAAAAAAAAGAGAAATACAACTTTTGTTTGCGTATTTGTACGATGGATAGAATGAAATCGAATCAACGAAAGATATTTACTAAATTAGGAAAAGCTGCATGTTCATTAATGTTTTGTGAAAATCGTTAACATCGTAACACAACAAAAAAAAATGATATAACCTAAAAAACTAACCTCATTTCAACGTAATAACCAACAAAACTGCAATGTGACGTCAACAAATTTCTATAGTAATGGAGATTTACTGTCCTTAACATGAATGAAAGAGATTCTAAACTACGTTTATTTGTGAATTCAAGTTTATTTTATCGATAAGCGTGATGCAGCGGTAAGTTATTACCAAAAACTAGAAGTTGATCAAATTCAATATCTTAACTTGAATCCAAAGTTTGAAGTGTAAAGCGATACCAAATTTTTTGGTTTAAAAATAAAAATTAATCAATAAATTAAAAAAAAATTAAGCCAGCTTTAAAGACTAGGTAGTAGGTACACCAGCGACACTTTCTAATTGTACGACCTACAGCATAAAATAGAGCTTAAATGTGTAGCATGGGTAATAGACGACTTATGCATTCACTGCCGTCTTCGAAATATGTAAACACAGATGTGCGGTCTCGGTGTTTTTTTGTAGTAAATCTACTTTAAATGTAAGGAAGAATGCAGTAAATAAACATAGAAAAAACATTGAATTTCTAAAATAGAGAGAATTTAATACATCAAAGGCGCATACTTATGCCTGCCGACTTACCTCGGTTAGCACAATTCGAATTTTTTCGATTAAAAAATATAAGCATATATGGGTAACGCTGCAGGGAAAACAAAACATGCATTTCTGTCAATAACGAAATTACTACAAATTTCTCTGCATTTAATCAATTAATTGGCGCAACACCCACTTCACGAAAAATGGAAGTAGTAATAATCCTTATTATATATATTGTTTAATATCTTGCATAGAGGCTGTCGCAATTTAGTTAATGTGTTCAGTAATATTGAAAAAAGTGTTTCATTCATAACGGAGATATGCTTTACTGATTTTAGTATAGCTAAATACTTTAAATGTCTTCATGCGATCCATTTTGATAGTTTCATTATTATTTGCATACGTATAAAATGAATAAAAGTAATAAACCCATTGATATTGCTATTTATTATATAATTAACATGCCTTTGGTTTAGTTCCTAGTCGTAGTTCAACTGTAAAATGAAAATACCTCTTAAAACCATTTAATAACACTACAGTTATTCGAAATACTTCAAACATCAAATAAATTTATTCCTACGCAAAGATAACAAATACATAACAGATGCATTCAACTTCGCACATTAATAAATCCAGGCTAAGCTTTTTTAAATTAACCGACCGAGACACCGCACATCTGTGTTTACATACTTCGAAGCGGCCAGTTACTGCATAAATCCGTCTACTATCCACGCTAAAGATATGGGTTCTATTTTACCCTGTAGGTCGTACAATTAGAAAGTGTCGCTAGTGTACATATAAAAAATTCCTTTAAATTGTTCTCATTAATTGGAACATTTTATATTTTTTTCATTATTTGTAAAGCCCTATAAATTTGCTTTTAGAAGATATAGACCCTTCGATTTTGGGTTATAAAGAATTTATTTAAAAATAATCCTTTTTTTTCAGTCATTTTTTATTTGTAGTTGGCCATGAACATTTGATACGTGTCACCAAGTGACACATACTGTAAACTTCTCCTAGACCCCTCACCACAAACTGCACTAAACTGGACGTACGTTTCGATAGCAAAGCTATCATCATCAGCACATATCAGTTAAGTGTATCTGCTCTGGGTCTAGGAGAAGTTTACAGCATTACCAGTACCACAGTTTGGAGTATTTTTGTTATAAGTGACAGATATTATATTCATTACATTTTACTAATTTAGAGCATTTCGCTGGATAGACCAATATCACTGGGCGCCAATGCTTCGCTGTCTCTTTGTTCTGCCCTACACAGCTTGCACTTTGAGTCCCTATCGTACACGCTGATTTTCATAGATGTTCTTTCACAGAAGTATGTTCAGGGTTTAATTTCCAAAGGTGTAATTTCCAACAAGGGCAGGCTTTTGTGAGCAAATATTAGTTCATGTTGAAGGGGATCCAATGTCTTTGATTAAAATCATGAGGATCGATGATGCAAAAAATAACATCAATTCTACAATTCATAGATTTTTTTTGGGCAAATCAAAACAAATTGGTTAGAAAAAGCAGAAAAAAATATTGTTTCAACATATTTAATCTACATACGGTATCTGGTTTATGTTTAGTATAGTATATCGTCAGAAGCCTAGTAGAAGACTTTCCTGGCAATTTACTTACAAGTTTGGATAAGTGTCGTTACATCTACCACATATTTTAGTAATCTTATCATACTGGCCAGAAATAATGAATAGTTTAGCGATTAGTACTTTGTGATATGAACAGTATATCTTTCTCGTATTACCGCCAGATTAAAAAAGAAAATAAAAAAAAACTTCCACCAATGAATAAACAAAAAACACTAATAATAATTACCATCCAACATCTTAACCCTTAACGTTCTCAACTTCCTTCTGTATTCCAGCAGATCGCCATTCCTGAGGATGTAGTATGCGAGTTGCCTGCCCGGTTCTAACCACACTCCAGTCTTGTTATCTTCGTCGGTGAGGAAGAGCCCGTAATCCTTGGCTGTAATAATGAAAAGCTCCAGTTGTCACATTGTATGACGTATGTATGCGCAACGGCCACTTGTTGCGCATTCAAGAGGCCGAAAATCAAATCGGGAATTTACATACGCTAGTGTAGGTAATATATGCAGTTGTTTATACGTGTATAGGTTGTAAGGATATTTTCATCTCATATAGGTGTTCAAATATTTGAATATAGGCATTGAAAATAATATATTAGAATTGTTGTCTTTCCCACTTCACATGGTTCTAGATTACGGCTTAAAGCAGACGCTCACGTGCGTAGTAAAAAGCTTCCAACCACACACAACAAATGTCATGATCTGTGGTTTACTGGCTTTGAATGATAATAGAACCATCCGAAGTGGGAATGAAATGCCTTGTGGCTGTTTATGTGAATGTGCTTTAGATCTATACTATGCCGGATAGAATGTTTGGTAATTTGAAAAAGAAATTGATTGTCTAGAATTTTGTATTGGTTATTGCAAGAAACATGTCCAAATTTAGATAAACTAGACGAATTTTAAAAACATTCTTACAAAAATCACAAAAGTTGAAGTTTTAAAAAAAATGCTTCATTCACTTATTTCTACCCTTGATAAACAAATAAACCATTATTATTTATTGTTATTTTTTGTACCGATTTTGGACTTCAAAAGCCGATTAAGTAGGAGTTACGTAAGATCTAGAACATAGTAAAATCGTAGAGGGAACAATGTGTTTGCATACTGGTTTAGAAGAAGAGTGTGTGATTTTTTTATTCCATTCCAGAAAAATATTTTATTCTATTTATAATATTTTATTATACTCCAAGAATCTACGAACAAAAAGAGTGTTTTTAAAACACGGTATTTGAATGAATTGCATTTAAGATTTGCAGAAATATACACGTTGAATTTACCAGTAAAATAAATTTAAATTTATATGTATTTAGAATATTAATTAACTATTTTGTGACTGAAATATAATTATTGTTATATCTGTATTATCTTATTTTATATACAAATTTCGGAATTTCTATGTGAATAAGATGAATAAACATGTATATCATTACTGCAGAAAGTCAGTAACACGACAAATCTGTATTAACTGTAAGTAGAGTTGGTGATTTGGTACATATAGTTTTTTTACTTTTTTATTACATTTTGCTGAAGATGTTTACCTAATAAAGTATTAGATAGCAGGGGGCAATTGAACAAACGTAAAGATGATCTGTAATGTCCCAGGGAATTGGTGTATGTGTATTGATATTGAAATAATAACAGGTTTAATTCGTATTCCAAATTCCTTTTTATTTAAGATATTTATTGCAACATGTTTCGCCTACATGCCATCTTCAGGCAATAAAACGTCAAGTTTGTTTTACATATAAGATTGATGTGTCAATATTTTTTGTGCATTAAGAGAAACTCTTACGAAACAAAAACTTTGAATCTGCTTAACACTACATTAAAAAGACATAACGTTAATAAACTAAGAAAAAGACAAACACATTAAAACGCGTAATTTAAAAACTTTCAAACTATCACAAATTTAAAAACATATGGAAAACAACAAAACCAAAATGGCCTGAATGCTAGCCAAGGACGCACTAAACGCACTGTTAATCAGATTCAAAGTTTTTATTTCGTAAGAATTTCTCTTAATGCACAAAAAATATTGACACATCAATCTTATATGTAAAACAAACTTGACGTTTTATTGCCTGAAGATGGCATGTAGCCGAAACATGTTGCAATAAATATCTTAAATAAAAAGGAATTTGGAATACGAATTAAACCTGTTATTATTTCAATATCAATAAACGTAAAGATGTTTTAGTTTTTATAACAGAAGAAAATAAGAAGTATGTATAAGAAAAAACGTTCGAAGAAAAGGTTCGAGAAAGATTGAGCTGGTTAGAGCAAAAAGCAGACGTGAAATTACATCGTTTAAAAATAAAGCAATTCAGTTTGAAACCTATAAAGTGTATCTAAAGAAAATACACAGGAAAAGTAATTTCTTAACAAATAATGTATAAATGGTTTTTATTATATATTATTTTTTTGTAAATTTAATCTGTTTCTTGTTACCGATATAGTTTTATTTGTAGTTATAGCTTCATAGAAGATATAATACACAAAAAAGCTTTTATTTTGCTCCTAGAAATCACAACAAAGCGACTATTTAAAATTTAGAACTGTTATCGATCAAAACTGATTTTAAATATTATATGGCTGATATTGACAATAGTATTGAATCAAGTCCTAACAAACTTTGGAAGCTCCATTAATCAAAAATCAAAATGTACACTTATTATTCCTGAAGGTATGATTCATAATGAACAAACTTTATATTCCCCTTTTGGAATAACAAATGCTTTTGCAGACCATTTCACTTCGATGTTTACAATTTAAAGACAGTACAATACATATAATGATTTTTTTAAGAATGTTTTTTTATGTTCTTTTGATTTAGAAGAAGTTCCGGAAAATGATATTCTTGAAGGTTCAAAATGTTTAAAAGGAAAAAAAGACTTTATTTATTTAATTATGCTTGATTAAAACCATCATTTATTTAATTAGATACTCTCCAAAAAGGGTGATACTCCAAACAATTTTTACTTATGCTATTTCTAATTTACCCTTCAGTAATTAGTAATTTACTCTCTAATTTCACGTTTTTTTTTTAATTTTCAATCCTGTAAGTTGTAATTATACAATTAGATTATTACAAAGGGCTTTTTAAAGTAAGGGAAACTTTTTATTAAACAATTTTTTTAGGTACTATATCACTCTCAATCAATTAAGTTTATAGAACCGCCCATTGACAGTGTAAAATACATAATGCATTACTTTAAAAACGGCTTTTTTTATGAAACGAATTGCTAAAAATAGGGAAGCGATTCAAATTAAGTAACGCACTGAATAAGTAAAAATTTTGTTCTATTTTTGGTATTTTTCTTTTAGATGTAATCTCAAAACAGATTTTTAATCCAAAAAAAAAAATTAATAAATTCCGAAAATAATAGTTTGCAAACAAATTTACATGTTACAAAAATCGTCCATAAAAGTGAACTTACTATTTATCAAAATGTTACGTTAGGCAGACGAAGAGAAATTTGGAAATTAGAGCTATAGAGAATATTTAAGACACATTAAAAACAGATATATTTACGCTCCATCCTGGGCTGATCATTTTGTAAAAACGGGACATACCTTTGCTTTGTCCAACGTACATTTATTAAAGAGTAATGTAAATGGGAATTTAGATATGTTTGAATCTATATTTATGAAAAAAAATACGAAAATTACTTAATTAATAATGACATAACTCAAATAAATAACATTTTACTAAAATTTATAAAACCTGTCTCTTAGATGTAAATGTTTTTATCGCATCTACGTGTATTTGTAACATTTGTAGTTTTTTCGTTGGCTCTGTTTTGTTTACTTCAATTTTAATCTGTTGTAGGTCGTGTCTTAGTTTTAGTATATACCGATGATGTGTGCAGTGTACACAGGAAGTGTACATCTATATTAAATTAATAAAACGTATGTGAAAAAAGGTTTTTGTATTTTTTTCTCACAAAAAAATAACTATTTATCAATGCTTCTGCACTTATTTCTATAAGATCAAAATTAAATTACAATTTCTACTACAAATGTTTTCTTACGTAACAAAGACAGGTAAATATGTACGTAGATATAGACGCTCCAAGTATTTCACATTCGAGACACGTTCTCGATAAGGGTAGGTGGAATTGAAGACGGGAAAGAAAATGGACAAACGCAGACATGTATACTATATGTATGTATGTATGTAAAAGTCAGACTCACGTTGTCCCTTTGTAGCTTCCAGACATTTTTCTCTGATGTGTTTGCAGGCGTCGTAAACGGTGGAGGATGAATCGAAGACGATGGTTTTGGTGACGTTACTGTCGACGATGTTAATCTTGAGCGATAGTGCCATATTTGTTCGTGGTGGTGGTGGTCTCTTAATCTATTGGAAAAGCTGAAACAAGAAAAATTAAAGTTTATAGATGTTATAAATTGTTAAAATTTTTGAATTTTTGGCTGGTAGATTTTTTATAAATGGTTGGGTTGTGGTAATTAACTCTCCACTATCAAATTCGTGGTCAGTGAATGTGTACATAATGTCTCGCACTTAGTGGAAAAAAAGTTTTGTATTTTACAGACCAATATAATGCTTTAAAAAAATAACAAATACACACTGTTCTCGGAAAAAAAACACGAAAAGCTGATGTTTTTGTTTTTGACCTTGACCAGTGAGTTTGGAAATGTGAAAAAAGTAGTAAGATTTTTTATTGTAATTTACTTGACCATAATTTGCTTTTATCAGATTTACAATGCGCCTAAGAACTATGATTAACCATATATCTTTAAATGTTTTCTTATTTAGCTATAGCTAAATATACAAAAAGGTAGTGATCTATAACAGTTGCTCATCTATAGATAAAGTCCGTTGTATTGTTCGTTATATTGTTTGTTACTTGTTTTACTGTTTTTTGACATTTTTTAGCACCTTTTGCAAAATGAAATGAAATATATTATTATTATTTATTAGTATTATAAAGAAAGTCCAATATAAACACTATGTAAGAAAAGCTACGATTTTAAGTTCAGAAGATAATCGCGACAAAAAGTTTGTTAAATTACCTTTCCATCGTATTTCAAAAAAAAAAAAAGTTTAAAGAACAACATTTGAACATTTGCTTCACCTCGCGTAACACTGAGAAATCTGTTAGGCAACACGAAAAATAAACCTCATCTCGATGAAGGATCGGGTATTTACAAAATTGATTGTGATAAAGTGTACATTGGGCAAACAAAGTGTTCGATCGGAACTAGGTTTAGGATCACATAGCAAATTATCGCTATGGGAAACTTAAATTCTCCAGTGTTGTGTTTTTTGCTTGTTTTAGAAACCACAAGCATTACTAGACTTTGAAAATAAGTGTCTTAATAATGGATGAAATAAATGCTTTTTGTCATTTTTAAGGGGGTCGGTGCTCATTGTTGTTCACTGGGAAAAATTGTATTCTTTATGTTCCTGTTTTTTTTTTTTTGAAACCGCTTGATCAAATTGATTCGAATTTTCCGTACTTGTTACTTGATATCAAAAGACAATTTATAGCTGAGAATTTAAAAAAAAGAACTCTTGGCAAAGAGGAGTTACAAAACTTTAAAAATATTTTTTCTTTCTCAAATTCTATTCTAACTATTGTCGTTGCTAGTATTTAATTTTCACAATGTTGACACTTATACACAAAAGTATATGTGGTTCAATGTTGTGGTACTGGCGATGTATTGGCGAGTAATTGAAATGTGTATTCACTAATACGGCGATCGAATGCAACTAGATAATTAGCACATTTTAAACTTGGGAAAAAAAATCTGTTAAAAAAATTACAAACAATTTTACATTTAAAAATTAAAGATTTTTTTATTTCAAAGCTATTTTGTAGTAAAATCTGCCTGATGAAGGTTTGTTAAACCGAAACCGGTGGCAGAAATATATGAATTAGGAAATACTACATATTTTATTACATAACCTAATTATGGACCTTCAAACATGTAGTATTTTGTCTTTTCATTCGTCGAAGACACTCTGTTGCTTGAATATTTTAGTTTAAAATAAAATGAACAAATTATATAATAATAGACGCAAGTTGCATGTGATTGCGCTGTCTAATTCAGTAACTTTTGAACCTACACGAATATGGATGAATAACTATTTTAGTAAATCTGTTACAAGTCATTTTAAGGATTTTGTGGATGTTACAGATTTATAATTTTATATTTTCTCAGAATTTCACCGTAAAGAATTACTATTTATGGAAAATCATAAAACGTATTCTCATTGAGAATTCGCGTAAGGCTGTTCGATTTGTACCAGGAGCTATAATGTAGTAATGTATATAATATGTGATATTTTTCTATTTAATTTTCTTCAAGTATTGGGCAAAATTGAACAGCATAAAACATTTAGTGTGTTGTTGTACGTAATATCTTTCTCAAATGAAATCCAAATCTAAACTCTACGAATCTTCGATTGCTTATGCAGTATTTTATACCTAGCGATATGTAATTAAGAATGGTTCCCCAATCATTTTTAATTAACGTTTAAGTATACTCTTTTCGGTTGCATAAATGATCAAGAATTTATTGGGTTTAGATTCGCAATTATTTTGAGAAAGATAGTACATACATACACCTACCCCGTCTAACGTTTTCTGCAAAACGAATAGTCTTCTTGTTCTGGTATGAGGTAATTAGAATCTGTTTACTGTTTTATTGAATAAATTTTATATTTAAACGAATTAAGGTATTTCTGCTAATTACTGTATTTACTTGATTCGATTGCTTCAATTAACGAGAGTGTGTAGGTTCGAATCTTGCGTGAGGGCAAAATTTTTCTTGGATAAAATTATTTCACAGTAATTAGCAGAAATAAATGATTTCACACTGTAAGAAGCTTGTAATCGTTGCAAATTTTATACTTATTTGTAAATTTACACATTTTAGGATGATTATTACCAATTTCTAACATTTTTAATACCACAAATCGGCCAAGAACTGCAACTTCTAACGTTTGCAAATGCTGCAGTCTCAACTTTTCTACATTTATGAGGATTTATGAAATTCTGGAAGCTACGAAAGTGTACAGAATAGTTATATTAGCTACAGATGATTACAGCTCTTACAGGCCTTATATACGGTACAAATGTGCACAGAACCGCACTATTAATGTAATATAAAAAAACTTAACACGCAAAGGGGCAAAATTATGACTATACTGTATAATGATACATTTTTATTACGACCTTCTTTCTAATACTAAAAAAATTTGGTAATTTCTCTTGGTAAAAATCACTTTTTTTTTGATAATTTTCTACACTGAATGGAAAATGTCAAAATGTTAGAAATTTTCGCATAATACAAATATTTTATATGAATATTATAGGAAAATTTCTATTTCTTAGAAAAAAAATCTTTAGCATTGTATTATCAAGAAAACTATTAATATCTCTTCGGAAAAACTTAATTTTTTTTGCAATTTGGAAAATTACAGTCATAAATATTGTTGTCTTGTTATTTTAGAACTATTATGCTGATTACTAGTAGGTGGTATTAATTCATATTAGAAAATCTGTTTGTCGTTCTTTTAATGTTTTAAAGTCTGTTACGCACTATGCTACAATTTGAACATTGAATATCCGAAACAACTTACATGCATGTTGGAATTAATTCAGCATTACCTGTTAAAAACTCACAACAGTCACACACTAAAAAAAATATCTTATTCAAATAAACCTCCTTAACAGCAAAAAAAATATTTTTTGGATATATGTTATCAAGTACCTACGATTTTCTTAAAGGAACTATTTATTTTATCTGAAGTCGGTACAGTTACAGATAAAGTAGTAGTAGATTTACGCCAAAATGGTATCACAAAACTGTAAATCATCACGTCATAATGTTCTAAAGATATAATAGTAAAGTTTTCTGGCCTATAGTAGCAAATACGTTAAATATATTCTACAAGTACAGAAATTGCCGTGAAGATGGCGATTTTCATATTTCACTACACTAACCTTCCATACTCGATATAAGTTTCCTACATGGCAGACATAGTTATCAAATATTTATCAATTACTTGTTAGATTAATATTTCTTAGGAACTATTATCACAGCAGTTGTCCGATTGCATAACTAACGAGCAGTGGTTTTGGATAAGTACCGTAGAGTGGGGCAATTTCGATCGCATGGGGTAAAATCGATCAATCCTGATTTTACGGCAATTATTTAGTCTAGCATCTATGGAAAGGATATAAAAGTTTTGCAACACAGTTATTTAATAAACTTCGTTTATAACATAGATAACTAACTGGCTTTTTAAGTATTGCATTAAAGTTTCCTGTGTTAAAAAAATAATTTCCGATGGAATGACAACGAGTAATATTTCATACAGACGGGAACAAACTACTACTGGGGAATCCCACTAGGACTAAGCGAATTTTCGAAAAGGGATAAGGTGGAAAGAATCAATTGTCATTCATTCTTCACCGTTTCTTTTTTTGACTTTATGAAAGTGTTGAAATAATAAGAGAGTAAGAGGAAAATTAACACCTCATGGGGTAATACCGATCAGTTTGAAAAGTAAAAGAACAAAGAACATTCTCATAGAACAACGTAGAAATATGACATACTCATGTTTCTACGTTGGTTTTATTGAAAATTATGGTGAGAAACTATAAAAAAAAATATGGCCTGGCGGGAGACAGCAATATAACCCCAAATACCTCCAAAGCGCTACCAGGACAGCAAAATAGAGCACTTCATCCATTATGAAAGCATCAGAAAATAATGGGGTGCCATATTCATTACTCTGTAATTGGCGAAAGCTGTTGGGGGATGCGAAGGCATGAATTATTATTATTATTATTATTACTTTAGAATACTTTAAAGAACCGATAGTTTCTAAGGAAGAGAAAAGATGATTTTTGTATTTCTCCAAGTTGACGAAATTTAGGAAATTTCCAAAAACCAAATTATCCAGCTGGTCATAGAAGGGGAAGCTATGTTTTTGAACTGAGAGGGAAGCTAAAATTTTGTTTTAGTTTTAGTTTATTGAATTATTATAGTTTATGTCATTATTTATCTGTTTGCCATTTCTATAATACATATTTTCTGTTATTTCCGTAAGTTTTTTTTTAAATTCAAATTTTTGTTATTGGATTTACCTCGTGTAGCTTTCAAATCGGTTTTTATAAGAAAATAGATGGGTGATTGGAATTGCCCCCTATTATGGGGCAAAACCGATCACGCTTGATGTATTAAAAAAAATAGTGTTTTAATACATTGGGTTAATATATCTGATGGAATGTGTAGCTAAAAGATGTATGATTATATATAATTTTTTTCAATTTTTTTCGATCAATAATAACAATTGCAGCTCAGAAATAGTACTACATAAAACTGATCGGAATTGCACCACTTTACGGTATTAGAAATTTTCATATTTTGTTTGTCTCTTATGCATTAAATTCTAATTAAATACACTCTACCAGGGCATTTACAGTTCGATGATTTTTGTTAGGAAAAAAAAAATCAGAAATACTGAACTTTTCTCTGTAATTTTAAACAAGTAAAACTTCTATGGATTTTATCACTACTTTAGAAATTTTACTTGTGAGTATTCCAAACTACATGAAAAATCTTGGAAAAGTTACCCACATTTCCAAATTTTACTGATGAATATTTCAAGTTACATGAAAAAACTTTACTTATAGTTAGAAATATTACTTCTAAAAATAAAATACATGTGGACGGTTTTATGGGCACAAAATTGCCCCAAAATTGTTTTAGTGTGTGGAAACTAACATTGAAAATCATCAGATAAATACCATTGAGATGGGAAATAATGTAATATTTTCGTCGAATCATGTATACAGGTCCGTTCAAAAGTCAAATAACTCATCCCGGAAAAAAGAGAAAACTCCACGGGATGTATATTGATATTATCGAGTGGAAAATGGTGGAACGGTCGGGCACGCACAATAAAATCTCTTCTCCGCCCCCGGGAAACACACAATCATCCCCGATCGACGTCCCGGCCACCAGATCGCAACACGTCGCGACTTGACGACGCCACGCACGCAACTGAACACCGAGACCACCACACACTACCACTACCGAACGAGTCAATAAACTTTGCAGAAGTGGAACATGTCACGTAATTGAATCATATATACGGCGATGGGGTGGCTCAGACTCCGGCGCGTGACGTGAAGTGGGGAGGCTGGGTTGCTAGGAGACGGTAGCGTCCGAGACGACCGGCGGCGTCCCGACGGTAGTTTCTCGCGGCGGTGGCGGCGACGTCGCGGCCAATCGATAAGGAGGACGCGCGCGGGGGTGGGGAGGGGAGGGGGTGGTGTGGGGCGCCGCGCGGACGGGGTTAGGAGGGCGGAACACGTGCCGGAGTGGCGATAAGTGAGAGTAAAATTTCGAAAACGTCACGTATATAGTGCGGGTCACTCGGGTGCCCTCGAGGCGCCCAACTGGGGCCGGCGAACTTAACGGCCGATAATCTGGCGTATTATAGGGATTCCGCGTGGAAATATGTCCCGATGGGACGTGTGTAAAAACAAGAGTGTATGAGATGCAGGATCCTATCGGGTAAATAGGTGATTTACTGATGTTTCTCGTAAATATACTGAAAAAAAAGTAATGTGAAAGTGAATTTCAGAAAAGATATAACAGTAACACTCTGGAAACTATAACCTCGACACCTGTAGAACTTTATTGAACTATGTTAAAATATCACTGCAACTGAGACCGATACAGTCAAGCTTTTACCGAATATGAGGTTAGAAGAGTCAAAAAAAGAGTCGCTATCTGTCACAATCTTGCGTATGCAAGAGCACCAGCGCACAGCGAGTTGAAATCGCAAAATGTGGAGTTAGGGAAAACTAATCGCTGTATCGTGTTCTACTAGTCAAAACGTCAGTTTTATGTTATAAACTTTTTTTTTGAAACTCGTAATTTATCAATGAATGTCAACAAGTGCAAAGTTATGACTTACTCTCGTAAATGTAAACCCATCATGTACGATTATCATTACGATAATGTTATTTTGGAGCGGAACGATAATAGTTAAGTTGATATGTCGTCCGTGAAAGAAATCGTTGCTGCGACAGTAGTGCTTTTGTTAAAAAGGAAAAGGAATAAAACAAGTAAAAATAAGAAAAGGGAAATATGGGTAAGAGAATGGATACTTCAAAGAAACGAATTGGGTGTCCATAATAAACTTCTACAAGAACTGAGAAATGAAGATCCCCGCAGTTTTGTAAATTTCATGAAACCATAGCAGAAGATGTCCGCGATGACTTCAGAGATTATTTTCTATCTACACAGGTAAAAATTTGAGGGAGTGAAATAGGGAGTCTCCGTTTTGGAAATATTTTGTTCCAAAAAGGAGTTGCCATAGCTAAAAACAGAAAGTATTTCCTCGGTTTTGTACAAAATCTCAACCAAAACGGAGGGATGAAATTTACTCCGCTTTCTAACACGATTTTCAAGGAAGAAATAATCTCCGCTTTCTCTCCGCATCTACACTACCGTATTTAAGCCCTAAATGTGAACAAATATCCCTAACATTGCATTATATTTTCTCCTTCACGGAGGTAATAATTTGTTTACTTAACAGATGTTTCTATTTCTAATACCTCAACACCAAAATGGGAAAGGATACCTCCGATTCGGAACATTTGTTCTCCAAATCGTAACTGTTTCCCTAAACATTTGAAAATTGCAAGTTTGCATAGGGCATGCGCATTTATTAAAACGATATTAGTGCAGCGCATGTGCACAAGTCTGGACGTAGTCACTTTGCAATAGTTCGAGAATGGAGAAGGATATGGCGGAATGCACTGTACCTGAAATTTATAAAATACACATCAGAGTAAAGTACGAAAACCGTAAAAGATGGGTAAGAGTTATGGGAGCAAACGTCACCAGGGCAGATGTAGATAAAACAGGTAAGAACTTGTGCATCCTTATTTAATTTTCAATCTACGTGTACCAATTTTAATTGGCCCCCACTACATTCTAGGTGTTAGCTCCTGAATAAAAGCACGTTTATCTTAGCTGAATCCGTGGTGTTTAACTGTGTCGTGCCTTCAACCCACGGTCGGTACCAAACTCGAAGAAGCGACTATATTATGGATAAATTAAAGCAATTCCAATGACGGCTGCTCTGTGACCGCAGAAGAGGACGTGCTTAGTGTGTCTATCCTAGTAATCATTAGGAATATATCAAAAATAATTCAAGAACTTGAGGTCGACGACATTTTGAATGCATTTTAATGATAAATAATAGAATAAATGCACTGAGCAAGGGTGCTTCTGTCCACATAGAATAGCCCTCATTGATTACTCCAATATGATGTTAAACTTAGCTACTATGGAGCTAGGTAACATAAAAATAGAGTTAAAAACCTTCTCACTAGAGAGATATCTCTTCTCTCTCTGTGGCAGGTATCTTCTTAACGGAAATAAATTCATGTGTAAAGGATGAAATACATTCCGAAACGGAGTTAACGTTTGTTTATTGCGGATGTAATTATTTCCAAGTGGAGTTACTTGCATTAGCAAAGGAGATAATTTTATCTGATACGATAGTAGTATTGCATACATATGGGGGAAACAACATCCGTTATTCATTTTAATAACAGCAGTAGGAGTTAAAATTCTCCATTTCGGAAACTTTTACATTTATTGCAAATAGTAAAACTGCATAAGAGAGACAAATTGGTCCTTAACGGATTAGGTTGCCTCGGTTAAAGATGTTTTTCCCCTATGAAAAGCAAAATTATCTCTGTATTCCATCCGTTTAGTAGCAAAACATTTAACTCCGAAATGGAGGCTCCTTGAACGGATGGTCGCGAGGGAACACCGGAAAAGAGTTAAAACGGTGTTAGATTCAACTCCGTATTTTTATCTGTGTACTGAAGAAGAAGTTTACTGGCAATACCAACACATTTAATTTACTTATTTACTACGTGTTTACAACCACCAACTTACCAGATTGTTTATAGTTTTCGAGCATTCCATGTTTGTAGAAATAAATTTTGATGATTCAAAAAATTCCCATTTACTTTCATAATTATCACTAGTTCCCTGTCCACTTTTTTTTCTTTTTAATGCGTCGCACTTCCTGTGGAAATTGTGTGCGTAGATTATGGATTTTTTTGTATTTCATTTTTAGAAATATTTAGCTCTTTTGATATCGTTTTAATGATGGTTTGTTTTCTATTGCGATTTTTGTAATCCACATTTGATACCTCCAATAATTCGGGATTGGATTCATAAATTGCTATTATTTTTTGGGTCAACTCTTGTCCACGCGAATTTGGCATCTCGTGCAGACACTCTCTTGCGACTGACACGTGCAATCGACCGTCGCAAGCATGCAAACAGTATGAGCAATCAAAAGTTATCTGTTTACACCTACGCAAAATATATTGCTGCAATAACTTGCACCAACAACATCTGTTTACTGCAATATGTTTTTTGAGCAGTTCACACTTGCAAAAATTGTTTGCTGCAATCAATTTGCAGCAAAATGTTTGCTAGTCAGAACATATCTTAAGAGAGGTACCAGCAGTACACACATGCAACTCATGATTCGACAGGCCAGGTAAAGCAAACTGTCAAAGTTATCAAGCAGATCGTGTAATTTACTTCAGGAAAATAGTTTTAGATTTATAAGGTATCTGATACAGTGATGGGCATAATCGAATGAACATTCATTGTTGTAGTTTTTTTTTTTAGGTCCTCATTTCCTTTTGCGTACATTATTTCTGCCAGTTCTTAATATGATGACCTTTTTCTTTAGGTTGTTTGTTTATTACATGACAAAAATACTCCAATGCTCCACTCTGCTGATGATGATAGCTTTGCTATTGAAACGTATTGCTGTGGTTTTGAACTCCGTGACCCATACAACCCTTTTATCGCTGGGGTGTATTTGAAGTTGCATATCATGGTTGTTTAAGTTTTTTTTTAATTAATCCAGTCATTCAAATGCCTATTGTTCGCTTGTGCTGATTTTATGTGTATTCTATTAAATATTGTCATTGTAAAGTTCTACGTCTGCGTTGTACGAATTTTGAGGGAGGGATTTTTATAGGAAAAAAGTAGTGATGAAACGAATACGTGATTTTACACATTCGCGAATGCGAATATTAACTTTTTAACTTTACTAGCGTCATCTATTAGTTTTCAGTTTACAACTATACGAACACTTGCATTAAGCACAGGCAGAGAATTAAATTTCTCCATCACCGCAGCGAAACTAGTCAAGTACAATCGAATCATTTCGACTTTTTCTTGTCAATTCAAGTTTAGTTTTGAGATTACTGATGGTTATTCTAATGTAAACTGCAAATTTGTGCTCAAAAGGTTGGTTTAGGATTTCAATGAATTTAAACACTAGTTTTTTTTTTTCTAAATTATCCATCTTAACAGGTAAAAGTTACCTGTTAAAATGGATAATTCGATATTCGCAATATTCGCATAATTATTGCGAATGCGATTATTCAAAAACATGCGAATATTCGTTACATCACTAGAAAAAAGGATTGTAGGGTTTTGTTAAGGTCTTCCTTGTTCGACTATTGATGTATACAGATGTATTTCTTAAATTATTGTTGCCATTTTATTATTCATTTTGTATTGTAAAATTTTAACATTCTTCTATAATATAGTCAATCAAGGAATCATTATTGTAATAATTGTTAATGTATTAAAGCGTACACTTGGTAGATATACGATCATTTATTATTTTTTTATTTAGGAAGATTTATTTTAGTTTTTTTCTCATTTATATTTAGAGTTAATTTTTCTGTTAATCTATTTTGCTGTATCATTTCCATTTTTCATCACCTCGTTTGAGTAGAAGCATTTTTCTAGCATTTAGTTTTTTTTTTCATTTTTGTAAGTTTCTAATATTTGTCCACGCTTAGATTATTTTAATTTGTGAAACCACGTGGATAGAAATTCAAAGGTTTTGTATATTGAATAATCTTCCTGAACAAATAAACTCTTCCTTTTGTGCTTTGCATAAGAAATAGCATTGTCCTATTTTAAGTTAGAGTCTAGTGCAGTTTTTATTTTAGGCCAGAACCTTCAGTTCAGGGTTTTTTTCTGCACAATTGTATTTTAGCCCGTTTTGTTTAATGGCGTCACTGGGTTAAAAAATTCTGTTCTTTTATTTTATATTAAACCTTTAGAATTTTTCGTGTAATTAAGAAAGTCTGATTTCATTTACTCACAATTTACTTTTCGTGGTCAAATAAAAGTTTTAATTCGCGAGGGTAACTCTGGGATTAATAGTTTTTTTTTATTTAATATCTTTTCCGTAGAGCTAGCTAATATTTTTTTTCTTTTTTATTTTAGAACCATTTTAGCATTTTTTTATTTAATTATTGGAAGTTTTGGATTGGTGGTATTATGGAATAAATAGTACCAGAACCAGAAAATACGTTCTTTCCAATCCTTTTATCAATAAAAATATTATTGTCGACCGGTTTCGGCTTATGCCATCCTCTAGATACAATACGTCAGTAAGAATTTAATTTAAATTTATTTTTACTAATAAATGGATTGGAAAGAACGTTTTTTCTGGCTTTGTTACTATATTTTTAATTATTTCAATTAATACACAGCGGTACGTCCAGTTGATGGTAATTTGTGGTGAGGGGTCTAGAAGAAGTTTGTTTATCACATGCTTATATTTCGCTTCAAACTGCAATTTCTTCATATTCAAATTTAATTTATCGTACACATAAATCATTCATAATCAAATTATTCCATGATCGCCAATAATCGAATGATATCTTTTCATCACTACTCTAGTATAGTCGAGAACTGAATAGCCTTACACACCGCAATAAAGTGACTTTGCTGTGGTCGAAGGAAACGAGAAAGCCGATGAATTAGCGAGAAAGAAATTATCCGCTTCTTATTGTGGTGATTTATTTGAATTTGTAAATTTTGAAAAAAAAAAAGATTTTTCAAGATCTCTTTTGCTTCAGGGCTCGTGCTTCGAATTTTCTTTTCGATAAGCAACTCCCGCGAACAGTAAGTGCAATTGATTGCCTAATTGTTGTTATTGTAAGTTGGTCAGTTGATCAACTGTTCGAAACGATAGTGAAGTAGTACAGTAGCTTTTGCTATTCCAAGAGAATCAAAACTCAGAAAAGATCCAACAAAATAAAAGTATTATATTAAATAATAAATAGTACTAGGCAAAAGAATAATAAAATCAACACGATCGACACGTTGTCTTTAACGAAGAAAAAATATCTGTGTGCAAGTGGATTCTTAACCTAATCGGTTATTTATTTTATTTATGTTTATTTGGTGTTTTGATATTCCTAACTGTCTCTTTTCTTTATTTTTAAATCATAAATACATTACATGCACATCTATAACGATTGCTCGGCGGTAACTAACGATTTTCGTTACATCTCCATGGTTCACTACATCCGAAGTTTGACTGTATTATAATATATAGACTTTTTAAATAAAAAAAAAAAGTTTTTCGAGAAGAAAAATTTAAATAGCTTCTAATAAAGTCCTGCTTTCATCAGCATTCCAAATTGACGTCGATTAACCACTAACATACACTACCAACTATCCAAATACAAACAATAAAGGAATTATGAAATCCCATGATTAATGTAAGCAATCTCTCGTCTGCGGAATACGACACATCAGCGACAGACCAAAAATTACCAAGACATGATGCATGCTTCCACATCTCGAATAGGTCATTTTCTCTCTTGTATAATTGGAATTGTTGGGTCACATCAGCTCCCTTTTATATTAAAATAAGGTTGGCCGTTACAACGCTGGTCCGTCGGTCAGGGGATTTTTAATGGGCGCCAAAGAATTCCCAGCCAAGGGGATACCAAAAGCGAATGAAATGAATTAGACGGATATGTAAAATATTCTGCATTTTATTTTAATTCTCAGGACGGACGGGCATTTATTAAATTTAACCGAATGGATATCAAAAAGCCGAGACATCTCGAATGTAATTTTCTCTTTTATTTATTTTTTTTTTTTTTGGAGGATTGCCGATTTTTTTTTTAATGTTTTTAAATTTGTAAACCAAGGTTAACAATATTATGCGAGCGTACGTTTAGTGATGTGGAAATAATTTTGGTGTTTTGAAATTATTTTTAAATCGTTTATTTACGATAATATCAAAATCTACATCGAAAATGTTTTGAACATTTAAATTTTAATTATTTTACATTTTCAAGTAATCCTAACTCTTTAACAATTATAGCATTAGTAAAAAATGAGGTCATTTTATGAATTTCTCATCATATTTATCCCAATTCTTGTAACATACATATCTTTAAATCTATATACTGAAATCATTTCATATTTTTTCTTGCTTCCCAACGATCTTATAAATGTTTGCAATGAATCAATTTAATTATTAGTTCAGTCACGTTCAATCGACAACACACAGCTTACCAAAGACTAAGTTGCGTTTTAAGGAATTAAGAGGCTGCCCAGATCATTATAAACTGTCATGCAAACATTTTTCCGTGTATTCAATATATGTATTGATATATTATTACTACGAATTACAAAATTTCTGCCCGAATTATAATTTCCTATTCACATAATTTTTTGTATATGACATATCTTAATTGACAAATCAACATAATTTCTTTTTATCAAAACAAAAGAATAACAACAACAAATATGTTCGTTGGGTGAGTTCACTTACTAGATAACATCGAATTGTTAAAATAATTCATGCCAAATTTCATTCATTTCCCCTGTTTCTAAAATTGCTGAAAAGTCATGGACTTTAACTATGGGATTTTATTGTGCAAATGGACCGTCCACGCTATTGTTCCCCATCCTTTTTCTCATCAAAAACACATGCATTAGATTCTCAAATAAAACCACTGCTGTAATTAAACCTGAATCTTCATAAGAATCATGTGAACTCACTTACTATTAAAAATCAAACTATACCACAGCATTTATTCTTCGAAATAAAATATAATAAACTTTTCCAATAAAATTTTAAATTTAATTTTTGTTCCCCAATTTGTAGATGAACATAATTAACTTTAAATTATAAACTATTTTGTTTTTTCAGCAGACTTCGTTACCATTTATATCTTTTTATTTTTCCAAGCCATAACATTCATTCTGCTTGTTGCATCGATCTCCCAAATAATAATTTTCTAACTTTCCTTTCGTGATGTGTTGTGTGCTTCTTGATTAATTTTATAGGTAATTTTGAGTTTTCTTTCTTGTAAAAAAAAAATGGGTAAGTTTTCGTTTTTTTATTAAGCAATTCAAGGAAGTATGTATGCAATTCTTTATCTATTATACTTTACGTTTTAATAAGTCATTATCAATTTGTTCATTGTCATCTTCCCCATTCCGTACAAAGTGTTCCTAATCCCGCCTTATTTGACCCCATTTTCACTGTCCAGCTCGGTATCATTCCTCTATACTATTAATATTTGCCTCTTCATCATTTACAATGTCATCGCCATGTTCCCATTTAACTGTGCTTCTAAATTAATGTTACCCATGCCTTCCTTATTTTCATTCATACATTAGTAGAATTTGTCAGAGCGCTAATTCTTTGGAACGAACGTTTATCAACATTTCGCAAATCGATTAACGAAATGATGTGGTCTCCCAGCAGACTTCGCAATCGGAAATTCTGCTGCAGTGAGATTCCTGACAATAAAAACTGCGTCAATTGTTTATCATTCCAATTGACATTTTAAGGGTATTCTAGCCGGGATTCTTCGTAGAAAATTTTATAGAAATTCTCGACAATTTTACAGGTAAAAGTAAGGATTTAATTATTCAAGAGTAATATCGATACTTTTTTAGGTAAATACTTCGTGGAACTTTGATATTTTTGATAGTGTGGCGTAAAAATCTCAGTTAAGAGTTCAATATCAACCGTCGTCTTTCGTGGCCACAGGCAGAATGAGGATTTAAACTAAAATTACCGGTAATCAGCCTTCGATATCAGGCAAGCCAACATTAATTTTGAATAAGTACCAGTAACTGACATTAAGATACCGTTATCTACTCCAGGAATACAGCAAAAGTTACCAAATAGACATCCCGAAGAATGAAAAAATCTTTCCGAGCAAAATAGAATAAAAACATAAAACTGTACATGGAGATGTAAGATATTTCAAGTATTTTATGATCTGATACTGTATGTATGCTTCCTAATTTGCGGCTTCATTTAGATATATCGCGTTCATATTCACTGCATTTATTTAAAAATAATTATCTATAATGTTTAGTAAGAATTGAAAGGGTTTTGCGTAAGGGTTAATTTAGTATAAGCAAAGATATAGGCTGCTATTTAAAAAATTCAAGTTAATTAAAATTAAGCAAATCTTCAGGACTAAAGTGGACACCTATATATATATATATATATAATTTGATGATGTTTTGTTCGTAGCCGTTAATTATGTATAGTTATTCCTTTTTTTCCTTCGTGAGGGTAACAAAACTATTTTAAATCAAACTTAAGTTTGATTTAAAATAGTTTTGTTAACAGTTTGTAAAATTGTTTAGAAATGTAATTATTAAATATGTTTTTAAAATGTTTGTGAATGTCCCTAGATATATAATTTAAAAAAAAAAAAAAAAAACAAGTTAAATTATAAAATATACATTTCTGAAGAAGACAAGAAAAATAAAGATTGTCGAAACGTAAAAAATGAGTAACTTTTTAAGTCATCAGTATAAATTAGCCGCTACCCTCACGAAGGAAAAAAAGGAATAACTATATATATATATAATTATATCGATTTTAATTTCACTGTTGTGCTGCCTTAACCGAAGGCTTATAGCAAGGCAATGTTGTTATTACAGACAAAGATACAGTAGCTTATATAACGTAATGTTATTTTTTTTCGTAGAATTTAAAAATGGAATAATATACAGGGTGTCCTATATGTTATTCCAGTTTTCCTACTTTTGGAACAGCTTGTATAATCAAAAGTGTTTTTGAGTTATGCAGCATTAAATTCTATAAAACGTTTGTATAAGAGGCGTTTTTCTAAAATCAATGATACAGCTATAAGAAAAACCCAGTCGAACCCAGGACGAATATGAAAAAGGATTATAAGAATTGTGACACTAATAAAAGGAATAACACATTTCGAATACCACAGCAAAGCAGCGATAAAGCAAGCCAAGTGAATGGAAGTTGGATGTTTAAGAAAGCGAATCATAAGAGAATCTGGAGCAATTAATGAAGATGAAGGCATAGGAAAGGAAAGAAATAGTTTTATGCAAGAATAATAATTGATGTAGGAGGTACTTACTGATACAATTATTAAATAAAAACCTCTTTTTGATTGATTGGAGATTATTTGACGCAAACTGAAATCAGTTAAGATTTCGAAACTATCGACAAAGAATTCTAATTAAATCAGCAAACCTCATATGAAAAGCGTATCAAAGCAAAAGAAAGAATAAACAGTTTAGGGCTTACAAATACAAACTTTGCCATTTCACCTTCGTATAACGACAAAAACTCAGAAGAGAATGTGATCCATACACGAAAACGTTCCAAGAGCGTATAGCCACCTCCTGCCTTTCACGAAATATATCCATTTATATCCTGAAAGCAACCTTGAGCCTTTGTTTCATTCGTTATGTGGCTTTGCACTGTAATATTTATTCATAGCTATATAGGCGAATGAAACTACGTTCATCACAACACTAATTGTGACACTAATAAAAAGAATAAAGCATTTCGGATACCATAGCAAAACATAGATAAAGCAAACCAAGTGAATGGAAGTTGGATGTTTAAGAAAGCGTATCGTAAGAGAATATGGAGCAATTAATGAAGATGAAGGCATAAGCAAGAAACAGTTTTCTGTAAAAATAATTGATGTAAGTCCTTACTGATACAATTATAAAATAACAACCTATTTTTGATTGATTGGAGATTATTTGATGCAAACTAAAATCAGTTAAGATTTCGAAACTATCGACAAATAATTCTAATTAACTCAGCAAACCTCATATGAAAAGCTTATCAAAGCAAAAGAAAGAATAAACAGTTTAGGGCTTACAAATACAAACTTTGCCATTTCACCTTCGTATAAGGACAAAAACTCAGAGAAGAGAATGTGATCCATACACGAAAACGTTCCAAGAGCGTATAGAACATTAGGGGACATCTATCAATGAACAAACGCAACAGTTCCCACTGGCCATGCACACAGACCATCGATTCCTCCCCCTTTTACTATATACACACCGCTACGAACTACATCAGCTGATAACCCCGAATCGTAACTCCATTCCTGCTCGGTGAAAAGCCACCGGTTAATCAATAACGATGCCCACACGAACGATCATGTTGCCGTATAGCAAGAGCCTATTATACTGACCGTTTAGTTTATATTCTCGCGAGTTTTCCCCCGGAATTAATTACGAAATAGTAAAAGATACTCACGTGATTATGGATTGAATCTTCATAGTATACAGACGGTGGAAATTAAGCAGCGTATCTGATGATAATGCGGTTGATGGTTACTTCTGCAAAGCATCGAAACTTCTTTCGATGCCGAGACGTAGATCCGCAAGAGATGTGCACCTCGTAGCCTCGCCGAAGCAACTGAAGATACGGGGTGCGTGCGTCAAGTTTTAAACCGGCATGGATCGAGGATGAGACGCGCAGACGCAGAAACGATTGAAAAGAAGCGACCGATCGTGGCGGACAGACGTACGAGAATGAAACGAGAAGGAGCTTCACGCCAGGGCGAAACACCCTCTCTCCACTTCCAGTGGACGCGATTGGTGGATGCGACGTGGTGGGGGGTGGCAGTTATGCGAGAAATGAGCCAACGACGGCCAGGGGAATCCGCTGGCGCCAAACTGTCGCCACACTCAAACTATCCATTACAAACTAGCGCGGATACTAGCGTTCTATATGGATCGCATATATAAGTTTAATTCTTTTTCGCAGGAGGGAGGGGGCGGTCCCAGAATGCTCCCTGGTGGATCGTTACGAGGCGGGGGAGGCGGTGGGAACCGGAAGATATAAATCCTTCATTTTTCGTTTTTATTTTTTTCCCGCTTCTGATTTTGGGGAGAAGATTTTCAAAGCAAAAGAGGAGTTTTTACCGATATAAGTCATTAATAATTCCTTCGTCCCCTTTTCGAAGGAGTAAACCATAAAAAAAGGGGGCGAGGTCGAGATAAACAACATCACGAACCCGCCCACTTTGAAATTTGCAAAGTGATGTTTAACCAAATTCGGATACTTTCACTGAAAACTTATCGGCAACGCGGAAATAGCTATGGACGTTCTATATTTAAAAAGGAGAGAGTAGTTTCCGATACGCCAGCAAATTCCAAGTAAATCGATGATGGGAACCGTACAAGATGTTAGATTCAATAACGAATGAGTAAGTGGGAGAGTAGTACATAAAAGGGTACTGTAGAAAATATGCCAAAGATCGGAGAAAACGATAAAATTCGATTTTGTAAAATTTGACCTTGGCATTCCAAAGCTTCTTTGTTAATCTCTAAACTAAATTCATGGGTAGAGATCGGATTATATGCAAAGAAAAACTGGAATATATGCGCATATACATGCATCGATTTTTGAGAAAATATGCATAAACCTGGGGCATATATGCAAAAAAATGCGACAATATGCAAATTTTTACATAAAATAAATAAGAGCAGAAATTTAAACATTAACTTTATTGCACAAAATTTTTTCACAACATATTTCTAAAACAATTTATAATTAAATGTTTTTCAAAATTGTGTAAAAAAAAGAAAGTTTTGCCTTCTATCAGAATACATATGTTTCGAAATAGAAAAGCTTCTTTAAACATCCACAGACGTAATTGGTGCATTTTTTAACTCTGCAATACATTCTAAACTAAAATTAAAGTCGAAATCATTTATTGTTTCACCTTCCAAAATTTTCTTAACTTTCTTCAATTTCAAATACCCCGCATTTTTATTTATCACTTTTTTAAATTTACTGTATATAGAATTACCTATTGTACCCTTAACCTTCTTACATAGCATATCAAATTCGTCTACTATATTTTGACTGATTCCGAGAGCGACATCCCTTGCGTTTCTAGTTTACGAATGGAACTTGAACAAAGCTATAAATTTTACTTAATATACAAAAGATTTTGTAGCAATTCTGTTGATGTTACTATCTTTTACAGTTTTCTAGAGCAATGCCAGTCAGCAGTGATTTCAAGAATTTACATTTTTATTCCTTCAAAATTATCGGCGAAAAAAATTGCAGCCTCTAACCATGTACCCCATCTCGTAATAATCGGTTCAGGAAGCAACTTAACATCGGGAAGTCGCTCCTTATAAAATTGGATTCGTAAAGGTGCTTTTAAAAATACATTTTTGAAATTGCTAATTAAATCATTAATCAAAGGGAATGATTCCTAATGTCTTCGGCTACACGATTGAACCATGATAACATGTATGATAATGTATATAATTTTTTTAAATTTGCGCGGCTTTTATCATGTATGGTGCAGCGTCGGACAACATTAGTAACAATTTTTCACAAGGTATACTTCCAGGTAAAAAGAAATTTGATAAAACTTCTTGAACGAATTAGGCAATTGTAACATTATTTGTTTTTTGAAGTTCTTTACAATAAATTAAATATGATTTACCTACAATATCTTCATGAAGAATTCCTATTAACAAATGGGCAATATAACGGCCACACTTATCCGTACTTTCATCTACCATGATATAAATAAAATTATTCCCTACCAATTGTTGAATTTCTGCTATTGTTTGCTGGTAACAAGATGTGACATAATTTTTTGGTAAGGTATATTATGTTTGCAATATTTTTGCAGAAATGATTTCAAATTAACATTGTTTAATCTTACTAATGGTATGTTAGATGAAATTAATGCGTTACACAGATCCTTATTATATTCTTCTTGTTCTGAGTTTCGTAAAGTTAATGCTACACATTGACGTATAGATTGCTGCACACATGCGGATCGCTTTAGTTTTTCACATTTTCCAATATGTGATGGAGTTTTAACGTGTTGATCAATCAGGTATTTTCTCTACCTGACACTTGACACCTACAACAACAATTGTCATTTTATATCAAAAGTTAAAGAATTTAAAAACAATTGTAAAGCTTTTAGTAAAATTAAACTTACCAGTTTACGGCAGGCTCGACAAAATATTTTGTCGCCATCCTTTACCAGTTCAGGATATGGCTTAATCCATAAAGAAATTTGTTCGCTATACTCATTGTATGTACGCACAGTATTTAAAAACGTAACACAATTGCATGCTGTTTCGCTCAAAGATATTCAATGAATGAATAGTTTATTTGGGAATTAATAATAATAAAACGTATTTACCACATCCCTTCTGCTAGGCGAAATTAAACACGTGCAGTTCTTGGAAAAAAGTATTAGAGGAACCAATGTAAATGATTTATCGTTTTGAGAATTGTCGGTTGTCGATCTATATTAGGAATTACTAGGCATTTTCACTAATAGAAAGGGTAAGAAAAAGCTTAAATATGCAATATATGCAACTTTTGTAAAAATATGCATAGAAATGCCTAAATATGCAATATATGCAATCACTAATTAGCGCTACTTAACTTCAATTAGTGTAATACGTCTACATATAGACTATAATTAAAGATATGCAAAAAATAAAATATATGCACTTTGCATATAATCCGGTCTCTAGTCATAGGTATTAGGGGTAATATAAACGAGTGAATATTATCATATTTATGGATTCATAATATTAATGTCAATACGAGATCGGGTAGTTTCAGTGCAGCGCATTGGTGTACCGTAGAGTTCGGGGTCCTGGGATCATTGCTATTTATACATTTTATAAATGATCTTCCTAAACGCATAACCTGTGAATTAGTTTTATCTATAACTGTTAATTCAAGCGAGTCGGGGATTCCCGTCCGACTGCAGAGTCTATCGGGACAAGGCTGGTTGAACCGATTCATATCAAGCAGTTGCTAAATACGGTAAGGCTTAACACGAGTATACATGCACTAGGTTCATTTACCTAATCGGAAAAAGTTAAGACTTTTTCTTATCTTTGAACTCGCACATTTGCACACATTTTTTTATAGTATTAGCGTTACGCAGCGGTTACATGCATATGTAAGTAAAACCGCCGCGGGATCAAAGACTTTTTTGTATATGATAATATGCAGTGTGTCTCACATCTATTTTCCCACGCATTTATTCGGAAACTAATAGAGATAAAAAGTTGCAGTAAAATCCAGTGGAAATGAGATGACATTGTACATCAAATTCTGCCATTATATATAACACACCCCATATAAATAGCCTTTTACCCCCATCTCCCACTTTATTTTTTTTTAAATTGCACCCTTAATATTTTTCGCAAGTTATCGGTAGCTACCAGGCTTACAAATACAGTCATATGTATTTTTTTTATTATTATTATACGAAATGTTCTCAAAATGTAGTTCCGAAAAATGTATGCAGTGAGCAAGGTTTCTTAAGAGAGAGCATAAATGCTGGACTGAAATGTGCCGCTCCCATGTAATATAATTTGGCATCCCTTCTAATGTCAAACCGACCCATATGATTACAATAACAATGACAGTAACGCCAATGAACAAATACCAATTGTGCAATATGACAGAAACAGAAAGTAATTTTGATAACATAAGAAGAACAATAAGTCTCAAACACGCGTTATTATTGATTATTATAAGTATGATATACCAAAATCATCTACTTATTCTATTTTGAGAACTAAAAAACAATATTTGCATGTTGGTTTATGATAAAAAACACATTGATATGCCTCGACAACTTTAGAACTTGTTGTTTTAGTTTAACACAGTTTATGCACAGGTAGATGGGGTGGTGTTAGGAGTTGTTTACAAATCAACGCCACGTCGATAATATCCTTTTCTAAATGCGTACAGCGCTATCACTTCAACACAATTAATAATTTGATTGCAATAACCAATGAGAAGTTTATCGAAATTTTCCTTATAAAGATTCTACCCCCTGTGTACAACGACCAAATGAAATCTTATAGATATAACCCACTTTCGAATATGAAATTATCAAATTGAATAAAATATAAAGTTAATAATTGAAAAAAAATATATATTAACAATATTTTGTTTGAATGAATTAAAAATATTTTGTTATTTTAACTAACTCATAATTCACGTCTTTTGAAAAACATTCTTCATCACTTTAAAAAAATATATATATGTAATTCTATTAATGTAACTAGATTACATGTCTTGTAATGTTTGTAGAGTTAACAAAAATTTTAGTTAATCTTACAAGAAAAACGTATAACGAAGGCAACCATATCATTTTATTAATTTAACAAAGCCAATGGGTTCACGTGTATAGCAGTTTTCTTCCATATAATAGCAAATACGTCAAATATATGTATGTATTTTAGAAATAATAATATATCTTTATTTCATAATACCATACAGTATGAAACACGTCATAGGAAACTGAAACTGACAGTACAGTACGCACTGGACAAACTGACATAGAAATTGCTATTACAGGCTTAAGACTTCAAAAAGAAATCATTTGAGTTGTATAAATATTTTCGAATAAGCATATCTTTTACGCTTTTTTGAAAGATTTTAAGTTTATATTTCTTAAGTTCATAAGGTATGCTGTTATAAATTTTTAAGACTTGGGTCATTACACTTTTATGGATACGTGCATACGTAGTCTGTGGTATACGAAGGGTCGCTTTTTGATACTCACGAGTAAGTATTATACTTGTGACTAATTTCATAGCCGGCAATGAGTTCTTTATAATGTTTTTTCGCGAAACACGCACACTCATATACATATAATCCAAGTAAGGTATGTATACAGTTGTCTATAAACATTCTCTTACATGAATCTCTTTTTTTTTAGATGGAATGCTTCTAAGGCACGACTTCTGGAGGACGAAGATCCTTTCAGCATCCACAGAATTTCCCCAGAAAATGATACCGTACGATAGGCGCGACCCTGCATAAGCATGGTAGGCCGTATTCCAGAACTTTTTAGCGAGCAGGTCGATGTGATCTTTCCAGGATAATGCATTATCAAGTAGCAGTCCCAAAAACTTAGCATTATTTGTTGAAGTTATTTGATTATCCGCGAAGCTTATTGAGAGGTTATTTTCCTTTTTTAATGAGAATTTTATCATATTAGTTTTGTTTACATTAAGTCTTAGGTTATTTTCACGAAACCAGCTGTTTGCTTTATCTAGATCATCTAGAGTCTCATCTTCCATTATTGATGTGTCATCAGCATACATAGTAAGAAAGTGCGATGGTATTTCCGGTCAAGGTCATTCATGTATAAGATAAAAAGAAATGCACCTAATATTGAACCTTGCAAGATACCTTTTCGATTTTCCAGCCATTGTGACCGATAGGTTTCTCCATCGCAATTCACTTGTACACATTACAATCTATTTATCAGATAAGACTTTAATAATTTGTGTACTGTTCCTCTAAAACCCATTCTTTCCAGTTTTTTAAGTAGAATATTATGATCTACGCTATCGAAGGCTTTTGATAAGTCTAGGAAAACTCCCACTCCCACAAATCGCATTGAAGATGGCGGTTATTATATTTTACACCAGTAATGACACAATGGTCATAAAGCACAACAGTCGAAGTTATAAAATATTAGTCTAGTGTATCTACGAGTCAAACCTTCAATGGAAGCTGCGAACATGAAAGCAGGAATTGAGGGCCTCAGTGCAATAATTATCCACGTGCAAAAAGTCTAGTTTTGAGAGAAGGGAAAAATCCTACGGTTTAGAAACTTGTTTGGTGCAAAAAACGAGCCCTACGGAACTTTTAAGTAAAGTGCATTCCATAACTGTATTCTATTGTTATTACACGAAACTGTACAGTGTATATCCAGGAGCCATTTTCCATTTAAAACTCAATTTAACAAAAAGTGGCATATGGCTCATTGTTTCACCCAGCCTCTCAATTGGTGGCACGCAGTGGCAGTGATGTCAATAAAACTGCCATTTTTTGAGGATTTTAAATATATCCCGTCTTACATATATTTTCCGCTTTATATTATGAATATGAGGTGATATACTGCTATGGTTAGATAACCCATTTTTATAGAGTGTATTGTGTTTAAGTTGCATATTTTTGGTGCTTTGTTTACTCCGTTCGTTTGAATTCAATGTACCGAGAATTTTCACATTTTTTGTTTTGTATAAATTTTAGTTAAAGAGTTAATTGTATGATTTAATTATTTAAGTGTTAAGTTTTTTTAGATAATTCCACTCATGAATTTGTCTAGTGGTCGCTTGTGCTGTTTTAATGCGGATTCTATTCAATATTGTCGTTGAATTGTTTTACGTCTGCGTTGTACGATTTTGAGAGAGGGATTTTTGTACGAATAACAATTGTAGAGTTTTGTTAAGGAGTTCCTTGTTCGACTATTGACGTGAGTAGACGTATTTTTGTATATCTTTGTTGCCATTTTGTATTTCATTTTTGTTTGTTTTACATCTGCGTTGTACGATTTTGAGAGAGGGATTTTTGTACGAATAACACTTGTAGAGTTTTGTTAAGGAGTTCCTTGTTCGACTATTGACGTGAGTAGACGTATTTTTGTATATCTTTGTTGCCATTTTGCATTTCATTTTGATATTGTAAATTTCGCATTAATTTTCTTTTATATAGCCAATCAAGAAACTCTTTTTGTGATAATTGTTAATATATTAACGTGTACACGTAGTAGATATAAGATCAGAATCAGCAATACGTAAAATACCATGGCATAAAATGTCCGCGTAGCTTGCTGTAACAATAGAACATTATTAACTGAAAAGCAATTCTGTTTTGGTTCAACATAATTTTCTTGTTTAACACAGCAGAAATTGTTATTTCGACCTAACAGATAACATTCATTCGTTTTAAAAAAACTTAAAATGTTTATTTAATCTAACAACTTTTGCTTTCCATTTTGATTAATTCCTTTGGTAGATTTAACATGAAATAATTGTTTATATTACCCCAAATACTTACTGGCCTAATAACATTGAGTGTTTAAAATGAAATAATGCTAAAAATATTGTAAAATCCACATAATTATTTTGTTACTTTAACAAACATTTTTGTTTGCCTGTATTTAAATATTTTTTTTTGTTGGATTAATCTCTATTTTTTTGTTAATTTAACATATCTTCTTGTCTCAGTGCATCAAAGCATTTATAACTTTATAAATAAGCATTCTTCTATTGAACAATTATAACGTTGTATCAAGAAGTCATTTTATTCCGTTGCTTATTATGCAACAATACTACCAGCTATGCAATTTCGGTTGCCTATATTGATTAGCCACGTCATCACACCGATACTTATTGGCGGCTTTGTATTTTCGATCGACTTTACTCGACCTTTCACTTAAAGGAGATGGCGGAAAACGGCGTGTTTTCACCGCGTCCATTCTTTGTTCCATCCTTAAACGCGACAAAAAGCGTCTCTCCTCAAAGGACATCGCCTCAACCCCAGTCATCAGGCCGGCCTATAGAATCGGTACCGTAAATATGGGACTACCGCGAGCGTACCAACGGAACAATAGCACCGCGACGCCAACAGGAAAGACGCAGAAGGCCCCGCCGCCTCGCCGACACGACAGGATAGATAGCAGGGAAGCTGTGACAGTGTCAGATCGGAAGCCGCCTGCCGGGCGCCGAAGTCAGCCCCCCTCGCCTCTCTGCACCTCGTCCTACTATACCCCTATCTCGATTATCCCGCGCGTATTTTGCCAGTCGCGGCGTAATGCTCCGTAGTATAGTTTGGGAAGCTGTATTGATGGAGGGGGGGAGTTATCAGGGTAAGTGTGAGAAGAGTAGGGGAAGGATACTGACTGGGTTTCTTTAGTCTTTCTTTTTATTGTTTTCTTTTTTTTCTTAAAGGCGCGGGAGGAGATGTTATGTAACCGAGTTGTATTTGCCGGGTTTGTAGAACTATTTACTATGAAATATTTTGCGAATTCTGGTGGAAAGGGTAAAGGCATTATGGAGCTGTCAAAGTTCTAAGAATAATTTATGAATTAATTAACGACGCATGGCTTAAAATCTGAAGCCAAGTTTTTGAAGTAATAAAATAGATTAAGAAAAACTCATTGCATCGACCGCCATATTCATATTTTTTTACTTAAGGTTATCTTAGATAAGGAAAATCTTAAGTTAGGTCTGTAGCTACGCTAAGGATACCTTAGAAAAAAACACTTGATAAAAATTGAGGTATTTGACACATGTTTTATCATTTTGAATGCCAATAATCATTTATTAAATTAACGGGATGCATAGAGGATTTTTAATAAAGGATTGCTCGCATAATATTTTTCTTAATAACAAATATAAACTTTTGTTCTTTAATCTGCCTTTTCTTTGCAGATACCTATCCTTTTACGTTTGATAATGTTCAAAGATATTTCTCTTCTTATTAACCATTGAGTAGTTTATTTACATTATTTTTACCAATAGTAAGTAGGTAGCCGAGAAAGCTGCACGTAATGTATCTTCTAAACCGATAACTTGTATAGTAGTAGACTTTTCTTTCTTCTAAAACTCTCAATGAATCTTTAAAGAAGGCGGATACTATTAGTATAAACATTTGTACATAACCCTGAAGCCATGGCGGTTATAATTATATCCACGAACATGTTCGACATCCCTTCAGATTTACGTCTTATCGTGAAAAAATGAAAATGAAAAATCCATATCAGAAATTTTTATCTAGGAAATATTGTGTTTATAGATATGTATTTAAATATCTAAAAGGACATTGAAAATAAAAAAAAACAGGTAAGTCTAAGTAACACTATACCCACTTATTAATTTTATGGGAGATGTTTTTTGTTTAATTTTAATTTAAACTTTCTTGAAACTGAGAACCGCTGTAATGCCCTAGAATAGATAATATGGAAAAGAAACTGACAAAAACTTTTGATTAGAAACGTATAACCTCCATTTCATCGAGTTAGTCAGAAAAGAGAAGGAATCAAAACATAGCAGTTTCTTTTGACATTCATTACCTACATGCTACAAAATACCAGTATACTTCCTAGCAATCTTTCTTCAAAAACGAATATTCTTATTGGAAGGAAACATAATTAATTCTTCACACTGAGAAAAATTTGAAACTTAAGGTTACCTTAGGCAAGGAAAATCTTAAGTTAAGTCTGTAGGTGCCTTAAGGGTACCTTAGAAAAAAACACTTGATAAAAATTGAGGTATTTGACACATATTTTGTCATTTTGAATGCAATTAATCATTTATTAAATTAATAATAATAATAATAATAAACTATATTTGTCCAACAGTATTACACTATTTACAGGACAACAAATAAACTAAACTGTGTATACATTAACGTAAGAAGTAAGAATGGTTAAATGGTTAAACAAAATAAAATCATGTATCAATAAGAAAAGTAAACATGGATAACGGCAATGCACATGCCTTTTGAAAATTGCTATAATTATACAGAACTAAGGTAGATACAAATAAATAAATTAATTTAATTACATAATTAAATTAATGGAATGCAATAGCAGGATATAGAGGATTTTTTTGGATTATATAGTATTGTGATTTAATAAAGGATTGTCCTGTCATTCTTTAATCTGCCTTTTCTTTACGGATACCTATCCTTTTATGTTTGATAATGTTCAAAGATATTTGCTTTCTTATTAGCCAATAAGTACGTTTATTTTTTTATATTATTTTACCAGTGGTAAGTAGGTAGCCGAGAAGGCTGCAGGTAATGTGTCTTCTAAATCAATAACTTGTATAGTAGTAGACTTTTACTTGGTTAAATATTGGATTTATATTAGTAGTCTCCACTAAATTGGATTATCGTAGAAAAATTGGAAGAAAAATAAGTATTCCTTTCCAATCATTATTGAAATGTATTATTTTAAAGATCGTCTTATAAATACTTGCCTGGTACATCAAAATACATTCCATATTCCCATTCGCGTCTTTTTCTTTCCTATAATTTTAATCTGTTGTGTACTTTTAATGTTTTCATTAATTTTCAATTAAAATTTTAACTATTCTTTGAATAGTTTGTTGAACATTTCAAACTTATTTTTTTTTATAAATATCGGACCCGTTTTATCTATACGTAATTTTGTAAACGACGTGTCTTATACTTCGGAAGATGGCCCTTAGCCAAAACATATAAAGCATTTTGAAATGTATTGTTGTGGAAAAATACAATGTTTTGATATTAATAATATGTAAATTATTTCTAATCAATGATAAAAAGACTTACCAAGTTTTTGTTCTATTATTTGAAATAATTAGCGACTCTTTATTGCGGCTTGTTTTATCTTTTTTTTAAATAAAATACAATAAAGAAAATGTCACTATTATCTATTTAAATAAGTAATACAATTATATATTTTATCTTGTTACAGTGCTTAAAACGTATTCAAAATATAAATTATTTTAGCAATTCTTAGTTTTCAATAAAAGCCTGAACGGAGATTTTTGAGTGCTGCACAAATATAAATAAACAGCTACATCTAAGGCGCCGCCAATGCGTTACAAACAAGTTATGTATATATGCGTCATCGCTATGCATTGAAATATTCAACGTGATTTATGGGCGCATGTAGTTTTTATACATGGGTGTTTTCCTTGCTCGGTGAAAACAACTAGAGAATTTATACGGACAATCGGATAACTTTCTAATGACACCCGTATGTGCGTGTGTTCGCTCCGAACGAAAGGTTCCTTGCTTTAATAATAATATATCAAAAACATTTGAAGAGCATAAGGACTCTTACTCAGGGTGAGTACACTTGTTTGCAATATTTAAATCAACAATCAGATGCTATCTAGTATATTATTAAATTCCAATTTTAAATCAAAACAACTTTCAAATCTCCCGCTATCCTATACAGGGTGTATCAGATATAGAGGTAAATATAATAATATGTAGCAGCTGTAATCATACACAATCAAAAAATCTTAATGCACAGGGGGTCTATCTGTAAGAATTAACGAGAAAAAAAATATTTTATAAATGCCGTGGGCTAGAGCCGCACCTGTGCCCAACCTAAATGCTGTCCCGAGTATACCCCCACATACCACTATCATTCAGCCATTACCGCTGTTAGTTTGTGTGGATCGCCGCTTGGAGTGCAAGCCACTTCGAACATTTTATTTAAATTCTTCCCGTCTCGAAAAAACGATCCTTTTCAGGACCATCATGATTTCATATAAAGAAAATCAAAGCTTGATGCATCGGCAAAAGCGCGGGAATGTATAGATTCATTTTCGCGCGACATCATAGTAAAAAGGCGTGTTTGCAAATTTTCTGTATCTACATTTATTTCTGTGTAATTCGATCCAATTCATTTTGCGTTATATGATTAAATAAATCCAAAACAAATAACTCAGATTCATGTGGTACCGTTTATTAACAACTAACTCTCGATTCGACAAAGCAAAAGAAAAATATTTATGTTTTTTGTAACTACTGAAGTCGCATATCCGGTGAAACTCGAACGTCTTATCAGGATATTAAAAATAATACTTTGTAGACTTACGTAGAATGCTCTTAACAAAAAAGGAATGTTTATTTTATAGAAAGAAGAAATTTAAAATGCCTCAGTTTTGCTATTTTTACAAGGGCCTTTATTCAGAATGACGTTAAATGAACTTACGGCATACCATTAAGAATAATACGAAATGAGTGCAATGCATTTATACATAATACCACGTTTAGCGGGTGCTTAACATGACGTTTCCTTGCATCAGGCCCGGACTAAAGAATTTTGGCTCTAAATTTTACTTTTTTTTATTCTCTAATGATGAAATCCGCTTTCGGTGGGTTTGTGCTTTAAGCAAAATTTACTTTTTTATTTGATACACCCTGTATAGTGAATTTTACTAACAATGCCTACCAACTTATACATATTAAACTTTGTGAATGAATTTTAATTTAAACTGACATTTACAATTGTAATTAATAATAACCTCAAAGTTTACGCAACGCTAAATACCTGTTTACACAGAAATTACACAGAAAGAACAATCATAATCGTTTTTTGAGATAGAACAGAAAAAAAGAGTTTGTGTAAGAGACTTTTTGGGGTGGCTGTAAACCCTGTACAGATAAGATATTTTGGGAAAAAAATCCAAAAACGCGTAATTTTATTTTTTAATGTAGTTTATGGATTGGAACAGAAAATATGTAAAATACTTTTACGTATTGAGAAGATTAAGATTTGTTCTTAATATAAACCCTTATAACCTCCATTATGCACCACTGATCTACTTATTAAACCAAAATGTTCGAATTGTCATAGTATAATAAACTCATCCTTACGACTCCAGCGCTCAAGATACACTTCTCACAGGAAAAATTGGGACACCAGCAATCGTGAATTTTAAAATTTCTTGGGTGTAAATGCAGCTTTCAGAGGATATATGCACTTATCAAAGCCATAAATCACTTTTTTGTGTGTATTATTGCGATCAAAGGTAAAGACTAAAAATTTAAATAGAAATATAAGTATATACAGAGAAAAAGGTTTATACATTAAATAAACACATTGGAATTTCGCTGGCGGTGTTTCCTTAGAAATACCGAATACGGAAATATTAATGCAAAAAAATATATAACAACTAAAAGGCCTCTTGAGTAGACGGCACATTTACAAATACACATATATGTATTTAACTTGTTTGATGTTATGTAGAGATAATTCTTTTTTTTAAGAAAACATATGGCGATGAGATTTTAAAATTATATTACCTATTACTATGATATTAGTTACTTAGTTTGATTTATGCCCGCAAGTATAGACAATATGTCAATCAGCCTCCTGAGTTTTTGAATGTGATTTTCACATTGATTAATTACACTATTATTGATGTATTCATTATTGTTGTTGTTTAGTATTCTTAAATATTGTATTACTACAAAATATTTTTCTATGTATTAAAAAATTGTCAAAAATAGTTTAAGATTATTTACAAAATTTTTAAAGCAATTAATTTCGCAAAGAAAGTGTTTATTTTATTAACCCTCCGTCTATTGTATTTTCAAGAAATATATCTTAACTATCGCCTGTGTAATCCAACGTCGTTCTATTTTATTGAAATATAGCTAACACTTCAGGCAGTAGCAACGAAAAAATATTAAATGTATCAAATTCAACAATAAATATTTTAGCACTAACTGAGATCGACGAACAATATGCTTTCTTATAATGTTTGTTATGTATTATAAATCTAATAATATTTTAAATAATTGTTAATAAACCTGTGCTACATAAAGACAGTTTGTAAAGAGACCCAGTGTTGGCCATATTTCAAGAAAATAGATCAACGACGTCAGATTACACAGGCGATAGCTAAGATTATTTCCTGAAAATACAATAAACGCAGGATTCATAAAATAAGTAATTTCTTTGCGAACTTAATTGCTTTATTTAAAACATTTATAAATAATCTTAAACCTCGTTTTGGTAATTTTTTATAGATAGAAGAAAACTTTAAAGTAATACAATATTTAAGAATATTAAACAACAATAGTAATACAACAATAATAGTGTAGTCAATAAATATGTGAAAATCACATTGTCCCAAAACTGAGGAAGCTGACTATGTCATTCAGCTATTGCTAAACTAATACTCGCGAGCATAAATCGAAGTAAGTAACTAATATCAAAGCAGCACTAACAAGTAACATAATATTTATTTATAATTTAAATAAAAATCCCATCACCACATGTTTTCTTAAAAAAGAATTATCTCTACATAACATCAAACCAGTTAAATACATATATATTTCTAAATGAAGCCGTCTATTCAAGAGTTTTTTTTTGTTGTTATGTATCTGTTTTTTCACTGGTATTTCTAAAGGAAAAACTACCACCGAAACTCTGATTTGTTTATTCTATAACCTTTTTCTTTCTATATATTTATTTTTCTGTTTAAATTTCTAGTCGTTACCTTTGATCGCAGTAATATACATAATTAAGTGATTTTTGGCTATAATAAGCGAATACGTCCTCCGAAAGTTGCATTTGCAATCAAGAAATTTTAGAATTCTGAATTGCTGGTGTCCCGATTTTTCCTGTGAGAAGTGTACATATGACATTTGTATTTCTCAGTTTCGCTTTACTCATTTATTTCTTACGTTGATTTATTGATGACTTGCGATTCCGGGCTTCAATTCCTAGCATATTGCGGAAAATTTTCTTTGAACAAGCACATATACATTATACATTTCATAGCATCGCGTCACCAGAAACAAAAGCCGCTCCTAACTTATATTTAAAGTTAAACATACGTGTTCACCTCCTGCTCAAGCGAATGATTCACACTTCCGACTTCCACTTTCTTCACATTCGTCACCGTTGGGTCAATCAGAACAATAATTCTTACCCGTACATACTGACACATATCGTCTTCGTCAAGGAAGCGTTGATTTTATCTCGAATACATTGCCGTTCCTCTTAATTTAACATCGCAGTGACGATTGACGATCTGCTCGAGCAGAAGCAAGAAGAGAAGAAGCGTCTCGCATCACGGGGACGCCCCTATGTTTTCGCCGGGAGAAACAAATTACGCGATTTCCTTCGGTCGGGTGGTTCTGGCATGGCACGGTGGCATTTGTCATAACGTCGTAAAGCGAAACAACCATCCCCTATATACGCTTCGCGAAATCGCAGAGACGTCACAGATAAATCATAAATAAATATGTGACCGGTAATGAAGAGATATTGTAATAAGGATAAGATTTTGTATGAAAGTTTTTTTTTAGTTTTTGGTATAAACGAAAATTTTGTTTAACAATTCAGATGATTTCTAATTCACAACGTTTGACTGGATTGGGGGATTGACCATTTTTCATAACAGTGTAGTGCAAATTGTTACCGTGAAGGTGAGTCCAAATAAACAGTGCAAAACGTTCGCGCACATTTTGCAACTGGGGATGGTACGACCTGCTCCTTATGCGAAGCAGGTGCATCAGCTCCGACTCCGGCTCTGAACCTGGTGCAAGAAATCAAGTTCACAGGTCTACAGGTCCTCTTCTAAAATCTACTCTTTTTTTATTGCACTGGTACCGTAAATGCAAAAGCAAATATAGCGAAGTAGGAAGAGTGATATATTTGAATATTTCTAACTTATAGCAATTTAATAGCAAGATGACTATTGACTAGTTATTATGGCACAAAAAAACTTACCGGAAGTTCCTTTTCGTTTTATAGTAATACGTTTACATCTGTGAAAATAAACGTATTTTCTCACAACTACATAGTTTCATTCCATACACGACAAATTTTAATTTAACTAACGTTTATACCGCAGTATAAATCTATATATTATTATAGATGCATAGGTACACTATGTTTATACTATCAGATTTTAATGATGATGTTTCTATCCGTATATTTCGTTTCCAAAATGCGTATTTGGTAATTAATTGTACAATTCTATTTACAAATAATAATAAATATGAAAAACTATAAATTTGTTGTTGACAAGTCAATTAACTTTTTTATTTCAAGCGGACGGAATGAATTAAAACAACGTTCTTCACAAAAAGAATACAACTACTAAAATGAAATTTCGAAATAAATCTGAAATTCGGGGTAGCAATTCGCCGCCGTATAGTAAACATACAAATCCAGGAAATGCACCTAGCCCATTGATTATATATAATATAGATAAACCACGTCCATAAGAGGCAATAGCAACGCTTAAATTTGAGCTTTTGGATCACGCCGCTATAGTGGCGCCACCGTTTTCTGGTCCAAAATATAAGTGGGATATCTAAGATCTCAACCTATGTTAACTCATTAGCTTGAACAGTGTTACGCTTCTAAATAACAGATGGTGCTGTTTAGCACGCATATACATTGTCCACGCCTTATATGAAATATTCAAATTGTAAAACTTGATAATTGTAAGATGTAGACAAACTATCGATACATTCATGCCTTAATTGTTATTCTATTATATTGTTATCATGCTACAGCTATCTACAATATAAAATAAATCGTACAGAACATATAATCGTAAGGTGAAAATCAGTATGATATTAATAAGTCTATGTTTACGTTCGATTTTCGACCAATATAGAAATACTTTAATTTTTATTTTTTTATTGCAACTTTGAATAAATAGTATTAGTAAACGTTTATTTATATAACATTAATCAGTTCTCACACCCGTTTTTCCTCCTAAAAAAGTATGTGTAGATTTTAAGACATAATAACTTATTGAACCAAGAACATGTGTTTTCAACACTTTTTCCTAGGTGACGATATTCCGCATGTTGTGATAGCGTAGGTATTTGTAAAAAAAATATTTTTTTTTATTTGTTCAAAGTAAGCAGAGGGGTGAATGTCTTTTCACCTCTCTCGATCTAAGATCTAAGGGTCTGTTATTTATGAAGTAAGCTCTTCATAATTTTAATTAGATATTATTATTTGGTTTTATTTGAAAGCAAAACATACTATTTTGAAATTTTATTTTTCAAAGCTATAACATTTTTGAAACTAACTAATTATGGTATTGTACGCATATGATTTCCTCTTAGGATAGGATATGACAGCTGTATGATCAGGATCAATTTTGTATACAGGAATTCCGAAAAAAAGCTATTATTATTTTTTGCTCAAATTAAACGAATCTTCATAATTGGACATAGCGTTAAATTTGATATGATTTTCTCATAAAAGAATCTTCTAAACCCAAAAAATGAGATACTTTACTCTTAGCGTAGTTTCATATTTTTGACCTTCCCTGGTATACAATTAAATTTTAGGCAGATTTTATGAGGGTTATTTTAGTTTCTAGACATGTAGAGGCAATTTGTAAGAAGAAAGATTCTACCGATCACTGTATGCTATATATTCCTTTCTTTTTTTATATTATTATGTTATATATTTATTTATAAAAGTTATGTAAAATAATTAATACTTCAACTTTTATTCACAACTTTTCCTCCTAAAACTACTAATAAAAGCTCCAGCATAAATGATATTTGTTTGCGCTCACGCTGTATATATTATAAATTTATTTAGTAAGCCATTAATTTGGTTTTACTTTAATTTATGTACCAGAATAAAAAATAAGGTTAAGGTATAGAAATTTTGATTTAAATTATTAGTTGAAACACAATTTATACTCGATATATTTACCGGCATATATCACATTTTTAACATCTGTTTATTACTTTTTACGTATCCAGATTTAGACACGCAAAAAAACGACCTTTGTTTTTTGTTCCGTAGATATACAAGTTGTAAATTCAATGAATGTGCCACTCTCCACTAGAGTACGCCTATGTAGTTAGGTTTTCATAAATGCTAAAATAAATTTGACGAAAAATTATATATAATTTGAATATGTAGATATAAGCGACATCTAGTGACACTTTAATTGACTATTTTGATAAAGTGGCTGTTGGTATATCTATATTATATATAATCAATGACCTAGCCACAATACGAGCAAAAGTTTTAAAACGATTCATTACGACCTATAGGAACAGGTTAAGGTTTAGAACGAGTGCGGGTGCGGAGCGAGTGCACTGGTGCAATATATGGTCAAAGAGCAAGGGTACAATGCTGGACGGGCCATTGCTGCAAATGCCCACGGACAGTATGACATATGACATTTATGGTTATTATTTAGTGCATGTTTTGCCAGAGCAGTAGAGTTTACATTTTGTGTATTTATGCTGTATTTGTTAATTAAAAGATCTCTTTGACAACACCGTAAAGATGGATAAATATGAAAATACCTAAATGTAAGTTGTAAGCATATTTCCTTATAATTACTATTTTGAATTTAAAATCGTAAATTGTTAAATTTTAATTTTTAATATTTGAATTGTAGGATTGAAATGATGAAAAAGGAATAAATATAATTCCGAAACGTAAAAAACATTGTATAATTAATAAGAAAAAAACCGGAATACCCAAAGAAAGGAAAAAAAATAATAATGTCCCTATTACTGTGTCCGCGACTGTATATAATGTGCTACAAACGATTGCATAATTTTTATTTTATAAAATATTACAAATATTATAGTAAACTGTTCCAAGAATTAAATGAAGGTATTTACAATTTGTAATATTCATCATTTTCTATAGGCATTACATAGAATTTTGTGCGATTGTTCGCTACAAAGTGCGCCCGGTGTATACGTATGTTACCTCAAATCGTAGCGACGTTTATAGTTTATAATCATTGTAACAAAATTAGCTAAACTTTTATTTGGGTGCGCTTATTAATAAAAATGGTTGCATGTTACATTTCTTGGAAGTAATTACGCTAAACATCCTTCATGGTCAAGCAGTCGACTGGTGCTATTCACAATTGTGCCAAAGATGACGCATTGTCAGCTGTTATATTTCTCTGTGGAGGCAAACTAGAATGTTATTGTTTTTCTGTGCTTATGTATTTTCCTACTTAATAGTTATACGGAATGAATGACGAATATCTATTTACCTATCTATTTGCGTTGACGTTTACACAGAAACTATAAGTATGACTTTTAACTTATAAAAATCATTTATTCTTTCCCCTAAAACTAAGAAAAATTACTACAAACAACTACAAACGATTCTAACGGGAACTACGAAAGCGGATTTTCGATATCTCATTTATTGACAAATTCACCTTTAGACAATTTGTTTAAACTATCGCCATTTGTTTATCTTTGAACTACAAACGAAAGGAAAAATCACCAGAAACAATTACGAACGATTCTAAAGGGAACTACGCAAGTGGATTTTCGATATCTCAAAGTCGGGTGCGACTGTTTGAAGGTCCTTCACATAGGTACATTCATAGAGTAAATTTTTATCGAGAGAACGAAATGTGTCATTGTTATTTATGATAAAATATTACTTACAATCTTTAAGTAATAACAAGATTCATTAATTGAAATAAATTAGTTTTTATTATTATAGCAAATCATTGTAGATCAGCCCAAGGATAATATTTGTTATAGCAACTATATTTTCATACGTTCAATAAATAATTTTGTTAATAATATGAATACGGACGAGAATATATTTTTTTTATTTTTTACATTACAATTATTCACGATATGAACGCAATAAAGTATTAAATATTGCCTTCTTCGTTAGTTCAATGATTTGCAATTTATTGGAAGAACGAACAGATGGCATACCTTTATGAAAGGTGTACGGCAGTGATTGAATTACCGATTCACACCATGGTCGCTGTCTGAGTGAGAATTTGGCGTGTAGTCCCTAGAAGGCGGGCATCTAAACTTGTGATCTCTTTGGGGAGAAACCGAGAATAATACCTGAGACACGATATCAATGAAAGTGAATTTGCTCTTGGAGGAATGCTAAAGATGCTTGGTAACCAGAAACTGACATTTCTATTCCCTTTTCTGCTTGCTGATTCCTACACAATGGATCATGAGCCCTTGGCAGTTTCTTTTGATGTTTTTTGGTCGTCACCAATGCTTGATATCAATCTTTTAATAGTACTTTTACTGCAATCTAATTAAATAACGCTGCAACGCTCACTCTATAGTGAATTGAGTGAATGAAATGCGATTATTACATCAACGAATTAAGTTAATTATTTAATTACAACTTTATAACAATAACTAAAAATTATTAGGACTATGAATAACATTCAAACAAAGTCAACCACTTACGATTATTCATTGATTTGATGAACTCGCTCTCTGAACCAATTTTAATGAATTATTTCATATGAACAATGATTAGAACCGATTTTGGTTCAGTAGTACCAAATACAATATAAATATATATACGGACAAAGAATAGTTCCGCTGGCATACTACAGATGTGCCAGCTAGGCTGATTTTAGAAAAGTGTACGACCAAACAAATATTGAACGTGATCTGACGTGATTAAACGTAAGTGGAATTTTCCATTGCACAAACGCGTAAAAATATAAGATAACCGAAGAGTCGGTGCGAGACGAATGAAAGTGGTTTAACTGCGCGCGCAGCGAAGTGGTAGAGCATTCATTGAATGAATTGTCATTTGGCAAAATTATTATGAAATAAATATTAAAGGAGTCAAAACAAGTAACAGTTTAGTAAATAAAACAAAAACCAAAATATACATATTGGCTCAATGGATTAATATTCGTTTTATTATGAAATTAAAACATATTTTTGTGTTAAAGCGAAGCTACACACGAAATATTTGCTTTTATTTATTTCGTCAAATGCCTATTAACTTTTTCATAATACATATTATATCTTATTTACCACTTAAATAGAGGATAAATCGAGCACTGTGAGATATACTGATAATTAACAAATACAAATACAGTATTTGACAATACACTTGTACACCTGAAGATGTTAGCTTAGCTAACGAAATGTACATTGTGTTTTTCAAGATTAAAGAATTTGTGAGACCGAAGTTTATTGGTATTTCCTGTTAATTATTTACCACTGTTGATTTATTTGCGGGGATAAAATATTTTTGATTTTAGTGGACTAATGGACATTTAAAATAATCTTTGTTTCTTGATATATAAATTTATGTTTTTTTTTTGCTAATTCTTGTCAATATATCTGCAGTTAACGGCGAAAGAATATTATCTTGCTAAAAAAATTTCTTTTTTAAATTCACTCAGAATACCATGATGTTTGAAAAACATAAGCTCATATTTGTTTCTAAAATTATTGTTTACTGTTTATATATATGTTTTACTGTTTTCATAGGATAGTCGTATCGAACAAGAATGTTTTTTTATCATTTTGCTTAAAATGTAACTTAAAACATTATAGTACAAGTTTCAATCGCAGCCCAGTAAACAAAATTCAAATCTTCCGCAATTATATGCAGTAACTTCAACTTAAAGGTATTCAAATAACCATTAATGTAACACAAAATCGTAAGTAACTTCATGCTTTATTGTTGAAGTTCCTGAAAATAACTGCGCGAAATTTGAATTTGGTTTACTGGGAGGGGTATTTACAAAAAAAAAATATGCAACATTATTATTATCTGGTTGCACTTTTAAGGTATTTTCCTCAATTTTGTTTTTATCAAAGTGTACAAGTACGCTAGTATCAGACATAAGCTTTTGTCGCTCTTGAACTTTTTCTGTTTCGTTGTTTGTAGAATCAATATAGAAAATATAATTGTTGGACATTATATTATTGTACATGTCTTATAATGGTTAGAACTGTCAAACTATATATTTGTAACAAAAAAATGATAAAAAATAGAAAAAAAGGAGAGAATTAGCAGAATTCAAATTTCCTGCATTTACAATTTCTAAAAGATTTTCATTTTTTTTTCGTTCGCTGCTTTTAGGAAATCTCAGATTGCTCTTGTAAATGAGACATAATACTAGAAAATTTTATATTTAGGTATGCAACCAAGTGCAAATGCAGACTATTTATAATAAATCATAAAATTGGAATTTTTATAAATCATCAATAAAAATCATCGATTATAGCGTACCTCTGTTTAGTACGTTAATTAAATAGCGATAAAGTATAATAGATCGATTCATAAAGAACAACTCTCCAAACATACATTCATTCTGTAAAATAACTTGGATAAATATAAACCGCAAAACTAACACCTAGCATCCGATTCTCAGACCATCTACTTATTTATATGCCAGGGGGTAGAATTCATATTTGCCGCGATTATTTATGCGTATTATATACGTTACTGCTAATAGAAATAGATTTCTGAATTACCCACAGCTGTAATACTCAAGTGCTTCCATATCAAGTACATAGTTCGGTTGGTCCACTGTTTATTTTCGTACGTCTCTTGCCCCGCCGCTTTTTAACTGCCACCGCGAAGAAGCTACAGTGGCGCCGCTCTAAAGTACGCCAGCGGAACTATACGTCTTTGACCATATGTATACTAGTATTATATTTGGTAGTACCTTATACCTTCCTTACAATGGTGGCAAATCATGACAATACAGTCCTTAACGATAATAAATTCAGCTCTCAACAATCCTTAGTTAGCATCCACAACAATTAACAAATTATAGAATCGTTCATTACGATTTCCAAGCGGAATTAATTGAGCTTTCCGTTGCAAATAATCAGAATAATACAAGCAACAATCCTGATCGTAGATAGTGTTACATCGACACATACATGTACATATAGAAATAAACCAATCTAGCGTGATATGCAGGAAGTTTTATGGCGAAGTCACCCTCTGGTTGGGGGTGACCACGAAGCTTTAGTTCGTTAGCGGGGTTGCTGCGCGTAGTTACGATGTATAGATTTGATAACTCTCTATTTGGAGAGATGTATGAGAAGATACAATACATATACAAGTACATATACGTCCATACATTTATGATGTTGGGGAGGATTTGTTAAGTGCAGTGTTATAGCTACGAGGGTTTTGTATTTTCATAGAGTTATTGGAAGTGGTTGGGAAATTGATAGGGGAGTTAATATATTGTCGGTTGTTTATACATCTTTGAAATTGCTCCGACAAATACATATGTAGAAAATTAAAATGTTTAAGCTGGGTAATGTTAAATATTTTGAAGTTATGTTCAGTTCCATAGTGTTTTGTTTTTATGAAGTATTTATTTTTTGCCAATAAATTGCTCAATATTAGTGGAAATTCAAAATATTGTTGCTATACCACAACTCGGTATTTTCATCTGGTTTTGAGTAGAGTTTGAATGACGATTTTTCTTCAAAAATAGCTAACAAGGGAACACCGGCGGGTGTCCCCTTCCGATTTCGATGAAACTTAACAGATCGAAAGAGTACCTTAAAATAAGAGACACGTATTTTTTTTTATCGGCGTATCCGCACGATTTTGGGGTACAGCCCCCTCCAAAGTTTGGACGATTTTTCAATTTTTGCAAATATTTCCTAAATTATAACAGATATTAAATTTTCTTCTTAACATAATTTGCAGCATATTGCATGGCCCTAAGGGTGGCGTCGTCCGTATTCGCAAAAAGTTAATAACGGGGGACGGGGTACCCCGTACCCCCATTTTTAAATTTTTTTTTTTCTTATTCATCAAAAGAAGGCCGATTTTACATAGAATACGATGATGCATAACAAGTTTAGAAAATTAATAATTGTAAAAATAGAAAAATAATAATAAAGCTTCAAAATTAATAAATTTGTCTGTTGATATAAATCAAATGAACTATAACAGAAATAAGTTTTTATCCTTAACATAATTTCCAGCATAATACATGGTCTCAAGGTAGATATCTTCATAAAACGCTAATAACGGGGGACGGGGTACCCCGTACCCCGCATTTTTTTAATAATAAGTTTATTCATTATTCATCAAAAAAAGATCGCTTTTACATAGAAAACAATGGTAATAAATTTGGAGGATTGATAATAAAAATAACTGTAATAATAATAATATAGTACATTAACAACAATTATTTGTTATCGTTACTCCGCTGCTCTCCTTACTTAAATATTTCTTAATTTAGAATTGTATCTACTCGACAAGCTATGGTCAAACCTTTCTATGCCTACTAACTTATACTATATACTATACGAAACTTTTATCGGTGGTAGCAATATAAATCGTTTTATCAACTGCAGTTAGTGACTGCGTTTTATATATTTCCTTAATAAAATGTTATTCATTATTAGAATACCATAATCCTTTAGTGCGTATATATGAACAAATTTGCTACACAGGACGAAGGATTAAATAATACATACACATATATTTTTTAATTTATTTCAAGTTTTTCGTGCAATGTAGGTGTACAATGTAAGTATTCAATGGCGCATAAACATAACTAATGTGTTTGTAACGATTATAACATTTCAGAAACAATATAACAGAATTAGAAAAACATTATAATGCTTATAAATGTTTAAATACATGACATACTGTAATGTGATTATTGATATATATGTATTGCAATAGCGAACAAGATTAATATACATACAGTAATTAAGCTATGTAAGTATTACAGTAGTGATAGTCTGTGTAAAAGTGTCTAAAACACAGATTTTGCTTGCACCATGAACACCGCCCAATAGCTGGTTTATTGCAAATACTACACAAGGGTGTAGACTGCGCATCTTTGTTAAAACAAAACTCTACAGGATTTTTAAAGGGCCCAGGTCTTTCCTCAACGTATCCACTCTTATACCACGAGTACTTGAATACGTCGAAAAATCTTGGGGAAGAAAACTGATTATGGGTTAGGGATTGCAACTTAATAATATTATTTCTCTGATGTAAATCTATGTCGTAGTTCATAAGAATCACTATATCCGAAAAAGTTCTAACAAAATTTTTCCACAGTCTAAAACCATATACATCTAGAGGTTGTACCATCGCTGTCGTTTTTTTTGGTATATTTAAAATGTTCAAAGTTTTGTCTTTTGGCACTAATTGCTGAAGTTCGGCAACACAATGCCCACTCCAAGAACTCCATATATTTATTTTGAGTTATTATTGCTATTATTAATTTTCTAAATTTATTATATATCACCGTTTTCTATGTAAAAGCGATCTTTTTTTGATGAATAATGAATAAACTTATTATTAAAAAAATGCGGGGGACGGGATACCCCGTTCCCCGTTATTAGCTTTTTATGAAGATATCTACCTTGAGACCATGTATTATGCTGGAAATTATGTTAAGGATAAAAACTTATTTCTGTTATAGTTCATTTGATTTATATCAACAGACAAATTTATTAATTTTGAAGCTTTATTATTATTTTTCTATTTTTACAATTATTAATTTTCTAAACTTGTTATACATCATCGTATTCTATGTAAAATCGGCCTTCTTTTGATGAATAAGAAAAAGAAAAAAAATTAGAAAAGTGGGGGGTACGGGGTACCCCGTCCCCCGTTATTAACTTTTTGCGAATATGGACGACGCCACCCTTAGGGCCATGCAATATGCTGCAAATTATGTTAAGAAGAAAATTTAATATCTGTTATAATTTAGGAAATATTTGCAAAAATTGAAAAATCGTCCAAACTTTGGAGGGGGCTGTACCCCAAAATCGTGCGGATACGCTGATAAAAAAAAATACGTGTCTCTTATTTTAAGGTGCTCTTTCGATCTGTTAAGTTTCATCGAAATCGGAGGGGGACACCCGCCGGTGTTCCCTTGTGAGTAAGATTTTCAAAAATTAAGGTAATAGAACCCGATAGTTGGCAATGATCCAGTTAGTTAACATTTTTAGGTTTAACTACACAAAATAAGATAAATTCCTGGTTAACCTTTCAGTCGGGGCGCCGAGTCTGTGAGACCCAACGCGCGTAAAACTGTTTGCCATCTTTCGTGGGATTTTCATTTGAAGGCGGGAATGAATAAAGGTGCCAAGAGTACCGACTTTTATTGGTTAAAATGGCACCACCCGCTGGAGAAAACAGTGTGGTAACAGAGCAGTGAGGACCTTGAAAGAAAATATTCTTCGATTTCCAGGAGTTAGAAATAATGCCAAAAATGCAAAGTCGCCTTTAGAATGTTGGTCTATCTTTTTTACCGATGAAATATTGGGCATTATCGTTGAACACACAAATCTTTATATTTCTAAGTTAGAGTATGCGAGAGAAAGGAAAGCTAAACCCATCAATATTTGCGAAATTAAAGTGCTTCTCGGGTTACTGTACTTAGCAGGTACTTTGAAAAGTAGCCGACTGAACACAAAGAATTATGGGACAGAAATGGGATTGGTGTTGAACAACTTTGGCTAGTAATGCTCGCGATCGTTTCCAATTTTTTACTTAGATGTCTTCGATTTGACAATCTTGATACTAGAGAAGAGAGAAGGAGCGTTGACAAATTAGCTCCAATAAGAGTATTCTTAGATTGTTTTGTTGAGAACTGTAGGAATGCGTATACTGTTGGAGCAAATACTACGATCGACGAGAAGCTTGAACCACTTCGCGGTCGTTTATATACCATCTAAGCCAGGCAAGTATGGGGTCAAGACATTTGCTTTGGTTGATTCTGCAACATCGTATGCCTCAAATCTTGAAGTTTATGTTGGACAACAGCCTCTTGGTCCATATGAAACGCCAAAGAATCCGTACTGCGTTCTTCTAAGGCTTATAGAACTAATATCCGGAACGAACAGAAACCTCACACGTGATAATTGGTTCTCAAGTATTGATCTAGTCAATAAATTGCAGAACGATCACAAAATAACGTATGTAGGAACTATTAAAAAAAAAAAAACCAAAGGGAATTGCCTCTTGAATTTAATAACACAAGAGCTTGACCTAAGTACTCCTCGGTATTTAGATTTCAAGACCAACTTACGATCGTATCTTATATACCAAAAAAAATATCGTAAAATATATTGTTATTCTCGTTTCAAGCTTACGCTATGATGATACCATCGATCCATCAACACAAGAACGACGTGAACTCGAAATCGTCACATACTATAATCAACACACAAATACACACTTACGATGTTTCTAGAAATACTAGGAGGTGCTCGATGATCATATTTTACTCAATGATGCATATGGCAGGTGTCAACTCGCAAATCATTTATGCCTCAAATAATAAAAAGTATAATTTTGAGAAAAGATTATACTTGAGAGAGCTTGCTTTATCATTGACTCAAGACTTTTTAGCACAACGTTCACTGCTAACAAATGTACCGCGCTTCGTATTTAATTCTATACCGGTGGATGATAGTATGTCATTTACTGTTACATGAATATGTCAATTACTGCTTCAGATCCATCATGCTACCAACAAAAGGGAGAATGCTGCAATATTCCGAGAAACAAATGCAATTGGTAATAAATGTAGTAGCGAAAGGAGCATCAGTTGCTTCAACAGCTAAAAATAACGATGTACCTAGATCAACATTAATCAATAGGCTTTAAGGAAAGACACTGCGATGTAGACAGATGGGACCAGGAACAATTTTAACAAAACATGAAGAAAAACATATAGAGGCTGACGTAGGATTGGAAAAGAAGCACTGTTTGCCAGCGTTCAGCATCTAATAAGGGAATTAAAGCGAGAGAATTGCTTCATAAATGATCGACTTGGACGAAAATGGTATTATGGCATTCTAAGGCGAAATCCAGCTGTTTCTACACGCACAGCCCAAAATCTAACAATCAGTAAGCAAAGAAAAATTAGATGCGTGGTTTCACGACATTAAAACGTATTTAGCCTAACATCAACTCGCAAAGTATATTGGATGGGCCCGAAAGAATTGTTAATGCTGATGAAAGTGCATTGTTCGCTATTTCAAAGGCTGGTCAAGTGTTTGCAAAGAGAGGCGATAAGACGATATATCAACAATGATGAGAAAGAATGTCTCTGGAAGATTGGCGCCTCCGATGATATTATTTCGATACGAGAGAATCCCAAGAGATATATCTGATAGTGTTTCAAGTTCATAGGGCATAGGAAAAAGTGAATGGATGGATGACGAAACTTTCTTCGAGTACGTGACAAATGTGTTCTATCTATGGTTGTTAAAGTTTGGTGTTATATTTTCAGCAGTTCTCTCCATAGTTGGTCACGCATCACATTTAACTTTACTTACATGAGTAAGTTTTGTGAAAGCAAACGAATAATTTTAGTAGCATTATTCCCAAATGTTACTCATTTATTGCAACCTATGGACGTAGCAGTTTTTCGTACCTTAAAAGAGAGTTGGAAAAATAAGGTTAACCAAGTTATCGCACTATAGGACTCCAGTTCTAAGACGGATACATTTTTCTCCCTTATTGGCTGAACTTTTGGAAGAAAGAGTCTATAACACCGACTATTCTTCAGAATGTATTTCGAAAATCTGGCTTTATCCTTGGAATCCTAGTGCTGTCACAATCTCCAATGAAACTAAAAAAACCTAATCTCGATACTGCAACTGTTATTCAGTCACAGGTTAAAGTTTTAGAAGCAGGTATAAAGTTTTTGGAAGGTAACATTGATAACAGATCTCTGCATTTAAACAAACTAACGTATGGGGACATATGGAACTACTCATTATTTCATTTATTCAAAGAAAAAGCTTTCAAATTAAACTTTCTTGAATTCCGAAAAGAAACAACGAAAAATTGAAGTAAAAACGAAGTAAAAAAAGAAAAATTACAGTTCTTCTGACTCAGATAGTTATACAGAATGGCAGGAATCTGGCAATAGTCTAGACGATATTAGCTTTTCTTATAGTATTCATCGCGATAGGGAACTTAGCTGCGAGGAATCAAAAAATGAAGAAAATACAGAATCTATTCAAGAAAAGAATTTACCACAATTATATAAAGTAGATAATTACATTCTTGTTTCATTTCCTGGAAAAAAAAGAACAATACAAGTATATTTGCGTTATTCAGGAAGTCTATAACATTGACGAATTCGAAGTTGTAGGTATAATAGAATGCAATTAAACAAAAACAATATTTAAACTAAATGATGCAAATGTTAGCATTATTAATAAATCTCAAATTATCGAGAAATTAGAATTTCCGAATATATCTTGCGCTGGAGATCGACTAAAATACGAATTTAAAAAGAAACTGAATGTTGATGAATATACATAATGACTTGTCAACTATTAGTGAACTATTGTCAGCTACTTGTGTTTTAAAAAGTTATCACTGTCATTTACTGGTGAATATGCGAAATGCAAAGAGTGCCATTTTTATATTTCTATTTAAATAATTCTTAAAAAAATGTGTTAAAGAGTTCAAAATATAATTATTTCATACGTGTACAAGGAGAAAGGAGAATTTGTTTCCTTACAATGTCGTCTACTGTGGTTCCATTACCTTAACAAACTAATTGCAACAACAATATTTACATGGTACTAAAAATGACGTTATATCATTATAGACTTGTTCAATTCTATCTTAGTTAGGTACCGTCTTCATTAAAAGACTAATTATAACCTATAATATAAACCGAATCAAACATTATTCAACGGGTGTTTGGTATTATACCCGATAAACTTCTGACCAAAACGGCTGATTGTATGCAACATTCCAAGAGGATGCGTGTTCATACACGTAGACAATTCCCCGTAAACATTCAGATCAGTTATGCACATCGTCATAGTTGGTCACGTGACCTTGGCTATCAGGGTCAAGAGCTTGTATAGAACGTTTATTGGAATTCGAGACAGGCAAATAGTTCTTATCGTGTACGTTATGGTATGATTGGAAGCTGTGAAACTTATTTACATAGTGTTATACGATATGTGAAGTGATACTATACAGTGTGTTCCAAAAAAATGGACCTACATGGGATATTTTTTTTAAATTGGGAACATGCTTTGTAGTTAAAATCACCTTGGCTTTCCATAATATTCATATAAATACAGTAAAATTCCCCTTCGCGGACACCCCTCTTACACGTACACCTCCCTTAAACGGACAATTTCTCATGGTCCCGACCGGCTCTCATATAATTTCCATTGTATTAACTCTTTCTTGGACGGACATTCTCTTGAACGGACGCGGACACGAGAAAAAATAAAATAAAAACGCCTTATCTTATTTTTTTATCGAGAGTATTGCTATTGCATTTCTCAATCGCGCCGCGCGCCAATTTCGCTGGGACTTCCCCGAGTAAACCGGAGATTTACCGACTTTAATCTTTCGGTACAAAACGCAGCCTATGTTGCGCATTCTGCTGGCGTGAATTAGGGACTTCCCCAATTGGTCGGGGATTTACCGTTCTTATTCTTTGGATGCACGCTTTCGATTGAATCTGCATTCAATTTAGTCTGACGTCTATGCGGAAAAGACACAGTGGGCGACACATTCATTGTAGAAAATGGCTCAAATAGAAAAATTCTCACGCTTAAACAAAAAATTGCGATTGTTGAAGTTTACAATAAAGAAAAATTAAGTGTAAGGAACTTATCCAAGCGTTTTAATATTTCGGGAGAAGGAGCTTCGGTTAATGCTGAAGATGTTTCATCGTTTTTAAAAAAATGTCCTTCTTTGATTAAGAGATATTCACCGAGAGACATCTATAATGCCGAAGAGACAGGCCTGTATTTTAGGGCTCTACCCGACAAAACGCTCACATTAAAGAATTGGGATACTTCCTTGGGATACTTCCCAAAGAGAGGTTTACAATTTTGCATTGTGCAAATATGGCGGGTGAAAAAGAAAAACTCCTAATCATTGGTAAGGCAGCTAAACCCAGAGCTTTTAAAAACATTAACATAATAACTGCCTGTAATTGGAAATACAATAAGAAGCTTGGATGACAGGACAAATTATGACAGAGTGCTTGCAAGACCTAGATTGGAAAATGGCTAAAGAAAAAAGAAACATTTTGTTATTTTTAAACAATGCGAGATCTCATCCGAAAGACGTTCGCTTAAATAATATTAAATATTAATATTATTTTTACCCCCTAATTGTACATCAGCTTGTCAACCACTTGACCAGGGGATTATAAAGAATTTTAAAACTTATTACCGAAGTTTAATACTCAAACATCTGCTAGTAGACATTGAAACTGCTGGTACAGCTTTTGAGTTAATAAAGAAAATTACACCACTGGATGCAGTTTATTTGGCAAAAATCGCTTGGGACCAAGTAACCAAAGAGACAGTTCAAAATTGCTCCCGCAAAGCAGGATTTAATCATGCAAATATGCAGAGTGAAGACTAGTTAACTGAGGCTGATATATCTGGCCTGGAAGATGATTTGCCTCTTAGTGTACTTTCAGATATCCTCAAAAATAAGAATTTATTGAAATTGACGGATAATGAAAACCTTAATGATTTTTGAACGTAGATGAAGATTTGTATGTTGAAGATCCAGATTCAGAACAAGAAATTACAAAATCCAGTTGAAATACAAGAATTTCGGAAGATTCTGATGTCGATGAGGTTCCAGTGCCAACAGAAGCTATCCCAAATTATGATAAAGCTATTACCCTGACCAAGCAGCTCAAAAGTTTTGTCGAAATCACGGAGATACAGAGTCTTTGGAGCTTCTTTCTAAATTAGAAATACGATTTCAAGACGCCATTTTAAGAAAGAGAAGACAAACAACAATATATGAATTTTTGCGTCCTTAAAGTGACTATTCATTTCACTGTTTTATATTACATACTACATCTATGTATCTATGTACATATTATATTATACTTTGTATATATCTAAAGGAAATAAACTTTTTTCTTAAGTTTAAAGTTTATTATTTATTTTAAAAACATTTATATACATATACGATTTAAATGTCCCAGGTGTTCTTTAATATATTCATTTTTCGTTAAAACACGATTTTTGTTGTATTTACTAATATTTCTTTTCTGCGGACACCCCTCCTGAACGGACATCTTCAGTTGGTCCCGTTGGTGTCCGTTCAAGGGAGATTTCACTGTATATGTATAATAATATAAGTTAAATAATAATTTAATTTATATTTGATATATTTTTTAATAAAATGTCATTCATTCTTCTACTACTATATTCTCAGAAAAGTGCATATAAAGATTTATATTTTAATTTATTAATTTATTTAATGTGCAGTGCCTATAATTTACGGATGACACGATGTGGCTTTTATATATTAGACAGTAACAATTGATAGAAACGCATACAAAATTTTACCTATATCAAGATTTATTAGATTCGTAATTAAACATAAACCTTCGAAAACTTACGTAGACATTAGGATATATGTGTATATATAAGATAATCGTTTCAAATGATTGTGACTTAAATAGAATCTGATATACAAAATTTCTTCTGTCAATTCCACATAAATTGATTAAAATTTTCGTAATAAAGAAAGCTAATTTGGACCTGAATGCGACATCACAATATTCCATTTTTAAATATCTTATAGTACGCGTTCGTTTATAATTAAAAACATAGAAAACTTCGCCAATGACACGACAAAGTGTTAGCAGATATGCAACAGGAAGTTTGCGTTTACTCTTATCAACTTATCAGCGTCATTTGGCGTCATTGCATCGGCTTTCACGGACAAATCTTTCGAGAGACGTATACATGTTCCTTACCGCAAACAAAAAAAGATTTCGTACTTGTAAAACGTGAACGAACGTTATAATTGCCATAATAAAAAAATTCGTCTTAAAACATATTTCGCTTTATCTAGATCATTCTATGAAATGAACGCCATATTTGGATTATTGCTATACACTGTAAAAAATTACAGTAATTTTGCCATGGTAAATCAGGAATATTACATGTAATAACGTTGTGAATTTACCACAATAAATCATGTAAATTTTGTTTTACATGTTTTTTCTAGGATATTTAACATGGAAAAAGAAATTTCGGTAAAATATATAGCTTTTTCATGTAAGTTTAAGATGTAACAAAAATTCAAAAGGAAAATACAGGAAAAAACATGTACAATTTTGTATTTACTCTCAAAATTTACTTAAAAGTGTAAAATTGACATTTTTTTGGGGTATTTAGTGCACTTTAAAAGTAATTTTACTAGTGAACTATTAATTTTGCTGTAAAAAATATGAGGATCTTTATATTTATTTGTTTTTACTTGAATTTTCCGGTAAAACTATAGATATCATGGAAAATACGAAATTCATACGCCGCAATGTGATTGGTTATTAGATTATTTATCTGTGCGCGTAGGTAATTCTATTCGTTTGTCCAACTTATTATTGGCTCAATGATATCATGTACGTCACAAACAATCGTAGGTTTCGCGTAAGCGTGTTCATTCTTGATCCCTGGTTGAGCGATTCAGTATGACCTATTAGGCGCTATAAAAGAATTAGGTAAGTTGCTTGCTCTCTTTATAAAAATGCATATGAAAATTACTTCAGTGTTCGGTAAATATAGAGTTCATATAAAAATTACATACGAATTTTACAGTACAATCTTTGAAAAATACATCAGCATGTGAAATTTACTAGTAGGTAGAAATTTTACCTTATGAAGCAAATTTACCTGTAAAATTGTTGGCAACGATTTTATATGTAATTTTACTGCAACTTTTTTTTTACAGTGTACTCTTACAGAAAAGCTGTCTACGATAATTACTTCATTAATACGACATTCAGATGTAACACGCTGAAAATAGCACCCGGGTAGATTGAACGTGTGGGCAGATGACTTTCACGCAAATAAATCGAATCGTTTAAGAACTGCACAGAAAATGTGTGTAGGTACTTAAAACTAAACAGATTAAATGGATTCCGTTGAAAACTTGGGAATTGCTAACTAACACTGGTGATGATGCATTTTAAAAATGCGATTTGAATTTAAAATACGCTTCATGAAACATAAACAAAAGACAATATCAAAGATATTTTGAAATATCGTTCGACGAAAGGAGGTTAATGAATGATTTTATTTCCTCAGTGTGTTTCGAAATATTCTGCTGTGACCTTATATGGGAATGTGTAGTAAATATTATATTGAAAGTAGATGTAATATCGTGTGGGTATTCATGTCCATATTAGTCACGTTTAAATACACTAATACTTCTACGAAATACTTGTGTTTGTATAGACGTATAAACGTATGCATTACACATCTGTAGAAATCGACCTGACATCAGAGACTTTAAAGAAGAACTGGTTTTATATATATTTATGTGTTGTCACTTTATTGTGGTATTGGCATATTCCTGCGAAATTTTGCCATGTTTATTTTAGAGATATTATTCTCTGCTTCTCCGTCATTTTAAACACAGAAAAATTCGATATACATTCAATAAATCGATGAATAAGTGGTACGATCAAATTTCACAACGTTATCTTCTTTAAATACTCACGGAAACAAAGTTAACAAGATACTGAAGCTCCTGTGTATAGGCTTGAGTCGTTTTAAAACATATACAGGTTCTTCAAAGTTATCGCCACAGTATTGCTAAGTTTGCTAATATTGCAGCTACGATGTTGGTTAAATTATTAAATATGTAGGGTTTTTTTACGCTGATTACAACCGTGTAATCAAAAAAACAATTGAAAATCGCGTTTACGAAATATAAAAAATAACTTTGTTTTTTTTTAAACGAATCACGCTGTATATTTTGTCACCAGTTGATAGAAAACTAGGTTTTGCACACAATATTGTTATAATAGTAAGTAAGTACTTTATTTCAAAGAAGTACATAGTACATAATAGAAAATGTCAAGATAAAAAGAAAAAACAATAAAGAAAAAATAAGGGACAAGGTTCGCCACCCTAGTTGCTAATTACAAGTACAAACTAAATTAAAATACTATTTTATTAAAAAACTCATATAAACTATAATAAGGTGTAAAAATTGCAAGTTTTTTACAGTGAAAAAATAACAAATTAATGTATTTCTGCTTTTAACTGTAATAATTAGGAGTATTTTTTTCCAAGAATAATTAATTTGTTATAATATGGTGTGTTTAGTAACTTATGCTTTAACATAATTTTAAAAGTATGGAGAGGCAATGAGTTTAATTCAAGAGAGAGATTATTATACAGTGAGGTCGTACATGGTCCCCCCCCCCTCCCCTGATAACTTTTGAATGGTATGAGATAGAGCAATGAAACAAAAACCAAGTGAAATTAGAGATAATTTGTGATTTTTTGCTATAGAGATACGCACATGGCTTCTGATGTAAAATAGAGGGCGTAGCTATCTTTAAAATTTAATAGGAAGTAATTTCATTTAGAAGCTCATTTGGAAGAATTTCTATTACTTTTATGGCATGCAAACAGTTTTACGATTTTTCGAAATTTTTACCAACTTATCCAAGATTAATAATTGGAGTACTTACGTTACTTTTTCGATAGCCTTCGTATAAATATTATGGTTTTATGTGACTTAGGAGGCGATTACTGTAAAATATGACATATTTTACAATATGACGTTTTTGCAAAATTTAGCAAAACTGTCTTATCTGTCAGTGATGTGTCATGTGTGTGGGTGTCTATGTTACAGATCTGTAATTACAGGTTTCTGTACACTATATCCAAAAAGCGAAGACCATTTACGACCTCACTGTATATTTTAATACCCATACATACTAGACTTTTAAGGGTTAATGTTAGTCTGTGATTTGGCAGGTGTATCTCTGTGTTCCTTATATTATAATTGTGAGATGGATTATTGATCTGAAAAAGATCATGTTTATTTTTATGAACATATAGGGATACTTCAAGTATATGGAGTGATACCACTGTTAGTACTCGTAAGTTTTCGAAATATTGGCCGACAAGAATCAGTTCGCGAGCCATTGGTTATTACACAAAGGGCTCGTTTTTTAGTTTAACAAAATCCTAGCAACGTCCATACTAGAAGCCCCCAGCAAGCGTGACTCGATCGTTCTTACAATTAGTACTTCCAAACTTACGATGCTTTTTAGATGTCTAAGTTTATAAGTCGATCTTGATATAGAAGAATTGACTTGCTCTATATGGTTGTACCATTCTAAGTTGAATGACAACGTTATATCCAACGCTTTAATGGATTGTACGTTTCCAATTGCGGTGTTTCCGATGTGAAAATTGAATCGAGGCGAGGCATTAGCTGGGTTTGCGCTAAAGGTAATGTATTTTGTCTTAGATATATTTAGAAATAGTTTATTTGAAACAAATCACTTGTTTAATAGGGACAGCATGGAGTTGGCTTTATCTGGCCATTTATTAGAATTGTGATATCATCGGCATACATTATTAATTTATAATTTCGCAAGAAAGAAACAATGTCATAATGAACAGTGAGAATAAACCGTGAGAGTAAATAGCGCCCTGCGGCAAACCTATCGTCACCGGTAGTAGTTTGTACATAAGCAAATTATGATTAACGCAGTCAAAAGCCCTGCTTAGATCACAGAATACCCCAAGTGGTATCGTTTGTTTCTCTACATCAGCATCAAAGTATTATAAATATTCTGAAATGTTGTAAATATGATTTCCGATTGAAACCGTGTTGCATTCAGAAATTAATTCTCGTGTTTTTCTAAAAAAGCAAGCAGTCGTGATAGCATTGCATATTCAAAATTTTTCCAATGGAGGGAAGTTAAAGAAATTGGTCTTGTAATTAGCCATATTACTACAGTTCATCTTTTTGTGAGTGGTATAATTTTTGAGATTTAAAGCACGCTGGAAAAATACCAGTAGTAAAAGAACAATTGATTAAGTGTGTATGGTAGTAGCAACAAACATTAGCTTTTTCAGAATGCCGCTGCTATATCATCCGCCGGGGAGTTTTTACTCTTAAATTTATTAAATAATGTAGTATGGATCGCTTTCTGTATTTGATCATAACAATGATAAACAAAACGGCTTATTGAGAAGTTGTATTAGTCCACTGTTTATATCTTTTACCTTAAAGTTTTAGGATAAGGTTAACAATTTATTAAATAATGATAATGTTCAGTTTCTATGAAGGAAATACAAACAAAAATATTGATTGGATTGTAGATGCTTCTCTTCAAAGGGAATGTTGTTAATATTCTTGCTCAGGGATTGGTAAATCATGAAAGAAGTGATTGTAAGCATTAGAAATTTTGTTTATCTCGTCGTTATCACGAATTAGAGGAAAACCATAATCTTTTTTTTCGTTAAATTGTATTACCCTAAAATAAAAAACAAAACTCGTTGACTAATATAATGATGGATTCATACAACAGCCAACAACTTGTGTTGTTTTTGGCCAAAGTGAAAATCGGTTTGCAAAAGCTTGTTGTGTACTGGTATTGAAAAAAAGGCTTTATTGATTTAAATTGCTTGCTTTATTTTGTTTTACCTCTAAATTCGTTCATTGCCGTATTCCTTTTTATCGTTGCTTTTTGTTCAGTATTTATTTATTTGTAATTCAAGTTGGAGGCAGATTTTGTATGTAGAAGGCACAACAAGTCTTGGAACGCTAGAGAAAAATGTTTTCAAACAGGATACTACCAGATAGAAAGTATTTTCTACTGTTATTTCGCAAATTCCAAGAGAATGGAGAATGGAATCATCGAGAAAACGAAATACTAGTACTAGTACTAGTGCGGAACTAAAGAAATACAAATTGTTTAAATATTGGACAATGCGAATTTCGCTTGATACGGACTTTGAACAAAGAATTGCGTTTTCTATGCAGTTTTTGGCGCAATTTGTAGAAAATAATACATACAAATACATTTTGTGGAATGACGAGAAAAACTTTTCAAACAATAGAATATACAACATAAAAAAATAAGCATCAATCAATGCCTCGTAGGCCACAACACCGCTTTAGCTTCAATGTTTGGTGTGGCTTGTACAATAATAGATGTAGAATGATATGTTAACATTTTACGGTTTGTAATTGATGATTTCATATATAATTTAAACGTGGAAAAGAGGAACTTTTTCATTTTCAACAGGATAGGGCTCCAGCACATAATTGGGCATTAACAGCAGAGGTCCTAACACGTATTTCTTTCATGGAAATAATACCATTTTCAACTGAAAGAAATATGTATTATCTGAAGAAAATGGTTTTTTTTAAATAGTGGCAAAGAAATAGGATGTAAGGTGTAAGTTAGCATAAACAAAGATATAGGCCGCTATCTAAAAAAAAACAAGCTACTTTGGGTTAAAGTAAAGCAAATAATCAAGAGTATAGTGGGTACCTATACATAATTATATGGATTTTAGTTTCACTGTTGTATCAAGCTAAGTATGTATGTAGGTATAGTATTTAAAATATGAATATCTAAAACAAATGAATATATTAACTACGCTGCTTTAACTGAAAGCTTGCAGAACTGTAATCAAAGGCCCAGTATTCGATAGGACACCTGTACAAGTTAGCATGTAGCAATGTAGTAATAAGTAATCCTATAGAGTAGCTAAATCAGGATGAGAAGTAAAACATGAATCCTATTTTTAAAGTTTTTCCAAGAATCTATAAATATAGGATCAATAACTTTTACGAATTGAAAGATTTTATTTATACCGACATAGAAATTGAATATTTTCCAAATAAAGGATTTAGTTTTAAATGGAAAAAGAAATTAGTATCAGTAAAGTAGTAATCATTCAAAGATATTTCCTCAATCAAAAGGCAAATATGTTTCATTAGGAATTTTATATATTGCTTGTGCACACTCTCTATATAGTGAGAAAACAGTACAAAGCATGTGTTACAAGCTATTAATTATATATAATAGCCTCTCTATAGATCGACATTTTTCTAAATTCTCAATTAAACTTAACTCACAACAGTTGCGAACACACCTTACAATGTCAATTAATGGCATTTTACGATATAAGGTATGGAGGTTATGACCTTCTGAATAACGTCATCATCCGATATCTTCATCAATATAATAAACATGTGATCTCAGAACAAGATAAAATATATTCGCTTTAAAACCTTATACTGTCATATATAACTTACTAATGGGAGAACATAAATGTATGAAGTTGTACTTCTATTTATAAAGTGAAGAAAAATATTTGATGGATGCTATTATTATCCACTTAATTAATATCGTAGATTTGTTGGTTTTTTCATGTTATTTCTTTCTTTTTTGTGGTAAGCGGTAAGAATGGTTTTAAATTTTTTTTTGCGGTTTCCTGTAAAATAAAAATAAATTTTGACTTTATCTGTACAGTAATCGTGTAGTACATGACTGTGGTATTTATGAATTTTTTAAGGTAAAATGCCTTGGTGTAAAATTTTAATGATCAAGAATAGTAAGGTCCTTATGTACAGGGTTTTCCCAATAGGACTTAACGAAAGCTTTTAGTTTTAAAAATTTGAAGTTTGCAATGATGTTGGTACTTAATTTCTTTCTAAAATATTTACCCTTCTAGCTAATCGAAAGTCACTAAGAATTTTATTTTAAATTAAACAGCATGTAGGTTGTTGCATTTTTGAATTAAGCATAAAATTCTGTGACAACTGCAACTAGGATTTCTTATAATTACATCAACTATTCGTACAAAAAATTGAAAATTTTGTCATTTCCACTGTTATTTATTAATGTTTACTTGCTTGAAATGTCAGATGTCTCCCGTTTTAAAACTAGCAGTGAAACAATGGCAGTTGTTTCACCATAACGTAGTAAAAAGTTCCTGTGGTATCATATATAATACACATCATATGATCACACTGGAAGAATTTTGAAAGTTGCAAAACTATCTTTGTTTCAAAAAGAAACACCGTGGGTTTAATTTTCATTTTTCAAACTTTTTTTCTATGAGTTATAAACCATTGATTTAGTTCCGACAATAATGTATTTGTCCTATCCTGTACATCGATAGGATCATTTCCTGTAACAACTGCAAAGGTATCGTCTGAACATAAATAAACAAAGAATAATGAATGAAGTCAACGATGTCATTAATAAAAATTAAAAACAAAACAGGACCCAAAATTGAGCCCTGTGGCAACATTAAAGTAACAGGTAAATATAGAGAAGAAAACTGATTTAAAACGTTGTTAGATGATTTGTGTGAAATTTTAACAAATTGTTGCCTCCCTGTTAAAATGGAAATAAACCAGCTTGCAGTCAACCTGCATTTCATACTGTAAGAAGCCTGCAATCTTTGCAAAAAAAAATAAGGCAGTTTATTTATTTTTACTAATAAATCTAAATTAAAACATTCATTCCAAAATATGTAAGAATCTCATTTCGATAGTAATTTAAAATGACATCTATTTTGTGTCATCCAAAATAGGTAACATACATAGTATTCATAAAAAAAAATTATAGCTTTAGAAATTTTGAAAATGTATCCAAGAAAAACATGGGAAATGTATTTTTATTCATAACATGTAAACGATCAGAAAAAAATACTTTCTATCGTAATGTGAAAACACCACATGTTTATTTGATTCTGCAGAAGAATAACAAACACTGTCAATCTGTAATTTATTTCAGTTGTGATGTTCTCTTTATTGGGTGTGTTTGCATGTCAGTTATTTAGAATTAATTTATTATCAATATACCTTTTTTAATATGTACTTAAAGATGAATGTATTGCTAAGATATTTTCTCAAAAAAAAAAGATAAATTTCCTGATATATCTTATGAAAGATTAAAAGTCGTTAACTATAAGCACATTTTTCAATGTTTATAGAGTAGGTAGTAAAAAAATCATAAACAATTCTACTTTCCCTAAACATAATTGCGGCAGAAATAAGCAATTTGAGCTATGCTCTCAGCTGTATAATTAAGATCATGTGTCTTACACACCTTTCCTAATATGTCATGATGATGTGAAGTAAACTTACTTTTAGTAGCGTTCTTTCAATGACCTTTTTGTTATTATAGATGGTATATATGTTAAAAATTAACAATAATTTGTTATGTATATGCAAAATTTACCTATTATTATGATTAAATCCTTCAAGGTTAAATTGTAATCCAGAAGAATTCCACGAGGAACGTAAAAATTGCTATATCAATCGAAGAACTAAACTTATACACTATTGCACACCCAGAAACACTAATTCAATATCACCAAAACACTGTAGAGATATTCTAACTTACAAAAATATTTCGTTCGTGTAACAAATTTGTTTATGATAGATATACTTGAGTATCTAATCGTTCAAGTAATTACCAATCAATCGCCCGCATTGATTATGCATATTATCGAGCGGCAGCACTGAAGGTATATCGACATAGGATCGCGTCCGGTAGCTCACTAAACGACGACAAAAAAGTTAATTTACCCGCTATTTCTGGTGACTGATTCACAGACAGAGAGATTGAGGCAACTCACGGTAATCAAGCGGGTCGGTGGAAGGAGAACAGCATGTTGTTCAGCAGTACACAAGGATATAAGTATAGGCAGAAGCGTGTAAGTTACTTTTATAACAAGTTATGATAACAATGCTGTTAATAAATGCAGCGGTCAATGGCAAATGTAAAAGCTGTTGATGTGTTTTGTTTAAAAATAGCTATTATGCTTATGTAAATATATGAAAGAAAATATTGTAATATTATCTTTAATATGGCTACTTTGTTTTGACAAGACTTTTCAGGATTTTATTTGATAGAAATGCTCTCTATATTTTTACGAATTTCAAAAGAACTGAAGAAGTGCAGTATTAAGGTATAGCACTCTTATGTTAAATAACGAGAAAGATATTTAATTACTTTTTTTTTTATTTCATGTTTATATTTAATTATACAGGGTGTATCAAATGAAAAAGTAAATTTTGCTTGGGTGTTACTACACAACATATAAATCACAAACCCACTGAAACCGGATTTCATCATTAAAAAATAAAAAAAGATAAAAATTAGAGCCAAAATTCTTTAGTCCGGGCCTGATGCAAGGAAACGTCATGTTAACACCGCGCTAACGTGGTATTATGTATAAATACATTGCACTCATTTAGTATTATTCTTAAATGGTATGCCGTAAGTTCATTTAACGTCATTCTGAATAAATAAAGGCCCTGTATAAAAATAGCAAAACTGACGGCATTTTAAATTTCTTCTTTTTGTAAAATAAACATTCTTTTTTATTAAAATATTCTACCGTAAGTCTACAAAGTATTATTTTTAATATCCTGATAAGACGTTCGAGTTTCACCGATATGCGACTTAGTCTGTTTAAAAAAAAGTCGCTGGATATCTCAAAATCTATTAAAGATAGGTATAAGGAAGCTCATATAAAGTGATAGGGGGATGATATTTACTTCCTAATTCCGAATTAAAAATCAGGGTGTTCTATTAAAAAAATTGAGTTTTCTGCATTTGAAAATATGTCACTTTGTTCCTCAGTTTTGAACACCCTGTATGTTAGAATGTAAGTGTGCTTACCGTTTCTTTGGAGTTATATCTACATTACATAACATAGCAAATTTGGAGTCTGCTACTTGCAATACTAACCGAGATATTAATTTCTCATGATGCAATGATTAATGATAAAAAAAAAGAAAATTTAAATAACTCAAAAACGGAAACATGTAGCTATAGGAATACTAATGAAAATGACGTATTTTATAGTTTCGAATCCAAAATGAATAAAAATTATATCATTCTATTTAAAATAAAAGTTTGCATCCATTTCCGGTCAACCGGAAGTGATAGTTTGGTTATGGTATTTTACATTATAGTTCCAATCGAACAGATACTGGTGCCAAAATCTCAAATATAAGTAAATAATAGAACATCATAAACTTTTAATGAACCACTTACGTGGAATACCCTGTATAAAATCATATTTTGGAGACCATGCTTTATTTATTTTATTTTTAAAATTTCTAAAGTTTAATGCCTTAACTACTTCAGGTAATGTATTATACACTTTTAGTCCTATGTTGACAAGGTGACAAGTCAGTCATTATTGGCAGATTATAACGATATTCATATAGAAGAGAAAATAATAAAAATACAGGGTGTGCCATTTATTTAATCGAAAAATGGTTTTTTTAAGTAAAAGTTACATAAGATCAAATGCTCTATAACTCAAAATTCGGTTTAATGGTATATACGTTATACAATTCTATTTTTTTTTCAAATTGAACCTACTCTTTATTATTGCATTTTTGGATTCTTTGATTCAAAACAAATCATATTATCTAACATACTCTACGGAAAAACTTATAGTTTTTGATGTATTCAAATTTAAAAATAATATATCATTCGTACGATGTTCTTAAAAAATTAATAACTCCTTTATTAACTGCTATTTCCTAATAAATTTTTGACAGCAATCTAACGCGCCTTTAGATAATGCAATAGATACAAAACAATTTCCTTCTTATATTATACAAGGTCATCTTCTTAAAATACATCTGAATTTCAAAAACTTTAAATGCACAAAACTCATTTTTTGTTCAAATGGAAAATCCTGTATATTTTTATGTCGTCGGATACAATTGAAAGGCATCTTTCGAACGTATATAACACTGCCAATACCTAAACTTGATAGTTTTTGTAATAGAGCACCATTTATTACAGGAACCTTTAACAACTTAAAACATTAACAAAAATTTGTTTAGTAGGCTCTGTCAATGACAACTAACAAAATAAAAGTACAAAAGTAACTGTCAACTCTAATTTAAAGAAATTTAAAACCCAGTATGGCAGCAAAGTTACACAGTTCCACCACAATATTACCAACAGTCTGTGTAAGTTAAATCTTCTTTTGTACCTTTATTATCACTGTGATATTTAATTTGAAAAGAATAAAGCATAAAAAAAACAACATTCCACTGTCGGATTCGAACCCAGGCACACGGATTAGACATCAGGCGTTTTACCATTACTGTATCATAGACATGCAAGCTGGCTGCGTTTTGTGGTATTTATAGGAGATGTAAAACTATATTGCGCTCTAAAAATTTAACGTCTGGTCATCTATGGCTAATATTTTACAAAAGCACTCCCCACTATTAACTGACATAACTGAAACCAAGAGCTTCTCGTTTTTAGTAAATTTAATAGCGAATAACAAATTACGTGTTATATTATCACAAAATTGGCCGTGAACCTTCCACAAATGGAACTATAATAACAAACTTGTGGTGTTAGAAAAAGAAAAGAAATGCATATACAAGTTAATTAAGATTAAAATGGTGAAAACAAATAAACACCAGCTGCATTTAAAATCTGTTTATTATCGACTAATTGAATTATCAATGCGTACAGATATAGACAGGCATAATTACAACATTTATTCTGAAAATTGTGAAAGAACCACTTCTCCTACTTTGTTTATTATTCGCCGGATGTTGTCGAAGTCTTAAACAAAAGCGTTTTACGTAAATTTATCAACACCAACGCGGTTATAAACTTCATATACAAGACAATAAATTGTATCTTGATCGCCACGATCATAATAACAAGATGTATTTTAAACAGAGGCCCCCTTGTTAAGGGGACGATTTCGGTACTTGCTGTTGAAGTGGGCGCAGGTACTTCGAAGAGGGTACAAAGAAAAACGATAATTAAACAGCGCGTCAAACAAGCAAGATTCTGTTTTAAGATAATAATAATTCAAGCCTCGCCGGAAGCACCCGGGTATTTTGGGACCGCGACCAATTTCTCTCGGTTACGGTGGCGTTTTAGAACTAACGCACCTCGGGTCCAATTTAGCATGATGAGAGGAAGGTGAAATATGGCGGTAGCACAAATTGTATACACTATTTACCAAAAATTTGTGTGCTATACAACGTGTGTATAAATTGTCGCAAAAGCTATACGCAGCGACATTCTTCCTTCGTTTCTGAATCTAAAATCTAAAATGGTAAAAATGGTACTATTGCTTCATGCGTCTTCAGGACCCACTTGAAAGTAACATACATTGGTAACACTGTAGTCGCATACTACCGTAATGATAGTTACAATACTTGTCAAAATTGACAGACCAGAATTACAAATGACAAATTGATAACACAAATGATACATAGGAAAAGCAATAAGAAAGCTTTATTAAAACAGAATTAGTAGTTTTGATTTTTCGAACGCATCTCTTGTAATAAATTAGCGACACTATTACCTACGCATATGTTCAAATTGATATCCGTCTGTTTGTAAACACATTTGCAATCTACGAGTATTGTTCTGTAATTACTTGTTTCAAGCCTTTCCGGTGTAATTCCTAATACTGCCGCGTTAATTCGTCTATAACTTCGTCAGCGTCTTGTGGAGGTGTTGCGGTAAAACTTCACCTTTATGAAACCCCCAAACAAAAAAGTCTAAGGATTTAGGTCGGAAGACCTCGCAGGCCATAAGATAGGCCAACGCGACCAATCCAACTGTTAGGGAAGTGTTCATCCAACCCTCTCTCACATTACGAGAAAAATGTGCGGAGCTCCATCATGCATGTAAAACATGTTACGGCGTATATTCATTGGCATCTCGTCAATAACTTTTCTAATACATTTAAATACCCGTTGGTGCATCAAGTCGATTTGGCAGGTAGATTGGCCCAACGACACGGTGATTTATTATACCAGCCAAACATTAACTGAAAACTTTCGTTGGTGACCGTATTCTCGAAACGCATGAGGATTTTCATCTGCCAATGGTGAAAATTATTGGTATTGAGTACACCATCTCTGGTAAACATAAACTCTTCGGTCCAAAAAACCCTCTTAAAAGTCGCCATTTTCTGAATCCTATTTAAGATACTATGACAAAAGTTTAAACGGTGTATGTTATCGTTTTCATAGAGCGGCTGCCACCTTAGTTATATGGTATGGATAAAAAGGTTTCACGTAGAACCAAATGAACGGTCTTATTACTGCGGATATTGAATGTGGCCGCCAACTGTCGAGTACTGACAGAGGATCTTCATGTACTGAGTCTAGAAATTTCCTCTTCCAGTTGTAATGTACGCTGTTGTCTAGGTCGACCAGCGTTGGCATTTCTTTTCTTAAACGAACCAGTTTCACGTAGACGTTGGTCCAGCCGTCGAAATACGTTTCCCAGTAGGATGTCTCCGGATTGGAAAACGTTACGCGATATTCCTGTTCTGCCATGTTAGCATTTCCATTACAAAAACCGTATACCATATATCATATCGCATATTCATTAAATGTAAAAACCATTGTAAATAAACAAAGCAATAATACGAGAACGATAAAAACACTGAAACACAGAAAACTATCAAGAGAATACGAGTAATCACGAAAAAGAGCAGAGCTTGCATAAAATTGAAGGCTTCAGATTAATGTCAAAATTTGACCAGTAATGTTTTGATTGAAATCAAATTAGAATACAAAGTCATTGTCCTACAATGTTGCCAAGAGTGTTTTTCATGAGAGGATGCTTATGAAAAATGTTGAAACCAGGCTCTAAAATCAAAAAGAAACTGTTCCAAAAAAAACAGGAATAAGAAATCGTCTAAATTCAAATTGCAGCTATCTATACCGACAAATAACAAACACAAAGCGCTATTAAGGAACTAAAAACCGAACTTCAAGAACCTCGTGAAGACTTATGAAGCATAGTACAATATTTTACCATTTAGATTTCGATTCAGAAACGAACGAAGTATGTCGCTGTAGCTTTTGCGACAATTTATACACACGTTGTATACATTCAGAAGCTTTAAATCAAACATAAAACGGCCACATGAACGCATCTTTAGTCTTAAATATGAGCAATGAGCTTGCAGTGTTAACTGAAAATTAAAAAGAAAATGTGAAAACGCGTATGTGAATCAAACAAAACAATATTTAAATAATAAACTATGAAATCATAAAAGTTCAAATAATGTATAATTAATAGCATTAAAAAAAACATGGATCTCAACAGAACCATTACATATTTAGACTTTGATAACACTAAATACCCCAAATATCGTAGAAATGATCTACATCCAGCGTTTCTCAAACTCTATGATGAGTTAAGCCCTGCTCAATGTCCAACTCTTATCGTGAAACCCTTCAGCAAAATAGTGTATTCAAACAAGACTTTTATTCAATTTTTTAATGGGATGAATGGTTCTGCTTTTTAATTGAAAACTTACACTCAAAAAAGTGTATAATCCTTTTAAGCAAACATGCGTTGTTTTAATCACAACATAAGTTCCCTGTTTAGCAAACAGATGGTAAATTTTCTTTGACAAACTCATTTGTTTAGGATTCGAGCAAAAGTATGTGATTGTTGGAAATGAGAATGTAATTGAATTGAATGCTATCGTTTCTGTTACTTCAAGAATATTATCTGTTTGATAGTTAACCATATCCTACTGTTGCGAATAACAATATCAACATTGTCAGTTTAAGCCAACAATAACGTAAAACTGAACCTACCTTTATTTAAATTAACATATCTGTATGTTTGAAACTACCATGTATGAAATGTTTCAACGAAAAGTAGAAATTACAAGAACAGTTCAAACAATTATATTGTGTGCTTATACATATCCATTGGTAGCTTTTAATCAAAGAAAATAAAAAGTTTAATCAAAAGATTTAGGTAATATTTAATCTAACGAATCCTGTTTTGTTTTTACAAGGCATTTGTTTGGGCGAAGTATTTTGCTTTAAATAAACACACTTCGTTAACTAACAGTGATTATTTTTTGCCCTGTGTATTGCGGATTGTTCGCAGGGATCACACTCCACCACCTTAACGTGCAATGAATGGGAGTCGTCATTTCAATATCCACGGCTCCTTTTAAATGATTATCTGGTAAATATACCAGACTAATGTATTATAATTATATATGCCACGTGATTTGTCCGAAATAAATTCTGTTACGGGTATGAAATACGAGAAGGGCCATCTATGCGAAAATTTCTGTACAACACATAAGTATTTTACGAATTTTCTATAGGGCTGTTCGAATATGCAATTCGCCAACGGTTCGTGATGACGTGAACCAATCAAAGAACAGATTTGAAGTTCTCGCGAACTGGAATGCGTTGTCTGATTGTTTCATATGATCGTGAACCGTTCGTGAACTGCATGTTCGAACAAACCTTATACTAAATGAGAGAAAACTGCCGCAAGAAAATAAGCAGAGATGTTCTTGATTGGCACTCTCCGAAAAAAAAAATATTTTATATAAAGTAGAGAGCGTTGAACGTCTAAAAATATTTCGTTAAAACAACAAAGTGATGTAGTTACAGTTGTTTACTAAATAATTTAATTGAAATGATTAAACTTTTCGATTAAATATTGTTGTTGCTGCAACATTGGGTTTAATCTTAGTTTAGTTGAAATAACGAAATATTTTGTGGAATTAATTAAGTTTTTCTTGACAAAATATACTTTACCATCGCAAGTAAAACAGTTTTTTTTTTTTAAATTAAAGGGATCTCAGCCTATCAGCCACGTTGTGGTAGTTTATGCAGGACCTAGGCTTTATATTCGATATTTCTTCCTTTTTTTTGACTTGAAAATAATCGATATCAGTCGCAAAGTAAAATTTCTTTGTTTGGAATAGTAAAGCATGCTTGCTAGCAAACTACACCAGACGTTCTCACTCTTAGTAATAATTCATGAAAAAAAAAAATCTTAGTTTTGAAGAAGGCCGAATTGTCACTAATTGAAAAAAAAACCAAGTGTAAGAAATATTTTCCCTTTGCATTAATTTTTTTGTACCGTCTACCATTTATGTAGAAAAAGTATTAAAAACTATTCTCGATTTTTACAGAGAGAACCGTATATACACTTTGTATAAGCATTTTGATAAGTAGACGGACGAGGCCTGAAATTTGATACCGATGCCGACAGCCGTTTCTTTAACGCTATAAGGGCTACGGCACGCCGACTAGTCAAACAAAACGCTGAGACGGTTGAATTCGATAATAATACTTTTAGAAGTAGAGTGACGAATTAAGTCATGGTACAGTGAGTGTAGGTTTTTGGCCCGTTTAAAGGTGAGTTTAATCACAGAGCATTCCTGTTATTTTAGTATAAGGTAGAGTAACATATAGATTTGCGAAGTAGCCTGGGTAACGTTAAGCAATGCTGAAGTTAAGGGCTTTTGTTAGGGAAAGCTAGTCGTCCTAGCGGGCACGCTTTGTGACGTGGGGAGCCGCACGCACAGTGACGCAGCGCTGGGCGACTCGGGGTCGTAAATAAGGGCCGGGAACCGTCGCGGTTTCGCNATTGTGATATCTTATTAACTAGTTTACAAGTGTGTATAATTTGTCGCAAAAGCTATACGCAGGTGACATTCTTCCTTCGTTTCTGAATCTAAAATCAAATGGTAAAATATGGTACTATGCTTCATGCGTGCTTCAGGAGCCACTTTGAAAGTAACATACATTTGCAACACTGTAGTCGCATACTACCTAATGGTAGTTACAATACTTGTCAAAATTGACAGACCAGAATTACAGATGACAAATTTGATAAACACAAATGATACATAGGGAAAAGCAATAAGAAAGCTTTATTTAAAACAGAATTAGTAGTTTTGATTTTTCGAACGCATCTCTTGTAATTAATTAGCGACACTATTACCTACGCATATGTTTAAATCGATATATGTCTATTTGTAAACACATTTGCAATCTACGAGGTATTGTCTGTATTACTTGTTCAAGCCTTTCTGGTGTAATTTCTAATACTGCCGCGTTAATTCGTCCTATAACTTCGCCAGCGTCTTGTGGAGTGTTGCGTAAACTTCACCTTTATGAAACCCCAAAGAAAAAAGTCTAAAAGGATTTAGGTCGGAGACCTTGCAGCCATAAGATAGGACCACCGCTACCAATCCACCTGTTAGGGAAGTGTGTTCATCCAACCACTCTCTCACATTACGAGAAAAAAATCTGCTGGAGCTCCATCATGCATGTTAAAACATGTTACGGCGTATATTCAATGGCATCTCGTCAATAACTTGTTCTAATACATTTAAATTACCCGTTGGCATCAAGTCGATTTGGCAGATAGATTGGCCCAACGACACGGTGATTTATTGTACCCAGCCAAACATTAATGAAAACTTTCTTTGGTGACCGTATTCCCGAAACGCATGAGGATTTTCATCTGCCCAATGGTGGAAAATTATGGGTATTGAGTACACCATCTCTGGTAAAACATAGACTCGTCGGTCCAAAGAACACCTTTAAAAAGTCGCCATCTTCTTGAATCCTATTTAAGATACTATGACAAAAGTTTAAAACGGTGTATTTATCGTTTTATAGAGCGGCTGCACCTTAGTTATATGGTATGGATAAAGAAGGTTTTCACCGTAGAACCAAATGAACAGTCTTATTACTGCGGATATTGAATGTGGACGCCAACTGTCGAATATTACTGACGGGGGATCTTCATGTACTGAGTCTAGAATTTCCTCTTCCAGTTTAATGTACGCGTTGTCTAGTCGACCAGCGTTGGCATTTCTTTTCTTAAACGAACCAGTTTCACGTAGACGTTGGTCCAGCCGTCGAAATTACGTTTCCAGTAGGATGTCTCCGGTTTGAAAACGTAACGCGATATTCCTGTTCTGCCATGTTAGCATTTCCATTACAAAAACCGTATCGGCATATTCGTTAAAATGTTAAAACCATTGTAAATAAACAAAACAATAATACGAGAACGATAAAAAACACTGAAACAGAAAAACTAATCAAGAAATACGAGTAATCACGAAAAAGAGCAGAGCTTGCATAAAATTGAACACTTCAGATTAATTCAAAATTTGACAGTAATGGTTTTGATTAAAATCAAATTAGAATACAAAAGTCATTGTCCTACAATGTTACCAAATGTGTTTTCATGAGAGGATGCTCATGAAGAAATGTTGAAACCGGCTCTAAAATCAAAAAGAAACTGTTTACGAAAAAAACAGGAATAAGAAATCGTCTAAATTCAAAATTGCAGCTATCCTATACCGACAAATAACGAACACAAACGCTTATTAAGAACTAAAAAAACCGAAACTTCAAGAACTTCGTGAAGACTTATGAAGCATAGTACAATATTTTAACCATTTAGATTTTCGATTTCAGAAACGAACGAATGTATGTCGCTATCGTAGCTTGTACGAACAATTTCATACACACGTTGTATAAGACAATCAAAACTTAACTGTGATACATTAGGACAAGGTAGCATAGTTTAAATAATACCTTCTCTTGTTGATTGTCACACTCCAAAGGAAAAAGCTCAAAAATATGTTCGATTCTTTCTTTTGATACGTATATACATATAGTTCATTATCTGGAACAAAAGTGAAGTTTATGTACCTACTTTATTGTTAGGTTTAAGATATTATTTTTTTCCACAACTATCCTAATTTGTGCTTACCGGAAATTCGTTGAAGAAGCACTTGCCTATTTTAATTTGTAATGCACACATTATTTTCATCAGTGATTATGTTATGGTAATGTGTTGAAATTTCTTCTTGCCACATTTTCACCGCTGATAAAATGATGATCAGTGATAAGCTGATAAGTCTAAACTTAAATCAACTAAATCAAAACAATACCGTCAAACATAAACATGGCATCAACCTAACCCCAAATAAGTTGAATGAACGAATTAAGTCAAGTAAAAAGCAAGCTGAGTGAAGAGTAAGGAGGGTGGATGCTGTCTGATTTCATCTAAGTTCAAACTGAGTATCCAACAGTAAAAAGAACAATCCTTTTAACTAAGCTCTTAAGACAAACTTAGAATCTTACTTTAAAGTGGTAAAAAGAATACAGCTATAACCTTTTTCTAGCTAGAAAGTTTTATTTATACCGATTATAATTAGTAAAGAAATATCAAAAACATCCCGGTTGTGTAAAGTTGTCTTAGCAGTATGAGCGTAGCTAGTGTACCTTATCTCTAGAGGAGGAGTTGTGATTGTGACGTGCATCACATGAGTCGCCACTGGTTACGGCAACGTCAAAGAAAGATGTGCACTGAGTCTCCTTATTGCTATATTGTCCTGTACCTGTATTATTGAATAAACGTTTCTTACTGTTGATTCACCAAAAGGTCAACAAATATACAAAGGGTAGTATTAATATTCTTAACACGTATTTTATGTTCTCCACTTCATGTTTAAACTTGTTAACATTTTGCTACTTTCACTGTTTCAAATTTATACTATTTTTTCAAAATACGTCATACTCAAAAATATCCTTTTTTGCTTTTAATAGCAACCTGCTGTGCAATTTCAATTTTATATTCATGGGAATAGGCGAACAGTTTGCCGACTAGTTCGCCGAACTCCGAACCCACCCATACGACTAGGAGTTCGCCAAACTATCGTTCGGAGTTCTGCGAAATCCGATCGTGTGGCCACACCTCCAACACTCCCCACTAGAAATAAGATTCATACTAAAGCAATGAGTCTTGTGGTTTTCTTTTGGCACCCCTGTCGTTAAAAGATAGGCGATCATGTTTTTTTGTCGAAATCGGGTTGATATGGATGTATCGTTCTGCAATCTTTTCTCGAATAAAGTTATTATTCACATCGGTGTACTTTGTCCGGTTATGGTAAAATTATTAGAGTAAATTAGAGGTGAGGCTTACTGCACTTTGATTTTCGCAAAACAGTGATGTTGTCGATTTGAGCAATCCCTTCTTCAAATCTTTTTAGCCACATGGATGTATCCTGTAGTTGACTTGCGCTCATCCAAGTCGGCAGCCCAATCTGCATCACAATATCCTAAATGCTCAAGATCCGTATTTTTAATTAAATAAAAACAACTACCGCCCTTGTAATGGAAAAAACAAACTATGTTGTTTACTATTGACAGCTATATATAAATAAAAACATATCTACTAGGGTACGTTCAATAACTACAGGCAGGAATACACACTAGGCTAGGATTTCAAAAGTTATGACAATTATCTTTCTCAACATTCTATCCTAATTTCGTGACTTTTCAAAAACAATACTATCCTAACATATTATATAAAAACTTATTTCTTATACACTAATTCAGTTTTTTGTTTTAGAAACTTAACATTGTTCAATGGTTTAGTTAAGATATCTGCAATCATTTTTTCTGACTCACAATAGTTTATTTTTAACAAGTTTTCTTTTATCTTTTCGTTTATAAAATGAAATCTTACATCTATATTTTTATTGCGTTTATTGAATTGTCCCGGTTTTTATTATTTGCATGGCGCTTTGATTGTCCATATTTAATAATACACTCACTCTAAAGTCCACGAGTTCTTCGAGTAGTTCTTTCAGTAACAAAAGTTCTTCAACACATTCTGCTGCCGCTATATATTCAGCTTCGGTACTCGAAAGTGCCACTATGGGTTGCTTTCTTGAAGTCCAACTTATAGGACCACCAGAAAAATAGATCACGAATCCTGTTGTACTTCTTCGAGTTTCGCAGTCTCCAGCAAAGTCCGAGACACAATATGCAGTTAATGCATATACACTTTCAATATCACCTTTTGTTTTATATCTGATGTAGTCACTCTTGGTCGCTGTTAGGTATTGTAGAATTCTTTTCGCGTTTGAACTATCCACATCAGTAGGATTCTCGAGCTTTCGACTTCCATAACTCACCGCGAACGCTATATCTGGCCTGGTTTTATTTGATACGTATAGAAGACTTCCAATTACTTCTCTGTATGGACATTTTTTGTCTGTTCCTTTTGAGATTTCAGTCGTATTAGAATCAAGTATCGGAGTAACAACTGATTTTGCATTTTTCATACCAAATTTTTTCCAAAACAGTTTTAATATATCCTTTTTGATTTATTTTTAATTCATCTTGGTTTTTGTTAATCTCAATTCCTAAAAATCTATCAATTCTCTCAGATTAAGTCATTTCAAATTCTTCTTCTAGATCTTTTAATAAATCGTTAATTTCATTTTCACTTTCACCAACTATTAATCTGTCATCAAAAGGCAGTTTTTATAACAAATTTCTCGAGAATGTAGCCATATCGTGCCGATAACACAAAAAGCATACGTAAGCTGCTAATGTTTACCACAGGACTGAGTACCTCTTCATAATTGAAGCCTTCCTTCTGCTGACATCCTCTTATCACTAGTCTCGCTTTATATTTCTCATCATCTTTTTTCTTAAAAATCCATTTGTTTGTTAAAATTCTTTTGTCACTAACTTCATTTTTGTCAACATAAATCCATGTATTGTTCTTGTAGAGTAATTATTTTTCTTCTCGAATAGCATCTATCCACTGATCTCTTTCTGGTCCGTTGATGGCCTCCTGATAAGTTAAAAGGGCTTCGTCTTCTGAATCCAACACATGGTCCTTTAATTTTACTGGTATTTTAACTTTTCTTCCACTTCTTGTTTGATCATTGCCTTCTCCTAATTGTATATCCTCTCTTCGTTGTCTTTGATTTTGCTCTCTTTCTCCTGGTACACATCCTTCATCAGTTTCTTTTTCTGTGATATGTTGATCGCTGTTAATTTCCTTTTCTTCATGTTCAGTTTCAAATTCATTTATTTTTACTTGGATTGTGTTGTTGTTCACTGATTGTTTGGGTTCTGTAAACACCACTCTTCCTGCTATGATTTTTCTTAATGTTTTATTCCACAAACGATAACCGTTTAATGCATATCCCACAAACACATATTTTTCACTTCTTGAATCCAGTTTCTGTGTGTAACCCACAGTTTTCGCAGAAGCTGTTGAGCCAAAAATCTGTAATCTTGATAAATCTGGTGTCATTTCTGTCCATCATTCTATAGGAGTCTTGTCTACTGCTTTAGTTGGGCTTGGATACAATAACTATGCTGCTACGTACATGGCTTCATCCCAAAATTCTTTACTTATATTTGCATCAAGAATTAATGCTCGGGTTTTTTTCTAAGAGTGTTCTATTTAATCTCTCTGATCTTCCATTAAGTTGTGGGGTGTAAGGTATAGTAAAACCCAGGACTATACCTTTGTGTTTGCACCATTGCTTAAAATTTGTGTTTGCATACTCACCACCATTGTCACATCGTATTTTGGCTACCTTTACATTTTGCAAAGCCTGTGCTTCCGCAATGAATGCTTTTAGATATTCTGTGGCTTCGTTTTTATACCTCAATAAATAAACTCTGCTGTAATGGGTGTAGTCATCAAGCACCGTCAATATATACTTCTTTTCATCCCAGGTTGAGGGTTCGATTTGTCCACAAATGTCTGTATATAAAATTGTCCACAAATGTCTTTATGTTTTAAATGAGAGCCTTGTTTGCTTGGCCCGTAAACATATTTCACAAACACGTTTCAATTCGTTACAGTGGTCTCTCTTTAGTTTCATCCCAGTCGACATATCAACTAATTTCTTCATATTTGTAATGTCCACTGACTATGATGTACATTGGTACATAAAAATAGTCTTATCACTGACACAACACATTTTATTGATAAATATTTATAATGACAATAACTTGTTTACTATAGTTACTCATTAACTACAAACATGTATCCACACACCTAACACATACCTAACAATATTGTTCAGTCCCAACTTTCTGTGCCATTCTTCTGTTTTTTCTTGATCTTGTGTTAGATAACTTTCTTCTATTTGTTCAAGGTCAACTATATAAGGTCTCCTTGCAGGGCACTGCGCATTAAAAGGACACCTACAGAAAATTGGGATCAACACTGGAGATACCAACTGCAGATTGTGTAATGGGCTGACAGAGAACGCTTACAACATTCTTTGTGAATACGAGGCTGTAGACGCAAAAAGAGAGGCAATTTTTAGCAAAAAATGAACCCAGAGGATTACTTCGATCAATCAGGTAGAGACCTGTACAGATTAGTGCAGGGTACTAGAATACTGGAATGGCTGTTATAATTTAACGGGTAAAAGAAATAGGAGACCAAATGCAAACAGCCAAGAGGCTTATGTAGTGTTTCTGGAGACTTCAGGTCAGACGGCTCCCACAACAAAAGAAAGTTATATATTATTGGAAAAGAGCTACTGTTACTAATGCAATACATTTGTTGAACTGTCATCGTGTGCAGCTGCCACAAGTATTTAAAGAAAAATCCCACCCCTATCTGCTTGCAGCGTATCCTCATTGCTCTTTCTCCATGTACAAAGTAAGTGAATGTGGTTGCACATACTCCACTTAATCGAATTGTCGATACAAGAACAGGTATATCTGTGAATGCATACATTGTAACCATCACAAACTAATTGGTAGTGACAATCCCCACTTAATTGCTTTTCTTGCAGAAAATATGTTTCCAGAACATCATTCCTAGAAGATGATATTTCCCATCCATTTTCGTTTTGGACCAAAATATTATTCTGCATTTTCTCACTTTGCTTGTGACGATTGCGAATGTCCTTAAGTTTTGATGATTTTTTTCTCTTATTCAGAACTATTAGCCTATCAAAACGTTTATCGCGAACGAAGGTCATTAACGCATTTATTGATTTGTCTAGCCTTTTGACTGCTTTTCTTTTTAGATACAAACGTTTTAAAATCGTGCATGTTTTGAGTATGCATATTTGTATTAATCCCTGCGTTTAATCTATAACAATACGCCCAATAGTTGCATCGCGACAAGTCAAAGTTTTTTAAATAGTTTGCAAATTCTATTGTATCTGGATCCTGCAGCAATTATTTATTAAATTTTTTCAACACCAATTGGAATGCTTGTTCATCCGTTTCAACCAAAATTGTTCTTAGTTGCTTGTAAACAAAAGCCTGATGGAATTGTTATTTTTTTTTAGTTTTGTTGCTGTTTTATCAATATTGTTTAACTCACCTGTTTTTCTATGGATTTTAGTTTTTTCAAATTTTTCCTCCAGGCTCTGTCTACGTGCCAGCTGCAATATAAACTATAATTTTTATGTATAAATTATAAAAACTTGACTGAAAGAGTGTGTATGTAGTATTACCGATATTAAGTTTCGCCCATTATCTGACTCCAACTATTATAAAAGGAATCGGCCATGTCCGACATGAAAGTTTTAGCCTGGAGAAGGTCTGTACGTTCTCTGATATAAGTAAAAAATATGTTGAGTGCAACCTCATCAGTCCTGTTAGATATCACGAACGCACATGGGAAGTCCTGCCTCAAATCATCCAGAACCAGAAGAGTTACTAATTCGAAATTATAACTGTTAAGACCGTGGGTCCCATCAATGCAAACACATCAGAAGCATTTTTTTTTAACATTTCACACTGGGCAGTGTTCATAATTATAGGAATGAAATCATCAGACTGAAGTTTAGTGTTTTTGGGATCAACAACATCTTGAGGTTACAATCCGTGGCATTTTTCATCTGATTAATCCATGCCTCAACGCTTATAGCATCATTTGGATATTTTACATTTAATCCACGGGCATTTGCTATGTTGTGGAGATCCTTACATGTAATTAAATGTATTCTTCTGAGTTCCTCATCAAAAACAGAAGTTCTAATGTCGTCGAGGATGTTATCAAATGGAATTTTTAAGCTATCTTTGCAGCAATGCTATTCCTTTCTGCATGTGTTAGATAAATATGCCTCATTTCATTGGTATGTCGTACATGTGTTGTAATGAACTCGACATTGCATTTACCTTGCTCATCTTCTAATAAATGTATATTCGCTGGGTAAAATGCATTAATCTTGTTGCTACCCTGTGGCTTTAGGTGTCTAATGCGTTTTCCTTGAGTCACAAAATTACCAGAACGATGGCAAATACGTTTTGTTATTTTACCAGCAGAAACATTTTTTGAATACTCTTGCACAAACTTGCAGACCTTATCAGCTTCCAATTATACTTTCCACTGGTTAAACTCATATTTGGAATTAAACTGGTGATATTCAGAAGCAATTTCAATGTCATGAACTTGTTATAAATGTAAAATTAAATCTTCCTTTTTGCTATGGCAATATTTACACAATCGACATTTCTGCGTCTGCAATTGAGTATTTTCTTTCACTACGCCATGATTTTTTATGTGAAATTTTAAAGACCGAGGGACATTAAAGTTTTTCCCACAAATGTCGCAACTGTGGCGATAGTTCAAACTGTTTCTATATTTCTGCGGAATTTCTGAGACATCATGTTCAGGATGCTTTTTCTGTAGATGTCTCTTCAAATTCCAAACTTTTTCAAATTCCAATTCACATACGAGACACTTCGTCGTCATATTCGCTGTAATAAATCCTAAAAAACTTTAAACGGAGATCACGGCAATTGTAATTAGAAGTTTTATATTCAAAACTGCGATATTTAAATGAAACGCCAATAACGAAAGAGCACCAATAAACGCTGCGATAGTTTTGAAAACCGTGCTCTGATTGGTTGAGGTCAACCGCTACAATTAGCCGTATTCCTGTGGAGCACGCGTAAACGTTTACCGTACCAAACGGAACATGTGCTGAATCGTTTATCTGGAATGTCATGGTATACATGGGTGCAGTACACTAAACAATACGATTGCTGAATGACAGCTCAAAACCTTTTCAGGCCGCAATGGTATGTTTTGATTGGAACTTTGAAAACTAAAATATAGTAATTGATATCATATACACTGCAAAAAAATTATGGAATCACCCAATTTTTTTGAAATTTTTTTATTTTTTCAAAATTGCATATTCTGTAACTAAGTAGTACACAAACATATTAAAAATAGAACAAACTGCAAAGGAAAAACCAAAGACCGCAACTTGATAAACATGACAATTAAAAAACTAACTCCGACGCAAAGAATTTAATTAATGAAAACTTGAACTAATAATGAGTATTTCCGCCTCGGGCCCGTATTACGGCGGCCATCCGCCTAGGCAAAGACTCCAAAAGACCTCTGATGTAGCCTTGGCCCACTTGGTTCCATTCTTCATTGACCGCTGCTTCTAGCTCTTCTAGCGTTCTTGGTGTGTAGTTTCCTCCCCCTGTGGTCCCAGACATGTTCTATTGGATTCATGTCCGGGCTTCTAGCTGGCCACTCCAAAACACGTATGTCAACCTCATTTAGGTAATTTCGTGCAATGTTGGCGATGTGGGGACGAGCGTTATCATGCATTAAACGGAAATTCGGGCCTATATAAGGAGCAAATGGAACTACATGTGGCTCTAAGATAAACCTAATGTATCTATCTGCGATCATAGAACCATTACGAATAACCACCAACTCCGTCTTAGCCTCTGAAGAAACACCTCCCCATATCATAATCGAACCACCTCCGAAATTTGTTGTGTTCCTGAAGTTGCATTGACTGAAGCGCTCACCATCTCGTCTATATACTGGCAGGCGTCTGTCTGATGAGAACAGGCAATATCTAGACTCATCTGTGAACAAAATGTTAGCCCAATTTTCAGCGGTCCAATCACGATGATCTCTCGCAAATTGTAGTCTGTGAATTCGGTGTTCTCTAGTGAGTATGGGACCTTTAGCTGGTATTCTTGCACGTATTACTTGTTCTCTAAGTCGGTTCCTTACCGTCTGAGACGTAACATTTACATTTCGAACGGTAAGCAGCTCGTTTTTAATCTGTCTTGCATTGCAATGCCTTATTCGCAAGGCTGTAAGTCGTAAAAAGCGATCGTCTATGGCCGTAGTTGATCGCTTCCTACCTTGTCCTGGTCTCCTCTTATATTCCCCAGTTTCTCTGTACCTGCGCACCAGTTTTGAAATTGTCGATTGTCAGACACTTAGCACCCTACCAACGTATCTTTGACTCCTACCATCGTTAACTAACGAAATAGCTTGGACAATTTCTTCGTGGCTCAAATTACGTGCATTGCGCATTGGGTGACCGTCATTCATCTTTACCAAACCAGGCAAGAGGGCTCTACAAGGAAACACGTGATAAATGTTAAAAGAAAAAACTGTAGTTTTCAGCTTAACCATTTTTGTAAGAAATGAAAGGATGTAAAGCACCTAAAGCTCAAGAAATTAGATTAGTGCGTGACAATATCATAAAACCAAAACAAACCAACATTATTGCAACGATTTACTTTGCATAGATAAGGTGATTCCATAATTTTTTTGCGGAGTGTATTTTAGAGCACTACCAATTTTGCTGTGACAGTGACTGAATGCAATATCTCATCAAGCAGTAGCGATGATAATGAAAACGATTTCAAGAAAAATTTGTTGAGTAGTAGTGATTCCGACGACGAAATAATTTGCCATATAGCTCGCAATTCAAAAAAAAGGAGATTGCAAACAATTATCAAATGAAAAATTGAAGATCATTTAACCGATGTCATTCCTAGATAGACCGATATAGTTTTTTAAAAATAATTTTCGTTTACACAGATCTACTGTAGAACTATTATGTGTTCAGTATAGTTCAAATTTTTCAGAAACTTTACGAGGGGGTTGCAATATTATAAAATATAAGGGCCAAATTTTGATAACTTTATGGTATTTCGCAAATCAAGAGCCTCTTAGAACAATTAGTGATAGATTTGACATTAGTGAGAATTTTGTTTTTCGTGTTGTCCTAAAAGTGGTGTTAGGTTAAAATCTCTAAGTACTAGCTATATTAAACGACCAAAGGCTGCGGAAGTTAATGATATAATTAAGGGATTTCAGTCGAAACAGGGCATAATGGGTGTTGTTGGTGCAATCGATGGCTCACATGTCCCTATATTAAAACCCATTGAAAAACAAGAGGACTTTGTGAATAGAAAGGGTTATCATTCAGTACTCATTCAGGCAACAGTCGATTACAGAACAAGAATATTAGATGTATCATGTGGTTTTCCTGGTAGCATGCACGATGCGAGAATGCTAAAGAAATCAGTTTTTTAGCGAAGCATTAGAAAATTTGGGCATCGAATATTTTTTTCCAAAACACACGTTTCTCTTGGGAGATAGTGCATATCCTAATCTTCCATGGTTGGTGGCCCCATTTAGAGATAATGGCAACTTAACCCCAGACCAGCGTGATTTTAACTATAAACATTCCGCGACAAGAATGCCTGTTGAGCATTTTTTTGGACATCTTAAAGGAAGATTCCGTAGATTAAAATATATAGAGGTGATAGATATTCAAAAATATCAGATGTCATTTTAGCCTGCTGTGTGTTACACAACATCATAATTGTAGGAGAAGGTGAGCTTAATCAGCTACAGAATGAAGAAGAAGAAGTTGAAATAATCGAGGACGATTTACCAAACAATCCTGAAGTTTACAATGTGGAAGATAGAAGTCAGCAATTATTTGAGGAAATGTACTCACAATAAGCAATAATTCAAAAGATATTAATATAATGTACTACTTTCTCATATTCATAATTTTATACATTTGTAAACCTTTAAACATATAATAAAATCCTATTAATTTAAAGAAATTTCAATAAAAAATAACACGTAATTACATGATTGAAATAACTATTAATTTAGAAAATGTTATGTGAGACTGCTCATTTTAACTACATGTTCAATGATATCCTATTTTGCTTCACTGCGTTTGTGATGAGGCGCCTAAAATAATGAAGAATTGTCATCACAAATGCCATAAAAGGGGGACAACACTTCCTAAAATATACAATTGTTCATGGATATACTGAAAATTATAATAAAACAATACAATGTTGAATTTAGAAATAGTAATAAGACAGGTAACTCAAAAATATAATCACTTAAGTCAACAAATAAGTTTATGGCTCTTTTCTGGTGCCTCTTAAAACGTTTTCCAACATTAATATTCTTCTCTCTTCTAACTTCATACGTTCTTCATGTCGAACACGTTTTTCTTCTGCTTTTTATTTTTCATTGTCTTGCCATGCTTTTAGAAAATCCTTTTTCATTTGCCTTCTCTCATTTACTAGTGATTCTTTGAACTTGATATAATCTTCCAGAGAATTGCTTTCTTGTTTCCTTTTTCTGTTTGTGATTCTATTAGCACCTTCAGTATGTTCTGATGAAAGAATACTTGTACCTGAACTTTTACTTATTTCACCGGTTGATTCAGTAGACAGATAATCAGATGGTGAATGGACATTTTTACAAGCTGATGTAGACATAGATAAATTTGCATCATTTTTTAAATATGTTGCTGATGATACTATATTTATTGGATTTATGGCCTTACTTTTCCAAAGATTCTATCCATTTCTTCAAAAAACTCAAACCTTATTGCACCCCTGCCAGTTTCTTTTTATTATCGATAACCTTTTTGTAGGCTCTCAATAAAACCTTTATTTTATTTTGTGCTTGTGTTATTGATGCGGAAACATCCATTAAATTTATTTCTTCAATTATTTTTTTTCCAAACTGTTCTGATTAAATGATTCCAAGCTTCCTTATGCTGTTTATAAACGCTGAGTAAGGTTAGTACCTCAGCTCTTGTCCAAACCTTTTGCTTTACATGATCTTCTTCTGTGTTATCTTCTCTATTGTTAATTTCACAACTATCCGTATTAAAACAGGCAGGTGTACTTAAAGTATTAATGTTTAGTACTTCTTCACATACACCACAGCAATAGCTCTAAAAGATATACTAAATTAGGTACTGTAATTTAAATTGTCTATATTCTCATCTAAATTTAAGCTTCTTACATCGTCATTGTCTCCTATTTCTCTGGTAAAATCCATTGTGTCCATATTCCGTAATATTATTTCGATCTAACTACTAAACTGTCTGCCAAAGGCACAGGCAAACATCAACAATTTTGAATTTAATAGGTTAAATTTATCGGTGCACTTCTAGTACTATGAGCACACCTGCACTTTATGCACCTGTAAGCTGGATCGTCGAAAGTACGTGTACCAGAGTGTACCGTGCCCCACTGGAATACGGCTATTGCTTCCACCAATCAGAGCGCGGTCCGAATCGGATTTGAAAATTTAAGATTTAATTGACGTTACCGCATTTGGAATCCACAGTAACAATCGATTTATTTTTATGATTTTTCAACTCCATATAAAACGTTATTGGAGGATTTATTGGTGCTGCTTTCCTTATTAGTGTCTTATTTAAATAGCGCAGTTTTAAACATAAGGTTTTTAATTATAATTGCCGTAATTTGCGTTTAAGTTGTTGTATTTGCAGAACAAAACGAGGTATGCAGTACGCAGTTTGTTGGCACAAATTCTTTTATTGATAAAAAAGGTGAAAGTAAAATTATTAACTCATACACGACAATACAAAAACGGTTACACACACTTGAAGCTTACATTACAATCGTTGAACAACAACTTGACATTGCATTAACATGAACATCGTACATATTACTTTTTATTTATGGCGGGCTATATCTTTACTACTTACGCGCACGCGCGCAAACTTCTACATGTAAGCTTGTAATTGCACTTCAACACCCCCCTTCAATTACATCCCCAACTGTACTCTTAAATAGGTGAACTGCTGCTTATTTAAGCCTTTGGTTAATATATCGGCAATTTGTTCCTTACTTGGAATATACACAGGTTCAATTATTTTCAATTGAACTTGTTCTCTTATGAAATGATACTTTATGTCCACATGTTTTACTCGTTTGTGGTTTAAGGGGTTCTTAGCTATTGCTATGCATGCCTGGTTATCCTCAAATATTTTTATTGTATTTGTCTCTACACTTAAATCTAACAAAACTCTTTTAAGCCAAATAGCTTCAGTTGTTGCATTATATAATGAAATGTATTCTGCTTCGGTAGATGAGAGTGATACAACTGGTTGTTTCCTAGTTACCCAGGATACAGTGTTTCCATATACTTTAAATACATAGCCAGATACAGATCGGCGATCAGTATCATTTCCCCAGTCAGCATCTGCATAACCTATCAATGGTTCTGCATCCTTGTTTTGTTTATATGTTAGTTCACAATCAGTAGTACCCCTTAAATACCTTAGTATACGTTTTAAACATGTCCAATGAATTTCGGCGGCACACTTTTGAAATCTACTTAAATAATTTATTCCAAAACTTTGTCAGGTCTAGATGCTAACATCACATACATTAAACTGCCTGTTAATTCTCTATACGGTTGCATAGTAATGCTTGTTGAACATTTTTCTAATTTTAGATTTTGTTCAATGGGCGTACTAATACTATTACATTCATTCATCTTAAAATGATTTAATAATTTCAAGATATACTGCTTTTGACTTAATTTTAGTGAATTTTCATTTTGATATACAATATTAATACCCAGAAAGTATTTTAACTTGCCTAAATCCGTCATTTCAAATTCAGTATGTAAATTATTTTTAATAATATCGATTTCGGACTGTGAATTTGAACAAATAATTAAGTCATCTACATACAATACTAGGAAAATTTTACAATTTTGTGTGATTTTGACATATAAACAGTAATCATTTTTTGAACGAATAAAACCTAATTTAATGATGAATGTTCCAACAGCGTGGGCTTAGCTTGAGTCCATACAAAGGTCTTTTAAGTTTACACACAAGGTTTCCTCTTTCCATTCCCTTTGGTTGATGCATATATATATATCTTCATCCAGATTTCCGTTCAAAAATGCAGTCTTCACGTCCATTTGATCAAGGCATAGTTCTTCGTGAGTTGCTAAAGCTATCAGTGTTCTTATGGTTGTTAGCTTCGCAACGGGGGCAAAGGTTTCTTCATAATCTATTCCCTGACGTTGTAAATACCCTTTTACAACGAGTCTTGCTTTGTATTTATTAGTTCTACCAGTTTCATCTTTCTTTATCTTGAAAACCCATTTATTATCCAGAATCTTCATTTCTGTCTGCGGCTGAACTGACTCCCAGGTTTCGTTTTTCATTAAGGACTTGTATTCCTCTTGAATGGCATGTTCCATTTTTCTTTTTCAGGCGATGTTTCAACGTCTAGAATGTCTTGAGGCACATCTACTATAGCATCTGCATTAAGAGCCAATACAGACAAATCATAGTCAGAATGCCAAGTTGGTGGATTACGATTTCGTTTCTGTGGAACGTCACAGTCTTCTTTCTGTTCTTCTTTTTCTTCTCCCTTTTTGCTGGAGTCACAAATTTGTTCATTGTCCTCGTCCGCACATCCTGTTTTTTCTTGAACCACTTCTTCGGATTCTTCCTTTTCTTCATTCTCACTGCTGCTGTTGCTACTCACACTTAATAATCGTGATCTGTTTTCCAAAAACTCCTTGAACACAACATCCCTTGCGATAATGATCTTCTCTTCCTCTATATCCCACAATCTGTACTCATGTACAGCATATCCAACCATTATGCATTTCCTTGACTTGGGATCTAATTTTGATCTCAATACATTTGGGATATGTGCGTAAGCTAAGCATCCAAACACTCTCAAGTTTGATAAATCAATCTTCTTATTGAACCATAGTTCTGCCGGAGTTTTGTTCGAATTTGAGCTCGTGGGACTACGATTACACAAATAAGTTGCAGTTTGTACCGCTTCTCCCCAAAAGATTTTATCTAACTTCGCATTTAGTATCATACATCTGGCCTTTTCTAAGGCAGTTCTATTATATCTTTCGGCTACTCCGTTTAGTTGTGGCGTGTACGGCACTGTATATTCAATTTTAATACCTTTGTTTTTACAAAAATCGATGAATTTTCTACTTGTGTATTCGCCGCCATTATCACACTTCAATCTTGATATTCTTTGATTAAACTTGGCTGTAACTAATGCCTCATACTCTTGAAAACACTGTACAGCTTCACTTTTATGAATGAGCAGATACACCATTGCAAAATGTGTATAATCATCAATTATACTCAAAAAATATCGTTTACCATCCCAAGTTGTTGGAGTTATCGAACCACAGATGTCACTATGCACAAGTTCTAATGGTCTCATAGTACTTTTCCCTTTATTTTTGCCAAATGGAAGTTGATGCTGTTTTCCCATAATGCATACTTCACAATTTTGATTAAAACTTTTACGTACATTTGCTGCGGTAATATCCATACCTTCAATCATACTGTTTTCTAACAATCTTAGGGTATTTTCTTTGCAAGGATGTCCTAATCTAGAATACCACAAATTTTTTATGTTATTTGCTAAATTTGCTTCTGCCTGATTGAGTATACTGCTAATTTTAAATGTTAGTTGATACAGCTTTCCATCTCTACTTCCTTCTGCTAGTAAACTATTTTTGTAATAAATCCTAACCTTTATATTGAAAAATGTAACTTTCATGCCTCTTTCTTCTACTTTACGGACAGAGAATAGGTTGTGTAGCAAATTTGGCACATACAATACATTTTCGATAGGTATTTTAATATTCTTACCACTCACAGCTGATATAACCTCTATATCTCCTACATAATTAGCTTCCTAACATTTGTCCTTGTTTAGCCACAGCAATTTTTACTGGGTTATCCAATTTTCTTAAAGATGCAAAGAATTGTTTATCATTCACCATATGGTCAGTAGCTCCGGAATCTAAGAACCAACTAGAATCACTGTATTCTTCATCGTCACAAACCATGAATGCTACTTTCTCCTCTTCGACAGTTAAATTTGCTTTCTTTTCATCGTTTTCACGCCCTTTGTTAGCACTTGATTGTTCTTGCCGCTTAGGTGTACGAAACTTACAGTCAGCCTTCCGATGGCCTACTTTCCACACGAAAAAACACATTTATATTTAAACTTAGAGTTACTTGTGAATGCAGTAGTTGTCACCTTGTTGCTCACCCTCCACTATTTCCACTCTTCTTCAGATCGTGATCCAACAGCTTACTTTTACAAAGCTTAATGTTATGCTATCATCCGCAATAGTATCTAATGCTGTCACTATAGCATCAAAAACTCTTCGTAATGTCAACAGCAAATGACATACCACATCCGCTTCCTCAAGTTTCGCACCATAATTTTTCAGTTCTCGAATTAACTTGTCAAATTCCAGAAAATGTGTTTGCAAGCTGTCACTATCATTATATTTCATACTGAGTAATTTCATCCTTAAATACAGCTGATTCTTTATACCCTTCCTCTCAAAAATTTTGTTTAGAGTTTTCCATATTTCACATGACGTTTTACAGTCTTTTATATACTCTAGGTGGGTATCCGCAATCGTCTGCACAATTAACGATTTACATTTCAAATCGCGTTTCTTGTTCTGGGCGCTCTTTTCAAGGTCAGCTTTTTCCATTTTAATGCATTCCAGTAAATCTCTTGCTTCGAGGTATGTTTCCACCCGAAACTTCCAATTTCCGCAATTGTTCCCATCGAACAACGGTATCTTGTATTTGTCGTCCTCCATCTTACTTTTTATTTTATGCACAATAAAACTTTTACCCGTCAACTAATTCCTGGTGCTCTGGGCCCATAACCTGTTGTATTTGCAGAACAAAACGAGGTACAAACTGTTTTATTGATAAAAAAGGTGAAAGTAAAATTATTAACTTATACACTACAATACAAAAACGGTTACACACACTTGAAGCTTACATTACAATCGTTGAACAACAACTTGACATTTCATTAACATGAACATCGTACATATTACTTTTTATTTATGGCGGGCTATATCTTAACTACTACTTACGCGCACGCGCGCAAACTTCTACATGTAAGCTTGTAATTGCTCTCCAACATAAGTAGAAATGTTATACGAACTTTAAGCATTCCTATAACTTTTTTCTTGTTTAAATAAATACGCTTCATAACACTGGTTTTACAAATTATATTAAGTCATTTTTTATACAAACACGCTCATATGTCAAAAAATAATAACAATAAACAAAAACAAACTCTACATTAAAAACGATTCACCACTTTGTAGGCGAGACGGTGCTACATATTAAGGCGAGAAGGGGGTTGCCTACATACTAGGCGAGCAGGGGGTTGCCTACATACAGGTAGTCAGTACGGATGCACATGCCCAAAAGCAGTAACAAGACACAATACGTATAAGGTAATTTTTAAGATAGGAGATATGACGATGAAGTGCCTCCTTGTGTGATTTAGAATTTGCAAAAGTTTGAAAAAGAAAGAAAGAATATTTACAAAAAAAAATCTCGAACATAATGTCTCATAAATTCATTAAAAAACTTAAGTAACAAAGAATTTGGAAGAATTGCACTTTTCGCTGTGAAAGGTTGTACAAAAAAATCTGGAAAGAAGTAAACGAGACATCGACGGCAATGTTAACATCAAAAGAATTCCACGCGCAGTGAAAGACTGGAGCCCTAACGCAAATTATTTCCAACGCAGTAAAGTGCAGGAAAATGAAAAACAAGGTATGTAACTATACCCGGTGTTACGGAACAACAAAGCATTGCTCTTATTAATTAACAGTAATTAATAGTGAATGATTAAACCTTATTTACACAACAAGGTTAGAAATTCTTTATCCTCTTTCTCCAAGTCATTTGTTTTTTATTGGTTAGTTGATTAGAAAATTTGCTTATTCTATTTTGCTCCTTTGAGAAGAATATCATGGAGATATAATTCTTGCTATTACGAAATGCTCTGATTGGCGGGAGGAATTGTAACGGTTTTGGGGCTAGACGCTAGTTTATTTTAGCTCCTGCGTAACATAATTACCTTTTACGTAAACGCAGATATCTTAATAGAAGTTACAGCGCTCAACTAGCGACTAACTAAATCATAATTTTAGTAGATATACACTGTTGAAAATATTATCGGTGTCGGCGTTAATTTTGCGCTAGTCAAATATTTTAGTGTTGATTTTTACAAACTTTGCCAGACGAGTTGACTACGCGTATTTAATAGAACAGAAATGACTAGAATTCGTGTGAATTCTTTGTTCAGATATGAGGATTGACTATTTTTCTAGACATTCAGAAGCGTCAACCAATCAATAGATAGAGATAGAAATATAGAAGCTCACCTAATCTAATACGGTATTGCATTATACGCACCACGTGCATTGCACTTTTATCTGTTTTCGGGTTTGTTTCTGCGTATTAACGTATCCAAACAAACCATCAAACGTGTGCAAAGTGTAACCTAGTGTTATTAAACGTTAATTCCAGTGTGCATAAAAAATTTCAAAATCTTCAAGATGTATTGGAATCATCTATTTATCAGATTTGAGTCAAATAGCATAAACATTTACTTAATTTTATAATGGTTCTCAAAAAATCATTTTAAAATTGGCACGTTTAGTAGAAACCAAAACTTTTGAATGAGGGTTCTGCATATTTATAATTGAGGAAAAACGTCTTAGAGAGACAATATTATAGCACTCAGAAATAAGAGTTGCATATTAAAAAGACGTTGTGTAGAAAACGGTGTTAAATCACCCAATAGGCCGCATTCATTTAGTTAAACAGCTAGTAAATTTGTCTAGTCTAGACCAAATAAAATGTAACTAGAAGTATTTTATAATTCCACGTGCCAGTTAGACAAAATAACCCATTAGCAATAGACAATACTTGACTATCTTTGCTCGTCAAAATAACACGAAAAGAGTGTGGACCTCTCCTGACTATTAAACTAGTCAAAAAAGTGTTAAAATTTTCAATTATGTATAATCCGCCTTATGTTGTATCATTTTGGCTATTAGGGCTGTTATATTAAGTTCTTAAGTTTAAATAATAAGAAACAAGAAACCCCGTTACAGGTCTCAGAATACTGAATCTGATTAGGTACCTATTTTCTATCCTTAAGGTTAGGGTTTAGAACCAATGCGGGTGCGGGTGCACTAATGCAACAGCTGCGGCTCCGGTACTCTGGTTCTATCTAGTTGAATCGAATTCGAAGCTGCATTCAGGTCCCTGCACACGCACCCGGCGGATCAGCATAATTTGATCGGATTTGAAAAAGATAAAGTTAAAGTATTTTAAAATATTTGGAACTTTTGAAGGTTTTGAAAATCTGTAGTTTTTTTTTTTGTTAATGTTAATTAAAAACAATTTTTGTAGAATATGTTTTTATTTATAGCAGGAATAATGTAAATAAATTTTATTTAATCGAATAATAATAATAATATAGATATATTTACCCAACAGATTCTAATAGATCTAATTACAGGACAATATAATATAATATTAGCTGGTCCTTATAATACATTACATAAATAAAATAAAATGAATGAAATAATAGACAGTTCAAAGTAATTAAACACAAATAAAAACTATGTGATAATGCTATTGTGTACATTTGGATAATAGGATAGGGAGGGGAGTGGAAAAAAGGTCAACGCTCTTATCGGCTAAGAGAATATCGTTGCAGACATTGCACATTAGATGTATAGGCGATCTTTGCAGAATGTTAGTTTTAGGTGTTTGACAATAGAAAGCGGTGTGTGTACGTGCGGTATGTTGTTGTGTTGCAAACGGTAGCCCTACTGATTAACTTTGGCACATCAATGTCGTTATGAAGTAAATGGTAGAGAAATGTAAAGCTGCTCAATCTGCGACGCTGTTCGAGTGAATCAATGTTGAGAGATCGGAGTAAAGTGGCATGATCGTAACCTTGACATGGGTATACTCCTTACTGCTTAAAATGCAAATATTTTAGGTATTTACGCTGTACTCTTTCAAGAGATTCAATATGAATTTTATATATTGGCGACCATACTAGTGAGACGTATTCCAGTTTAGATCTCACATAGCAATTGTACAGCTGAGCAATTGTATCAGTAGATGTAAAACTCCTCGTATTACGTATGACGAAACCCAAAGCTTTTAGAGAGGTCGATGTCACGTGGGATATATGCTCGGAAAAGGATAGTTTGGAGTCAAAAGTGACGCCAAGATCTTTCACAGTTGAACACCGGTTAATATATGTGCCATTCCACTGGTAGTCATACACTACTGGTTGAGATTTACGGGTAAAGCTAACTATATTACATTTCTGAACGTTCATCTCCAGTTTATTAGCTCGACACCAGGTAAGAAGCGTGTCAATATATTCTTGTAAGACAGCCCAATCTTCTAAGGATCTTATTTCTTTATATAATTTCAAGTCATCCGCAAATAGTAGCTTATCACAATCAATCGCGTCACACAGGTCATTGATATAAATCAAGAATAATAGCGGACCCAAGTTACTGCCCTGTGGTACACCGGATCTAGGCGAGAAGTTGTTGGATGTGTGACCACGATAAATGACTGCTGCCTGCCGCACAAATACGAGCACATAAAAAAAGTCATAGATAGAGAGAGCCCAATAGCCTCAAGCTTTTGCAGTAGAATGCCGTGGTCAATTCGATCAAAAGCTTTGGTAAAATCCGTGTACACGACGTCAATTTTCCCATTCCTGTCGATAATTAAATCGAATTGAATACTAATATATTTTTTCAGAATTTTTCATTTCATGGGCCATATATAAGCCAATATAAAAAAAACATATTAATATTCAAATCGATTAACAATTACAGAACTGAAGAAAAAAAAACTTTAAAAAATAATTTTAATTCTATATGACATAATTACTAGCAGCCGTTTGCACCGCCCGTAATTAATATTTTGTTCACTAATTGAAAAGTAAATGTTATTATGAATTAAATATTAATTTGCACGCGGCAAATATAAATAACTAATTAATAAATGAAACAGTTTTTGGCCAAAATTTAGATTGATATTACTTACTTATAGTTTCTTGTGAAAAAAAAAATTGTTGGTATTGGGAACAATGTTTCAATGAAAATTGCACTTAATAAGTATAATCCACCAAAAGAGTTTGTAATTTTTAGTTATTTTGGTTAGTCGGTTAATCACATAATCGCGAGTCTACTGCATATCAATTTAAAAATATTTAAATACAAACTAACTTAATTAAAATAATTTTGAATAAGTTCATTACGGATACGACGACCTTCCGCTAGCCAGTCGTTTTGTAACTGACCTAAAATGATTTCTAGTTTAGTTTAGTCGATGATGAATTCTTATTCATTCATTCATTCATTCATTCATTCATTCATTCATTCATTCATTCAGGTTAGGGTGGGCACTTGATGTCCGGGCACTTGAGCTTGGTGCTCATTGTACCATCCCTATTGATTCTCTTATTTCCACTCGAGCAGCTTGGTGTTCTCTATAAAGCCCAGTATCTTGCCCAGTGGAACTTAGGACTTTCGAGGGCTCCAGTAGATCTCTCCCGAAATATTTCTGCCTGAGTACCTTCAGTTCCTCACATGTGCAGATTACATGTGAACTCGTTTCCTCCTGTAGCTCGCATCTTCTACACCACGGTTCGTTTACACGGCCTGTGTTATATAGATGCTTTTTCAGAGGGCAGTGTCCAGTTACCAACCCCGTAATGGTGTTAACTTCTTTCTTACTGCGCTTGAGTAGGTTATCAGAGAAACTAGATGAATTCTTATTACCTTCCTCGTCATTTATATTCCTTACATCGTCATTTTCAAGACCCAGTTCTTCGTCATTGCCCATTTCTAAATTTTCCATTAAGACCAAATTATGTAGCACAATGCATGAATATACTATTTTGCCCGCTTTCACCGGATCATAGTGCAATATCCGGTGTTCTAGCACACATCTAAATCGTTGTTGTAGTAAACCAAAGCACCTTTCTATCACATTTCTGGCTCTCATGTGGGCTCTTGTATATCTGCCTTCCGGTGTGTTTTCTGCAGCATTTGGGATGGGAGTTAGCAGCCATGGTTGTAACCCTGAATCACCTAGATCGACAAAGTTTTCACTTTCGTAAGAAATATACATTACATTTGACATACCTAATAACCAACAATTTTGTATTCCCCCATTTATATATGCCTGCTGCAATAACCGTTTTACTGGACTTAAGTACCAGATTGCTGCATCATGCACCGACCCGGGAAATCTTGCATTACAATACAGTATTTTTATTAAATCGGCATTACATTTCTAAAATATACTTTATTAAGTATCGATCTTGTTTAATATTCACTCAATTACCACTTCGGTATAGATGCTGTAAAATCCTTTTCTGTTATAATATGCAAGTGCTGGCCTTACGGGGTCATTTGCTTTTGGAGCCACTATAGCAATATGCGTGCAGTCTATTGCTCCTATGACACCAGGCAAATTGGACAAAAATTCCAAAATTATCATAATAATAAAGTATATTGCTAAAGTAAATATACATACAAAGCAAAAGTCATAAACTAATTAAGCTTTCTAAGTTTCAAAATCGAATTCATACTAGAAGTTTGAAACAATATAATGAACCAGTTCGGTGATACATCCTGTATATGTATGTATATGTGTATGTTTTTTTGCTGGGCGAAGCTTCAAGTTGTGAAATACACCTTGGAAGCATTGACATCTATTGACATATTTTACCATTCCCTTTGATACTTTATCGAACCTGGAGGTGTACTAGCCTCTGGTAGGGATTTCTTAAAGTGCAACACATCGCATTAAAAATGGACCTACAGATTTACTTCCTAACTGAGAAGAAGGAATATTCTTATATTTATCCACAATTAAAAATTATTCACCTTGGCCAGGAATAAAAACCACATAAGTGGGGCAAACATGCAAATCGTTCAGCCACAAACACGGTGTATATGTAAGTTGTAAGTATATGACAGATGATTCCAACAGATTTAGCTACATGAAATTTCATACCTTTGTTGAACAATGTCACTCTTTTGTTCATTTGATGGAAATTTTACCCACAAATGCATTATGTTCACTAATGCATTGCTAACTTCCGGCTAAACATGGCTAAATAAAAGTTTTGCCCCACGCATTTCTGATAATTGCCATGGGCATAAAAAAATAGAGCTGTTAAAACTTTAACAATATACATTGAGCACTGAATATTTTCACACTTCAATAAGTACTTTAAAATACAAAAAAAAAGTTTTTACGTCATTCACTTTTTGGGTATGATTGTTTCCCACCTATTATTAACAGGTACTAGTTGTTCTATCATAGCTAAGCCCAGTAACTCGTTGAAGTCATTCATTTTTTGCTTTGTCTTTCCCACTCACAATTGTTAATCCTTCCTTTAATTTATCTTAAATATATTCTTATTTGCCAACAACTTGATAGATTATTAGCTCAGAGAATCTCCGATTAATTTATATGCTCTTTTCTATTATTTTTCTGAAACAGAATTATACAAAAACAAAAAAAAGAGATGCTTCTAGTTCTACTATGATTATTATTATTATTATAACGATACTTTCCTAAGATAAGCGCAGAAATTCTGACAGAACTAATCTACTAGGGCAATTATTCTTAGAAGAAATTATTATTTTTTGAAATAATTCTTAGATTCTCAAATATTTATAACTGTATATTATAAAATTTCATAATAACGAAGACTGGGAAATCTATAATCAAAATTTCTGTTATACATGTTAAATATTATTGTTTTTAAACATACTTGTAATGAATAATAGTAGGTTTTCGCTTATTTCTCATTGTTCGTGATAATAATTAGTAATAATATTAAACATATATGATTTTATAACGATACTTTCCTAAGATAAGAGCAGAAATTCTGACAGAACTAATCTACTAGGGCAATTATTCTTAGAAGAAATTATTAGAGAAGTAATAGAGGGAAACACCGCTTCGACCGCTCCATATTATTCTTAACACTTCATAATTCATAAGTCGCCATAGGTAAGTCATTAAACTTTAACCTCACTTTTGTTCATAACAGTTCTGTTATTCCTATAAGTAAGCGGGTGACGTTATTTCATGCTCTTATTTTAGATATAACGTAGGGTAAATAACATACATGTTATTTTAAAACGTACACTAATCGGATACAGCATACCACTTCTGACTGAAATAACGTAAATACGTTATATTTATTGATAACCTACATGTTATTGGTCGCATTCAGGGAAAAAATACGTTTAAGCGATGAGTAACAGCGCTTTATTGCAGCGTTGCATGTTACCTGAACGGGCGCAACTTGAAAAGTTGACAAGTGGAGAGATTATTTTTATCGTGTTCAGTCGGTGTTTTGGTTGTTTTTTTTTTTTACAGATACCATGTGATTCAAAATGATTGTCGTAAGAAAAAAACTGTTTTCCGGAAAAATGTATCTATACTTATTACCAATTTAATGAGCGAAGTTAGCTACATACAAATTTCATACATTAAATGAATTTTCTTGACATTGGCGTGCGTGTTGTAGTATCTTTCGATTATTTATCTTATAATTTTTTTCAAATCGTTTATATTTACATCTAATATCGCCAACAATAGTATTTCTGAATACTGTAAGAAAATAAGGGAATTTATCTGTGGTAATAGCTCAACAAACAGGTAAAAAAATCAATATTAACATTAAGTGAAATAGTTTATTACATTTTATAATTTTATAGGCTTATTATACACTTCAGCGCAACGAGCTGTCAAAAGAAAGTTACATTTTCATCCCTATAAAGTTTCTACAGTACAGGAATTATGACCATTAGATCACGATAGGCGATTGGAATATTGTCATTGGTTTAATAACAATTTAAGGGACGATGACTTGCTAAACAAATCATTTTTCTCGGATGAAGCCTGTTTTATCTAACAGACTATATCAATTTACAAAACTATTGTGTCTGGTCTGCAGAAAAATCCACACGAATTTCGAGAAACGCAATTGCATCCCGTAAAAGTTGGATTTGGTTAGCTATGTTCAGGCAACGAATAATAGGGCCAATTTTCTTCGAGGAAACTGTAACAGCCCAACGTTACCAACAGATGTTGGAATTGTTTATTGCAGATTTACAAGAAAATGAGCTTGAAGCAGGTTATTTTCAGCATTATCGTGCTGAAAATAACCTGCTTCAGCACATACTGCTCGACAAACCTGCCATTATCTCCAACAGTTTTTTGCTGACAGGGTCGTTAGAGCACAAAGATGGCCACCAAGATCGCCTGATCTAACCCCATTAGATTACTTCATGTTCGGCTATCTAAAAAATAGGATCTATAGAAACCGCATGCATACTTTACTTATGCTACATTAATAATTATACTAATTGTATGTTATAATTTAAAGTAATAAATAAATTTAGTTAAACACCAGTTAGTACTGAATTGTAAAATCATAATTTAGTAAAGTTAAATTAATTACATTTCATTTTTACAAGCAGAAACACCAATCCATAGTCGTTTATATAATGCGAGTTCAAATATAGGTTACGTTTTCCTTATTTACATCTTATTTATGACAGCTCCGTTTACTTTCTTATGTTCCAACACTGACTTAGTTCAAACCTTCATTACAAACACGCGGCATATACCTACACCCTGTTACTATCTATAGGAGCGGAATTGACAATCATTTTGAATCTCTGTGTAGATATATCTTACTTATACTTATTCTTATATACCTCTGGATAACCAAGAGGAAGAAATTTTAATGGCAATACTTATTGAAGACAATCTAACATTTGACAATATTGCTGCAATAAATAATGTTGTCTTCGGCATTGTAGAAAATAATGATATAGTTGAGGGATATGCTGGCAGAAAAAAACCTGGAAGAAATGAAAATTATTACGAAGTAACTGTGCCATGCTACTCCTTAGATAAATTTAGAGAGCATTTCAGAATGGGAAGAGGTACAATGCAGGTTTTGGTTTTGAATACAAAGAAAATACTCACAAAAAAATATTCCTTATATTTCTAGTTTATTTTGGAGACAGTCGAAAATCGTATATGTCAAACAAGGCAACCTATCATATCTTTAGAAAAAAAAATATGTTAACCATATGGTAATACTGAAGATGATGCTGTTGATCAAGATCTAGAGGATGTGGAAATGCCAATAATAGAAATAAATGAAAGAAGAAGACCTGCTCTTGGGGAAGCAAAAAGAGATTTAATTGTGGAATTATTGCATTAATATTTTTGAATAAATTTTAGTAACAATGTACATATTTGTTTCTATTTTGTAGTTTACATGCAGTAAATAAAAAATATGTTGAAGTATACCTTTTTTAATTTTATTTTCTCTAAGGTTGAAAATTTACATAAATAGTACAAAAGTTGTATTTTGCTATTATCAATCGAATGTAAAACTCTAAATATAAAAAAAAAATACAATTTAGTTTTGCTTGCATATATTGAATGAGTAACCTAATATCCAATGAAACTGATATATACTTTGAAATGCTGCAGTTTTTTTCAATCTTTTTGTTTATTTATTAGTTGTTTAAGCAATTCATTCCTTTCTGATCGAATAGCAACCATTTGTCTCACTATTTCATTATTTTCGTCAACACTCTTCTAAAGTTCTCTTATTGTAGCTACTCTAGCTCTTTCTATATCAATCATTTCTTTTCGATATGTAACCAGATTCTTTCTGTTCTTCGTCTCTATACACGCAACTGGCGCATCTGGTGGTGTTTTAGGAGTTGGGGAAGGAGTTGGGGAAGAGTTTATATATTGTTGAATACCTGTTGGTCTCTTCAGAAAATTCACAATGATCTGTTTGTGATGAAGGAGAAAGGATATGTGAAGATGTGGGAGGTAGCGGAATGCAATGGGATGTTGTAAATGTATTACTTAATAAATTTGTGACTGTTGAAGAAGATGGTGTTTTAACCTTTTTATTAGTAGGTTGTGGAATTGAATCTAAAATTTCATACGTTTCTTTGCCTTCTTTTTCACTAAATATCTCAGATATTAATTTATAATATTTTGACCTGTTCTTTTCTTTGTATCTTGCATGTCTTTGATACGCATGTATGTTTGTTTAAGATTTCTGAACTTTTTGTCCAACATATCAGTTGTTATGGTGTATCCAAACAATCCAAATACATTTTGTATGCTTAGCCACAATTCCCTTTTTTTTATTTTTGGATTTTTGAAAGCATCTCTCTCATCTCTTACGATATTCTTCTAAAAGAAGTAATGTTTTTCTATCGGTCCAACTAAAATCTGAAACTATTGAAAAAATATTTTAAGTAAACCATATTATGCTTTCATATTAAATATATTACCATCTGCTTCTGCTATTTCTGATTCCTCTATCTCTGTGCTTGTACTTTCTCCTGCTTCTTTCAACCTTTGTAAGCAGAAAGCATTATCAGGATCTGTAAAATATAAACATATTCATATAAAGTTTATTTTGCAGACTTTATTGTAAATAAACTTTTTTTTTAAGATAAAACTTACCCTCATTAATCCTTTTTTCTTCTTCTGATGTCACTTCCAAGTTGTATACTTCATCGTCAAACTCTATTAGTACTGAATTTACGTTATTACCTGCCATAACTGTTTTATTATCTATCATAGTACAGGCCATACGAACACAGACACCTGATGGTACACAACGAGCCGGTTGTACAATCAAGGTTTAAACACGGCGTAAGCGACGCTTAAGCCACAGCTCAACTAAAAATGTCGTTGTACAATTAAGGTTTAAGATCTTCTGTCTAGTTTAAACTTAAACCGCCAAATGTGGGGGCTTAGCAACAGCTTAACGAATACATAACCTCTTACGTCCGTAATTTTATGTCAATTCAAATTTACTAACCGATTTGTTATTGCCTGATAATTCAATACTTAAAATAATGGATAATTTGTTAGGAGTTTTAATTGATGACGAAGTCATGCTGGAACTTATTGATGGTGTTGCTCGTCAACGAGCACGCAAAGTTTTGCGGAATCGAGAAAATTATTTCCAACTGCTGAACGACTTTGAATTTTCAAAGAATGGTGTTCGTTTTATACTAGAAAATATTACCGAAGAAATATCGCATCCCACGGGCAGTAGGCACCTGTGACATCGAACATTGTCTATGTATTTATGTAATGCATTGCTTTTCCAGAAATAATGCAGTATCCCCAGAAACAATGATTTTCGTTACCTTGAGATTTTATGCAACTGGGTCATTTCTACAAGTCGTTAGCAGATTTTGTGGCGATCGACAAATCAACTGCAAGTCGAATAGTTTACAAAGTTAGCAGAGCAATAGTCAGATTACACACAACATTCATAAAAATGCCAACAAGAGACGAAAGAATGTTTAGTAATAGTGCAGAGTTTATAATATTGCACGATTTCCAAATGCATTGGAGCTGTGGACTGCACACATATTAAAATATCTTTCTCCTGGTGGTAATGAAGCAGAGATATATAGAAACAGGAAGAATTTCTTTTCTTTTAAATGTGCAAGCAATTTTGTGATGCAAATACCAAAATACAAAATATTGTATTGTAGGTGGCCAGGATCATCTCATGATAGCACAATTTTCGATAATGGTTCTATACGTAGAAATTTGAAAATAGGGAATTTGACGGTGGCGTCTAGTTGGGGACAGTGGCTATGCTATAAAACATATCTGATTAACACCTTTATTACACCCTGACACAAGCCAGAAAATTTATTTAACGAATCGCAGATACGAACACGTAACCCAATAGAACGATGTTTTGGTATTTGGAAAAGAGATTCACCGTTCTAAGCATTTGGAATAAGGCTGAAGTTGAACAAAGTTGAAGCTGTTGTAATTGCAACAGCTGTACTACACAATATAGCTGTGATATTCAATGAAATTGGCAAATAACGTTGATGTTGATCGGATTCAGGATAATAATGGAGGAGTCAACAATGCTGTTAGATACCAATTAATACATGAATATTTCAACCAATTATTGTAATATATTTATTGTTTGTACATATGTATTCTACAATATATACATATATAACAAATTATTTTTTAAGCTTTGCTTTTTGTAATTCAAGAATTTCAATTTTTAAATTATGCTCTTCCTTCTTGAGTTCCATTTCAAATTCTACCTGTTTTTTCATCAACAGTAGTTCAAGTCTGTGTTTTTCTTTCATGAACTGCAGTTTTAAATTGTTTTCTTCCTCTAAAAATTTCTTTTTGGCATCTTCTACTCTCTCTCTTTTACCTAGAAAGTTGAAATAAATTATAAAATTTCTAAGACGTAACATTTATAAAATAACTTGCCTCGACCTTTTTCCAATTGCAAAACAGAAGACTTTTTTGAGCGAAGCAGCTTTGCTGAACATTTTGACCAGTCTTTTATATCTGAAAAAATTGAAAATTATAAAAATTATAAAACTTCTTTTAAATTTTACCATTATCTCCACTATCCACCTTTTTTTCATGAGTTAATTTATTTTCAGTCGGTTGCTGTAAATAGAAAATAATCTTAGTATAGCTCTGATGTTTCACATATTAAAAATTACATACATTTTCTATATTTATTGATGGGCCTAGGTAATTATCGTCAACAATAAAAGCATCTGCCTCATTCACAGATTCTTCAATTTCACCTGCAAAACGATGGGCTATTTATCATCAGAAAGTAAAAAAATCCAGTAAATAGTAATAACCATGAGTTGTAAACATAGACCGTTTATTTTAAAATAATTATAATTTTTATATAACTTACTCATTTCCTGAAGCTCATCTTGAACGATATGTGTTCCAACGATATTATTGTTAATCTCAGCAACTACAAAGTGTTAAATTATGTTAAAATATACACGTAAATGAACTGGTTTTAGAAAAACTTACATTCGCTATCCCCATCAAATTCAGATGATCGATTCGGACACCCAGCATTTCTTTGATGTCATTGTCGACATCTGTAATTACTATATTTTTGGGAGGACCACCCCCAGTTCCTTTAATATAGCATTTCTCATCTGCAAACTTTTTTTTGACCTTTTTCTTAATGTTGTCATATTTCTTCCTAAGAACATTTTTTGGGCGAAACACTTCTCCGGAAGAACTATTGAATTCCTTTTCTATTGCAATCCAACATTCACTTTTCTGTTGATGTACTTGAGTGTTTGACGTTTCATACTCTAAAATGCTGTTATACTTTTTTGCAAGAGAAACTAAACGAGTTTCTTTCTGCGAAGTAAAATTTGAAGACCTTTTTCTGATTTCACTTTCCATTGTAATTACTATACAACTTATTATGAAATATTACCCAGCAACATAAATTGCAAATAATAACGAATTGTTTCAATTATTGTCTTCTACACATAACAATCGGAGGCAAATACAACATTCTTAACCGGCAATTCACAGCGCGAACGGTTTGAAAACGATAGACAGCTGTCACCTGGCTGTCACTGCGCAAGCATAAGTATTACCAACCTCATACTTGTTTTTGTTTAGATACAGTTTAGCTAAACGGCACTCGAAAAGCAGTTGTACAACTGATGGACGCTTAAGCTCAAGCTCACCTAGAACCGAAGCTTAGAAAAGCCGATGTTAAACGTTCGATTGTACAACCGGGCCAACATGTTCTGTGTACACAATAAAACTTTTGTAAGTATTTGTTTACGCTTGCTTCAAGTGCTTTGATGATACATTAATGGCTAATGGATGACCGCCTGGAAGAAGTGCTGTAAAAATTACGTCATTCTTGTACGTTCAGGGAAATTTAACATCTCAGCGCTGTTGCGCTGAGCTTCCCTGAATGCGACTATTAATAACGTAAATGATACAGCATAAGGGTGAATATGTATGATGGCACTGGTCGGCGCAATTCGAAACTAACGACGCAAAATGAAATTTTGGGTACTGATTATTCACCGACGCAATAGCGAAACAACTCATAACGAATCGACGCAAAACGAGGCTCTGGTGTATATGTGAACTACAATTTTTTTACTGACAGCTTTCGGTTTTCCTCCTACATTCCGTACGTAAGGTACATAATAAGCTTTTGCGAATTCGTGGAGAAATACTTCACAGATTTCATTCGCTAATTATATAAAGCGGCTGGAGGTTATGCGAAAAGAAATAAAGTAAAACAAGCTTTTCACGAGCCATACAAAACAACCTTTTATCCCACTCTCTCTCTTCAATGGAAAAACCGCCAACACAACGCCACACATTTGCGCCTGCGCGCATTCTCACTTTAACGAGCGAAATTTAAAATTTAAAATAGATGTAACATAGCCCCTCCCCCCTCCCCTCTGTTGAAAGGGTACACTTTCAAAATAAAATATAGAAATAATATGAGTGATCTGCAACAGATATAAATTACAAATAAAATAAACAAAACACGGTAAAGTTCAATATTCCACGGGAAGCGGGTAAAGTTTCGATATAGCACGTTTGTAGACTTCATTCGTGGTCCGCACAGTGGCCACCCTTACGAGGTCATCCGATCCAGGGTGCAGTTGCACAACTCTTACTAGCGTCCAACGGATGGGCGGCTTGTTATCGTCTTGAATTAATACCAACGAATTCAGTTGGATCCCATTTTGTCCGGAGTTCAGAATGGATTCAACTTGACAAGTTAAAGCGCAAAATTCACAGGTTAAGGCTGCGTTTCCCATTATACGCAGTAGGTGAAATTTAGCGCGCTTTATAGTAGCTTCCCAGAGGCCACCAAAGTTTGGTGAGCTTGGGGGTATAAGGTCCAGGAAATACTATGGTGTGCAAGCTCTTATTCTATTGCGTTGTCCCCGTTTTCTAGTTGCCTAGAAGAGAAACAGAAATAAAGCAATGTAACGTTTTGTTGTTTTGGCGCCCCGTCTCCTTTTTGTTTTTTAATAGAAATGGACCACCATAGTCATTACCCGTAGCTTCAAATGGCAACGAGGGAGTAATTCGCGTTGAAGGTAAATCTCCCATTTTTGGTATCGGGGCTGTAGGATTTGCTCTATAGCAGCGCACGCATTGATGTATAGTGCGTTTAGCTACGTCGCGTCCACGAATAGGCCAAAAGGAGTCTCGAATAGATGCCAATAATTGTTGAGCTCCAGCATGCTTCAATCAATCTAATATGCTCGTTGCGAAATAGCAATTCTACAAAATGGTGTTGGATGCTTGGTTTCGAATGGGAGGTCTGAGTGCTTCAAACGTCCTCCCACACGCAAGAAACCCTGCTCGTCTATAAATGGAGAAACTGCAAGCATTTCGGATTTCGTATTTAATTTACCATCCCCCTTTAAATCTTTAAGTTCCTGCTGGAATGACTCGGATTGTACAATTTTCACTATTAGCATGATCGCGTTAAAAAGTTCTTGTGGGCTTAAACAATTTGATGACAATTTTTCCTTCATTCTACAATTGTGCATAAATCGCTGGCAATAAGCGACAACTCTTTGCAGTTTGAGTAAGGATGAGAAGTTCTCTATTGGTACGAAATCTATTTTAACTGAAGAAACACATACTTGATTTCTGCCTTTTACTTCGCGCAAATCCATTATGGCTTCCGTTTCAGAATCAGGCCAGCAGTCAGAATTTTCAGAAAGCCACGCTGGTCCTCGCCGCCAGCATTCTGACCTTAATAATTCTTGGGCAGACATTCCTCTCTACAAAGGATCTGCAGCGTTACTAGTCGTTGGTACATGGCGCCAGTAACTTCCCTTACTTATATCTTGAATTTGAGCGACTCGATTCGCCACAAACGTTTTTAGAAGATTCGGTGGTGTTTGAATCCACGCTAGCACAATAGTTGAATCTGTCCATAGAAATACATCGTTAATTTCTAATCGAACTGAAGCTTTGACATTGCGGGTTAGCTTTGCTAAAACATGAGCTGCCATCAATTCCAATCTTGGCATAGTAATAGGTTTTAAGGGTGCAACCTTTGCCTTAGAACAAAGTAGATGACTTGTTACTAATTCATGCGGGTTTACTGAGCGCAAATAAAGGCATGCACCGTATGCCTTTTGTGAGGCGTCACCAAAGCCATGAATTTCTATTCTAGTAGGATTTTGACAAATTACTTTGCGAGGTATTTGAAGTTCATTTAAATGAACTAAATTATCGCGAAAATCGCTCCATTCCCGCTGTAAGGCTCTCGGAATGGAGTCCTCATCAAGCTTCTCTTGCCACAAACTTTATAAAAAAATTTTTGCCTTAATAACGCAGGCACCTAGCACCCCCAGGGGATCGAATATTTGGCTTATCACCGACAAAATCGCTCGTTTTGTATCTGTGCGTGTAATACTCGGATTTATTTTCCAAAACAGTGTGTCTTGCTTAGGATCCCAAAGAAGTCCTAACGTCTTTGTGTTCTCATTTACTCCAATAATCAAATTTTCTGGACTATCATTCCTTGGTAGTACTTGTAGTATCTCAGGTTTTGAAGAAGCCCACTTCGGTAATGGAAAACATCCTTGCTTTAAGATGGAAGTGAGATCTTGACATAAAGACATAGCTTCTCCTGGGCTATTAGCTCCGGTTAAGATATCTACGTAGACATCAGATAGTAGGACTTCGGAAACAGAGGGAAAATCCCGAGAATTTTCGATTGCTAATTGGTGAAGGCATTGAATAGCAAGGAATGAAGCTGCCGCTGTCGCATAATTGACAGTGTTAAACTGGTATATAGCAATTAGCTCAGATGGATCAGGTCTCCAAATAATCCTTTGAAAGGGCCGATCTCCAGTGTTTATTAGAACTTGCCTATACATTTTCTCAATGTCTGCTGAGATTGCGATATTGTGTTGTCTAAATCGTAATAGAATTGATAGAAGATCGCTTTGGATGGTGGGCCCTACCATTTGTAGGTTATTAAGAGAGAATCCAGAACTACTTGGAAATGAGGCATCGAAGACTACCCTTAGTTTCGTTGTCAAACTAGACTCATTGACCACGCCATGATATGGCAGAAAATAGCTGGGCGTCCTTCGTCATGTTCCACCTTGGTCATATGACTAAATGCTTCGTAGTCATGCATAAATTTGCAGTAATCTCCTTTCAATTGAGGGTTGGTCAAAAGCTTGCGCTCAAGCGAGTAAAATCGTTTTAAAGCTCGCGTTTTTGAATCGCCTAGTTGAGACTTTGAATGGAGTTGAGACAATAAATCTACCCGTGGTAGCACGTTGAAAATGGTTTTGAAAATGAGCTTCGCATGCGCGTTCCTCCTCGGACCATGGTTTGCTAGTTGGGCACTCTTCAATTTCCCAAAATTTTGCTAACTGCTCTTGCATGTCTGCATTTTTACTGAAATGGCTCTTGGTGTTGGCGGTATATGAGATGTCATCTATAGAGCCGGCAAAAATCCAGTGTTTATTAACAGAGTCTAACAACGTTCGGCTATCGATTGTGTTGTTTTCCGCATTATATACCTTTACAATCGCTGTTGACAGAAGCGTCTGATGTGAATACGCCGTAGAGTTGCTGTACCCGTATTGGGAGCTTTGTCCTGATTTGAAGCCTCTTTCTTCTTTTCAAAGTGAAGTAGTGTTATGTTTGTCTCGACAACGCTTACAATTGCCGGAATTACATTGTTTCAACATGTAACCCGGACGCAAACAGTTGTGACATAACTTCAATTCTTTAACCTTACTAATCTTGTCTTCGCAAACGACAAGAACTGCTTATACTCGTAGATTGTGTGCTCACCCTTACAATTATAGCAGGCGATACTGCTTGTATGAAATGCTTTGCGTTTGCGCTTATTGGAATCGTACGAAGCCTTAGGCCGTGTTCCCACCAAAAGCAACCGGCGACCGCAACGCAACAGCAACGACACTCGGCGCTAATGTTTAAATGCACGTGTTTCCACCTATAAAAGCAACTCAACTGCAACGCAACCAATTGGTTTCATTTAAACATTAGCGCCGAGTATCGTTGCTGTTGCGTTGCGATCGCCGGTTGCTTTTGGTGAGAACACGGCCTAAAAGTTGCCGCAACGAAGCAACCGTCTTACATCATTCATAACTATGACGTCTTTTTTTAGCATCAATGCCAAATCGTTTGTTTTGATAAACTGTTTATGTACTGTTTGGCGGATAGGTTATGTATGTTTCAAGTGTACAAAGTAGTTGAATAAGTGGCTTTTTAAAAAGTTATCCTAATTTTCAGTTAGTGTGCAGCAATAATTTATTATTGGAAATTAAATAGTACATGTAGTAATAATTATGACAATATGATGGAATAAATTCATTCAGTAACCAATAGATTGTGCATCGATAATGAGTATTGTGAAATGAGTGCATGAAAATAATCTAAAACTACATATACATGTATGGTTTTATTTTCTAATATACCTTGTCAGTGATTTAATGGAAACATATATCCTCCTTTAACTGTAAAAATAAAATGACCAGAACATTTAGGTAAAATATACTTTTTGATGGTTAAAGTATCAGAATAATACAATGTCTTTTTTTAATGGATCAACTTTTTATTATACAACAAGTAACCAGTATTGTTTTATCTATAATTAGTAACATGAAATCAAACGAATAACTTAAAAGTTTTGATTTTTATTTTCTAATCTACAATTTCCATAATTAATGGAAACATACTTCCCGTTTTAACTTTAAAAACCTCGTATATTTGAATGAAATATATATTGCTGATAGTTAAAGCAATAGCATAAAACGTTTTTGACCAATTAATATATATAGAATCAAGTAATTAAAACGTTCGAATAATTTGCTCTTATCTACGTCATTAACAACTAGAGCGTTATTAAATAAAATTACATAGACATACAACACGCACTTGATATTTTATACTGAAGTTATATGTATAAATTTTACAAAAATTCTACTTCGCTTTCACTAAAATCTGATTCTCCGAACCACTATCATTTAAGTTAATAATAAATGGTGCAATGTCTGTACTCATCGAATCCAATTTCACGATTCCACCACATTTCGATTTCCTTTTCGACATGATCTATACACTTGGACCATTCTTCTGCTGCGACATTGTTCAGTGCTTTCGTCCACATATTAAGGCATGCCTGCATAGATTTGCCATCCCTACCAATATGCTTGTTGTAATAGCTTTTGTTATCCCCATATCAGCTCAATTGCATTAAAGTTTGCAATGATATGGAGGAAGACGTAGCACTTTGTGGCCTGCTTCTTCAGCCATCCGATCTGCAACATATTCTTTTGGTGGTTTAGCCTAAAAATTTAATAGCACATTAACAATAAAACATATATTTCTATAAACATTTCTTACATGGCGACTTTGAGTAATAATTCCTTTTTAAAGATGTTTTGTCGTAGTTGATTCCACTTGTTTGACAACCATGTTTCGATATCACCTTTTGAAGAAGCAGTGTTGGGCACTTTAGATGCTAATGTACTATGTATGGAGCATTATCCATAATAATATATAGATGGAGCACTTAAAAGATTTAGTAAATCAGCAAACCAATTTAAAAAATATTTTTTGATTCATTTTCTCCGTGATAGTCAGCAATCTTTTGATTTCGAAGAAATACTAGCTTCGCACCAGGAATAAAGCCATTCCTATTTCCGGCATGTACACAATATATCTAAGTAAAAAAAGTTAAACATCAGCACCAGCACCATTGTTATTAGCAAATCATTTTTATGATTATATGATATACATACAACTAACCTCTTGCCATCTACTTTAGTAGATTTCCATGAACGTAAGTGCTATTTGCCAAGAATGAGCTATCGTACCATTTTGAAATATCCAAGTTTCATCCAAAAATACGAACTCATGAGAGCTATTGCGCTTGTACTGATGATACATTTTTAAAAATGTTAATCGCTGCAGTACAACATGAGGCAATTCCATCAAACCACGTCTAGGATTATCCTTCTTATACCTAAATCCAATGTTTTTAAGGACGGTGCATAATGATCTTTGAAATCCAGAAAAGATGTCAGCTTCCTTTAATTTGTCTCCTAATGACTTAATTGTAATGTGCTCGCCTAAAATTAATGGCTATAGATTTTTAAAAATTAAATATATAATTTTACTTACGATGTTTCATACATTGATAGATAGTATTTTCTAATAGCGACCTGTGAAGCATCATCAACTGCTGTGACAGGTTTAGTGCGTGAACGTTTCCGTTTAGGTGAACTTAGTTCTTGATTGTTCTTGAGAGACTGCCAAACAGATGTAACGGTGCTAACGTTTACATTAGCCATCGCCGCAACGCGCTGAAATTAAAAGAAATTCTAGAAATAGTGTAAAACCCATTATTATATTTGTATTACCTCTCTTACGGCGGTTAATGGTATCAATAACGTACCAGTATCACGTTCTTGTTCACAAAAGTGTACCAAAGAAGCGATACACTCCTTCATCTGCCGACACAACGGCTTGGGCATTTTCAATCGCAAAACCAACAATATTGGTAACTATTTGTTCTAAAAAGAACAGTTTTTGAGGGCAATTAACGAATAATTAGCAAAAAACGATGAAATACACAAAATAGTAGCGATTAAACGTCAAATGAACACTAATGTCAAAGCCCGTTAAGACAAAGCAACCTCGCAATTTTAGGTAACATAACGAATTTAATATCACTAAATTTCACATGCTAAACTTCATTTCATATTCAATTTGTTGTGGTACAAATTGCACGTCATCAATGATCATGAGTGAGGTAAGTCGGTTGCTTCGTTGCGGCAACTATAGAATCTTTGTTGTGTTGAATATCTGCGTTAATAGTGTCTAAAATGGCCGCCTTTTCAATTGAGAATTGATTTTCAAATTTTCAAGAGTTGGAAACGTAGTTGCAAATTTTCTCATTTCCCATTCACGCTCTGAGACTGGATCGAGTTTACTAGTCATTAAATGAATTATAATTGCATCCCATTCATTTACGGGTAACCCTAATGCTTCTAAGGATCTTAAATGTTGAGTAACGGTGTCAAGGCATGGCGCGTAAATGATGTGGCGATTTCCTTTTAATCAATGGTAATTCAAATAATTCACGGAAATGATTTTTTGCTAATAATTTTTTATTTTCGTACCGCTGGCATAACAAACTCCACGCTGTATCGTAATTTTCAGCTGTACCTTGCATTCAACTAATAATTTTCGCGACGTCACCCTCCAATGATGCTTTCAGATAAAAAAAAAACGTTGGTGATTTACTTAAAACATCCGATTTATTGATTTACGGCTATTTGCATCGGTTATACTTAAGCTTAACTTAAGACTTAAGTAGATCCTAAAGTATGATTTCGTTTTGCACCACTGTTTAAGGACCAGTTAGGTGTTATTCAAAATAAGCCGAAGATATGCCCGGCTTAAGGTCCAGTTAACCTCACTTTTGGTTTCAAATGACAAGTATTGCGGTAAGTGAAAGAAGACTTTTATTTGTTGTATTACGGTGTTTTCGAGGTGTTTTATTTATTGTTGTGGGAATATTTATTATTTGTACATTTTTGAAACAAAATGGCACGTAATATCTTAACAAATAACATAATGTTTGAAGATGATTATGAATTGGACGAGTTAAATATAATTTTTTGTGGTATACCTAGACAAGTAAATGAAAGGGCAGAATATTTTCATACGTTTGACGAACTTAAATTTTTCCGACGATTTAGGGTAACCAAATGTACAACATTATTTATACTAAACCTGATTGAAGCTGAAATTGAATATGTGTGAGTAGGTATAAAAAATAATTTTAAGTTTACCATGTAAGTTAAGACGGAATAACCATTCCTATGACCACGAATGCATACAGTTTGTTATGTTTTATCTAATTAAAGAACAAATCTTCAGCAATAATAGTGTTGCTTTTATGAATCAGCTGTTAATATTCCTGAGACTGACCTGACAATAATAATGAAAACTCGTATCAAGAATTAAAAGTCAACATTCTCCTTCTTTCTGTGTGTTTCTGTCAAAAACTTACAAGTTACAAGTCACTTTCACACTGTCTGACACTGTTGCCATCCGCTTTCAATACTTAGCTAAGCTTTATTCCTAGTTTCGACGGTACAAAACATATTCACCTTAAGGTTCACCTTAAGCTGAGCCTCTACTTAACTAAGTTTGTTATTAGGGAAAACTGGTGCAAATAACTGTAAACTGTCAAAGGCAAATTCTAACCATCCCGTATATTTACCATCAAATTTCGGTAATTCCATTGTAGGCAACTTGACTCCTGTTGTGCTTGCTTGATTTACAGTACTTGCTACATTACTCTGTCTGTTATTGCTTGCATTTACGTTAACATTTTGTTCTAATACCCCTTTTATGTTATCTATTAACGCATGTGCACTAGAAATAGCAGAAAAATAACTGGACTCGAACGTTTGTGTTTCTGTATCATCTGGATCATCAATTTCGTCTTGCACCACGAAAAAATCATCATATAAGCTCTTTATTTTTTCGCGCTTTATTTACTTCAATGCTTTCACCGCTTCTACCTTGTATATATTTGTGAAAATTCGTTAACCGTCCCGCGCTTTCGCCTTAACCTTGCTATTTCATTAGAACTTGACATTTTGTTGTAGAAGATAGGGAGTAAATAATAAAGGAAATAGATTTGGTTACTCACCCCTCACTCGTATCTTGTAACTTGTGTCATATTTGTTTATGAAATAAACACCTATTTTAAAAGATTTTTATTATGTTTAGATATATCAAAAAACGTAGCGATTACATGTCTAGTACTACATATCAACTCAACTTCTATATTACTGCTTTCAGTGCTGCCATCTAGTGGTATACATATCTGACAACTTGCACCTTGTATTATCTGTTTTTCTAGCACTAGAACACTTTCTCGTAGCGGGTAACCTCGTATTGTTCGTTGCTGCGGTGATAGTCGGTCACGCTTTATTTTCTGTATTCGCGAACGTAAACCAAATTGTCACAGATCCGGCTCGAAGGATCATATATTGTAGTTGTTAATCGTAGGAAAACACAGGATTGATATTTTCTTGCTTTATTCGGAAATAGCCAACACAACGCCACAAATTTGCGCCTGTGCGCATTCTCACTTTAACGAGCGAAATTTAAAATTTAAAATAGATGTAACAAACACAAAGAAAGCATAAAATGCATCATATGTCAAAATGATTGAAACTAATTGCAACGCTGTCGGTAATATAGATCAATATTTTTCGCAACCGAGTCTTTCTCTTAATTAACATTTGAGGCTACAGATGGTGCTACTATCGACACGGTCGCTACGTTTCCTATCTTTTAAGCTTCACAGAACTGGGCTGGGACTCTGTGTACAATAGAATTCTATTATCGTTTTCTATAGTAGAATTCTATGTCTGAAGTCGACAATATGGTGAATTGGTACTCTGTGTGCCTACACTACTGTAGTGAATTTAGGAATCGAAATATAATACCTTAAATAGGCGAACACCAACCGTTTAGAACTTATTGGCGTGACGTTCTAGTATTTTTTATGAAAAAGACAACACACTAAGTGGGAGTAAAGAAGTTGTTTAGGTTAGGACTGCGAAAAATATTTGTATGTTTTATTCGCTAATCTTTATTTATTGATTTAAATGTTCCCAATACATTAATTATGGGTGTGGATGAAAAGAAGCGTTAGAAGAAATGCGCATTTTTAATATGAAACGACGCATTCTACGCGAAAAAAGCGATCCGTTTATACATTCCAAATATTTCACACCTCTTTTAAACCCAAACAAGTAAGCCATCAACTAGTAAATGCTATCCTTTTCTAAACGATATATCTATCCTTCAAAACGAGGTGTGTGGACGTATCGTCTTTAGGCGACAATATGGCGGCATATAGAAATCGACTATTGCCACACAGAGTACAAATGGTGTAGAAATGAAGCGATAAATAGAATTCTATTGTACACAGAGTCCCACCCCTGAATATTGTCGCGGCGACAATTCCACTTCCCTACATTTTTTTATAATGTCGCTTGCAATATTTGACTAACACAGCGAGAGAGGGCACTGCTAGTTTTTTTGTCGTACTATTTGAATTTTGGTGGCTTTAAGTCAGTTAAAGTTGATACTAGTTGGTACATTCCTTGCGAGATTTTATAAAAATGTGTCCTAATAAAATTATTATTTTAATACATTACTGGATATGGAGGCGCAGGAAAATTCAGAAAAAGGCAAAGAAGGGGTTAAACACTTACATATAAAATTACGTGTACTATTACTTCATTGTATTTTATTTAGATTGTGGGTACATCCTATGTTCGAAAAATTAACAAGAAAGAAGTATGGAGCTAGTAATAATCTTATACCCGAATTGAAAATAAAGGGAAACAATAATTATACATTTTTTTTCGCATGGACCTAGAAGCATTTGATTCATTGTTAGCAATGGTTAGTCCTCATTTGCAGAAAGTAGTAAAATCAAGTTTCTTTAATACCTATGATTATGAATTATGATTTAATGTTTCTTTATATAGATACCTTGCTGCAGGAAACTCTATGACTAGCTTATCATACTTGTTTAGAATAGGATTAAGTACAATTTCTTACATCTGGCAAGTACTACAACCTTTAGTACTTACAACTCCAACAAAAGAAGAATTGCCCAAGGATTTGAAAATAAGTGGCAATTTCTAAATTGCATAGGGGCAATTAATGGAAAACATGTTGCCATACAAGTACATTAAAATAATTATATAAATGTTTTCAAATTTCTATAACATTTTTACAGGCTCCACCAAATGCAGGCAGTGAGTTTTATGTATAACTTTAAAGGAAGTCATTCAGTAGTTCTCATGGCAGTAGTAGATGACCAGTATAGATTCAGATTGGTGGATATAGGAGCACAAGGGCGGTGTAGTGATGGTGGAATATTTAAAAATTCCCTAATAGGAAAAAAAATTAGAGGCCAAACAGCTTAATATACCTGAACCAAGCATAATATCGGAGGGTAGATCACCATTACCGTATGCTTTTGTGGGGGGATGAAGCTTTTCCACTTTTGGAAAACTTACTGAGACCATATCCAGGAAAAACTAGTTTAGATATAGAGAAAAGAGTTTTCAACTCCAGCCATTCACGAGCTAGGCGTACAAGTGAAAATGCCTTCGGGATACTTGTCCCTCGTTGGAGAATATTTTCAAAACCAGTAATTGCCAAGTTAGATAATATTAATAATATTATTAAAGCAGCTGTATGCCTCCACAATTATGTTATAAATTCTTATGTTGACACTCAGTTCCAGGAAAACTTAACTATATCTAATATCAATTGCAATAGTTTACCGTTTGAATCACTAGGAAGAGTAGGAACAAATACATATTCAAATTATGGTGAAAAACTGTAGGGATAAAGTTTTAAGGAATATTTTTTAACGAAGAGCCGTTGCTTCGCAGTGGGAAATGATATAATATGGAAGTATACATATTTTGAATTGTTGTATGCTTGTAATAATTTGTATTTAAATAAAGTATAATTGAAATGTAACATAAAGAACTACATGTATTTCGAGAAAAGGTTTAAATAATTATAATAAAATTCACTCTGTTTTTGTAGAAAACACATATGGTAGTGAATAATTTGTTATTGCTTGTAATAATTTGTATTTACGTAAAGTATAATTGAAGTGTAAAGTAAAGAACTACATATATTTCGAGAAAAGGTTTAATAGTTACAACAAAATTTACTCTGTTTTTGCAAATAACAAATTATTCACTACAATATGTGTTTTCTGCTTTTATAACTTTTTGCAGAAATGTTATTTCTAATTTACTTCGTACTTGTTGTGGTAGCTTTTCCAAACTACCTGCTGATGTGTATCTTGTAATATAATAGGAAAGAACGTGCGTTCTGTTGTACTGCTTTATTAAGGGGGCGTTTACAAACCTCTTTCGCGCCAACATAATGGCAGTATAACATGGGTTACTTTGTTCAAGTTATTTTCGCAACATAGGCGGTTTTTCTGGAAACAAGGGCATTTACACACTCTCCATGAATATGCGGAGTGAAACGATACATTTTCCATTGCATACTTAAAATATATTGTTTTTAATAACAGAAAGTGAAAACATGCATGAATAGGCGGATGTAGAAAATTAACAAAAAATTTGCATGTGGAGCTGTAAATGTAGATAAAATTGCATGGCTTCCCTCGGGAATTGTTGTAGAAATAAAATAAACATAAGAGTAGCTAATTAAACAATCTAATTATGATAAACAACTTGGAAAAAACAAAATTGGGATACACAGAGAGAAGTTTACCAGATATCTGCTACAACAGATATTATTTAGTTTGGCATTCGTGACATAGGATGGCACACCAAAAAGTTGGTGGTTTTTAATGTCATTAATTAGAAATACTTCATGCTTTTATATGTGTCTGTAGCGCAATTCTCTGACGGAATGTATTCTATTTGTAATAGCTTGTTCATTTCTTCTTATAAACTATTGCAAAGGATATTAGATATTTAGAGGAATTACAGTGTAATATATTATCCAATTAAAATAGAAATTGGAGGTTTTATTGCAAAAAAATTACGGGGTTTATTTTATTTTTTGTAATTTTGCAGTGGAAAAAAACAATATTATGTAAAAAAGTTTATTTTAAAAATCCTACTATTTCGTCTTGAATCTGAAAGAGTAAAATGTGTATTTCACAGTGTAACAGTAAGGACATAATTGTTGGCACCTCTGATGTTTTGGAGAGCACGCTTTCGTGACCTACAAATACAAAGTGAACTGTTGACTTCTAGAGTGGAAATATTTAAAAGAATCATGACTAGTAGGTGGAAGTATAAGCAAATAGGCTTTAGAAGTTTTTACAGAGACGTAAAGTTAACGGCATGAATTGTATATAAATTAAAACAACAAAAAAGTTTTATTCACTGCTTTAATAATTGAATTTGTTTAATTATACCATTTTACAACTTCTAACAAAATTCTCCGTTCAAATCTTTTTAGGTTTCCAATATCCTAATTGATATGTAATACTTGTTGGTACAAAAAAATCATGGAAAAACATTCATTGTTAAAATATATTGGTCTTGTCACATTTGTTTTTTAATGATCTATTAAAGCGTTTAAATTGCAAGTCTTCGGAATGTATTTTAAGAGTATTCGAGCAGTTTTCCATAAATTTGTATATATAAATATCCTACTGTTTTACATTTCTCTGTCCACTGTAACAGCACTATAATACAAAATGCAAAATGAATATATTTGATATAGAAAACATATGCAGAGAATTTACTACATTTTATTTATCAGAAAGAAAACAAAACTACATCTCGTTTTTTTTTAGAATTATTGAAGCATGTTTCCACAGCACAATGTATCGCAGTCTTTGATCACTTTTTATTCATTGTAAGAACTTATAAACAATAACATTACGCCATCTTGAAAAATTTTGTGCACAAAATATTCGATACCACGAAAGTCCGTCCACTGTAACTAGTATAATAATAACAATAAAATCGCTAGTATCCCGGTATTTCAATTCAAATGCATAAGAGAAAGTGAATACGCACGCCGCGATGTATTAGGCAAGCGCCCCAAACGTATAATTATAAATCATAATTCAAGGAATTTTCCAAGAATATGTTTACCAGATATTTACGGTCGAAACACGCACCATCTCTTTTCAGAACTACCCATCACTTTCTAAATTGTCACTTTAAACTTTTTCTCAACAACAGTAAGCGAACGGTACTAGTAGCGCCATCTCATATTCAATATATTCGACAAAGAGTTGCATTAGAGTGATTAAGTTAGTGTTACGAAAATAGAGGGATGTGTCCGCCCCCTTAAGACTGACCAGTTACACGAGTACATAAGTTATGTACTCCACTACCAACATGGCAACCCTTAATACATACATGGTAACTGAATGCATACACAACACCTGCAAGTCTCATGCAAAAATGCTGAGTTGGTGTTCTAACGGTATTAAAGGAATCTTTAGAAAAGTTGTTTAGGGTTTCGAAGAAAGCTTTGTCTTGACTTGATAAATTGTTGTCATTTGGTGTTTTAGAACACCGGCTCGAGAATGAAGTATCCATATCTTCTATATTGGATGTTGTTCTATAAAGAAAAACAGCTTCAATCACTGAAAAAAATCATATATAAAATGTTGCTTACTTTCTAGTGGATAAACTATCATCAAGAAATGATAGCAACTCGTAGTGCTTATGCTTGGCTTTGATTTTTTCTGCTCCTATTTTTTCAGAAGCCGAAGCACCTGATGAAATTTTTTTATTGACATTTGCTCTTGCTCTTATATAACTATCCCGAATGTTTTCCATTTTTTGGTAATGGTTTCTACAGACATTGGCACTAAAATAAATATAATATATTTTTTTTGTAATCTCAAGTAATTTATTTAACCATTTAATTTGGATATAACTTCTTCCCACAAACTTTAATCAGCGTTTCTGGTATTTAAAGGAATGCTAGTGTCATATAACGGTGGGTTTGCGGGACATATAGCATAATCAGTTGCTCTTCGATTTCTGATGATGGACGTAATTCTTCGAAATCATTAGTATTGTCCGTAATATGTTCAATAGAATTTTCGGGAACAGGTGACACTAAGTTTTTCTGGTATAAACCATAATATTTATTTATTAACTCTGTTGCAAATTTATTATCTAAAAAATAAGGCATGGAATAATGATACCATATACAATTTTGTAATACATACCTCACAACATTTAGATAATTCATACTCTGTAAGGAATACAGTAAATGTCACTCCTGATGAGTGCTTTAAAATTGTTTTTGAAAGTTTAGGTCTTGTACACTGTAAAAAAAGTTGCCTACAATTTTACCGGTAAATTTGCTTCATAAGGTAAAATTTCTACCATCGAGTAAATTTCACATGCTGATGTATTTTTCAAAGATTGTACTATGAAATTGGTACAAGCATAAATGTAAAATGAAATTGAAAATGACAAAAAAAAATAATTTAGCTAGCTCAGAGTATAAAAAAAAAGGCGCATGAGAACTAATAACCTCAAGGTTATTTTCAGAATTGAACTATTCATGAAAAATAAAATGTGGGCGTAAGTAATCAAAAATAAAAGAACTGAACTCTTGAATGACATTAACAATCATTAAATTTTTATTTTTATAAAAAAAAGAAAAAAAAACATTTATTACAAATTGCAGTAAAAAAATAAACCATGGACTTAAGGTCCTGGACGAAATAAAAAAAACTGCAGGAATTTTTTAACAAGGACAATGCAAATCCTTTATCAAACAAAAGACAGATTTGTTCTAGAAGAAAATCCAAATCGCACAAAAAATCCACGTGGTCTTAAAAATTACAACACACAAAAATTAAATTAAACGTGGACGACCAAGTATAAAATTAAATTGAAATATAATTTCAAGCTCAAAGCTTATCTTCACCTAAACCGAGGTGATTAAATATTCAAAACTAAAATTGAAAACTACAAAACGAAAAATTAAACTCTTAAAACAAAAAACACAATTTCTTCTAAAGCAAATTACAATAATTACTGATCTTATATCCAAAATGTGCACAATTAAACACAACAGCAATAATTAATTATAAGAGTTCCTTGAAAGCTGATAAAATTCAATTAAACCGAACTACATTTTAAATAAAAATGAATTTACCAAAAATGGCATCAAAGAAAATAAACAACATCTACTTACGAAAACTTTCAACGAACTACCTTTTGAGAGGCCCTAACATCGCATACATATATAAAATTATCTGCGTGCACTCGCAGCGCATAAAATGCACAGAGAATTCTCTTGAATATCACAAAGAACAAAATATATATACAATACTGACGAAGGCAATAAGAACAAATGACTGAAATTAATTTAAACAGCTGAACAATAAAATACTTAAATTCATCAAACAAATCTATTAACAAAATCTTACTTAAAAATAAAATATTAACTTCTGAGAGAATTTGCCCGACGCATCGACAAAGATTGATCTCTAATAATAACATAACACAGAATTTAAGAAAACCGGGGTGCCAGGCCACAGCAGTATGTAATATTTATATGAACTGTATATTTGCTGAAAGCGTACAGTTAAATAACCTAATAACCAATCACATTGCGGCGTATGAATTATGATTCCATGATACAGTTTTACCCGAAAATTCAAGTAAAAATAAATATAAAAGATCCTCAATTTTTTACCCAAATTTAAATACCCAAAAAAATTGTCAATTTTACACTTTTAAGTAAATTATAGTGAACATAAATTGTTACATGTTTTTTCCTGTATTTTCCTTTCGAATTTTTATTACATCTTAAACTTACATGAAAAAGCTATATATTTTACCGAAATCTTTTTTTCCATGTTAAATATCCTAGAAAAAACAAAATTTACATGATTTATTGTGATAAATTCACAACGTTATTACATGTAATATACCTAATTTACCATGACAAAATTACTGTAATTTTTTACAGTGTTTTCTTTCATTTCGCTAATTACAGCGGTGAATAATGGTGAATGGTGATGAATATAGATATGAACGACAAAAATCACGGATCAGTAACAAAAACTGGCGCCAAATTAAAACCCAATAGAATTCTTGCGACAGTAAGTGTAATTAAATTAATTTAACTACATCAGCTGTCGCAGTGATTTTAAGAAGGACATAGGAGAATACACGCTAATTCAATTTCATTAGCTGATACGCTGTCGCTGACGACAGAAGTTAGTTCTGTGAAGCCGGCTTAACGCTATGATCCGTGATACTGTGGTAAAAGGTAGAAAAGGTTGAGTGAAATGATCATCGGCAATATTCCATTACCTTGGGAACGTATAAAAATTCATTTTGACAGTAAGAAAGTTGACTCATTTTTTCAGTTTCAAAATTACCGTCCAAAATTATCAATGTAAAGGGAAAAGGAATAGTTTTCAGAAACAATTTTTTTGGGTTGCATCGACCATAGTCCAAATTTTTACTTGTGAAAATGTCTATCACAATGGCGGAACCAGTAGAGCTCGCAGAAAGGAACGAATTGGACACGGCCAAGCCAGCAGATTTCTCTTTCAAGAAACTGAAGCAATTGACTGGTAAGCTACACAAATTTTCAAGGAACGCAAAAAGCGTAAATATCTTTCCTATATCGTTACAGCCTTCGATGTGGAGCAAGCCAGAGCCACTAGGATCGGTAGAACACCGGAAAGGGGTCAGAATCATAAATTCCTAACGAAAGCGGTGTGGATTAACAACAATAAATTGGCGAACGTAGCTAATCTAGACGTATTCCTAAATTCGATTTTGGAATATCCGGGAAAACTGGCGTGGTTGGATTTGTCCTTCAACTATATAACGCATTTGGATCCGATTTTGCTGAAATACGAAAACTTGAAGATAATCTACTTGCACGGCAATAAAATCGATAACTTCGACGAGATAAAGGTGCTGCAAGGTTTTCCCGGATTGAGGAGCTTAACTCTTCACGGGAATCCCATATCGGACAAGTATAATTACAGGGGTATCGTACTGAATTGCTTGCAACAAGTAAGTAAAAAAGGTTTCTGTGTAATTTTAAGGAAAGAAATTAAAATTCACTAGAAAAAGGAATAGAGTTAGTACACTGCGAAAAATTATTGGGTTAACTCAATACAAAATATACAGGTGTCCCACTAAACTGGGTCGTTAGAATTTTTCGAACTTCTAGTAGGAATTTGTATTTGAAACTTGCAGAGTAGTCATGGGCCTTTGTGATCTATTTAAAGAAAATATTTTCAGCTTTACACCACTTTCAGTATACAGGGCGTTGACATCAACTTTCTTATTTTAAATGTAATGGTGGAATTTCTATGGGTCCAGTATATTGTTGGCATCATTTGTGATCAGTTTGGATTAATATTTCCTATTCCTAAACCTAATAATTTTTCAGATATTTGCAATTTTGTCAAAACGTCGACGCTTGTACTTCTTCCAATCAAATTAAATATCTCATAGGCTATTCGACATTAAGATATTTTACTGATGTGGATGTAAGTATCCGGTGGGCGATTCGAATCTCTTTAGTGATTCGAATCCTAATGATTCCTAAAATTAAAAATTCGTATAATATGATTCGTACTAGCGGCGGACGATTTTAATCTTTTTAGTGATTCGAATCCTAATGACTCCTAAAATTAAAGATTCGAATATTACGATTTGTACCGAAATATTGTAAAGGATTCATATAGATTTGTGATGATTCATAACTCTTTGTACTAACAACGGGTGATTAGAATCCATTTGTATTAGTTTTCAAAATTGTAGATTTTCTAGCATACTGAAGAGTTGGAACTCGACTGCCATCATTTTCACCTCTAGTGATGACGAATACAGACGCTGAAGAACTAACGGAAGCAGTGGTATTTCTATTATTCTCGTTTTCGGGAGTGTTCTTTTCTAGTTCTGATGTAGATGAATGTGCTGTGGCTGTCATACATCGGTCTAAATTGACTGTAGGATGTTTTTGGCGCATATGTCGTAGTAAATTAGCAATAGAAGCGCTCTGTATGGAAAATGCACTGCTGCAAAATTTACACTTTGCCTTATCATTAGAAGATTTGGTAAAAAAAATCCCACACGACACTTCTACCCCTATTCATGACGAAGTTAAGCTGCAATAATTTGTTTTAATAATTACCGAATAATTAATTTCCAATATATTTACCTGGTGTACGGTTCTTAAAATAGTAGCTCTGCTGAAAAATATTTTATACTCACTACTAAAATTCAAGTTAAACCAGATATATTTTGTAACCATCTCAATTCAATTTTCGCTTGGCCCTAACAAACAGATGTCAATTGGCAAAAACATTGAAGAATGTTTGATATTTTGTATTGAAACCCTAGATAATATATTATATTTATTACCAATCACTGCATTTAAAAAGTATTTTTATATTTGAACTCGCTTCCAAATATACAAAGATACATTTATGAAGATAATCACAAGTGCTAAAAACACTGCTGATAAGAATTACATATTACTTTTCAAAGGGCTTTTGCCTTTTATGAAAACCGCTCTTTTTACAGGCGAACGTGTTTACAAAATCATACAAAGACACCGCCTTGTAGATTTCACGTTTATGAATGTCAATATGAGATTTTTTATATCTACTACTCTTCTAGCAACTAAAGATTGAAAGTTAAGAAAAAGTTAAGTTATATATATATAATATATAAGTGTACCTACTTAACAACAAATAATTCAATGCAAAACGTTGCTTACCCAAAGCCGCCAATTACCTTTGTATGCATAACATTGCCACTATTGTTTAATTATTAGGAACAGCAGAAAATTTATTTAAGAATCGCCTAAGCTTCTCTTTAGAGGCAAATGGAAAACACTTTGAAAATTTAATGTAATTCACCTTATAGCTTCTTTTCTTTTTTAATGTTTATATTATTAATTTATGTTTTATGAATAAATGAAAACTATTTATTATATTACTTACTAAACATATATAACAAAAATAAATCATTTAACTAAGCATAAACAAATTATACGAATCCGTATAAATACTAACGATTCCTACACCCGTGAGAATCGTATAAATTGTATGAATCATATGAATACGACCGATTTTTGAAATACTCACATTTATTTCATAAAACCGGCAGAACTATGCCAAAGTTCCTTCCGTTAACCAAGTTATTCGCAACACTCTGTATAGCATGTTTCAAAATGATGTATCATCTCTTCATTCATTTGTAATACTATTTGAAGTATGTATTGTGAATAGTTTCCTTATTATTAGCAAAATTCATTTAATTGTGCGCAACATCCACCTTAATTAGCCACGTTTATTACTGAATAGCTAACGAATACATTGTTCACGTTATATGACAGCATATGATTTCAAAATCTTTTTAAGTTATTAGCAAACAAAGCAATGTAAATTAAAAAATAAATTACAAGTAAACGCATTGTAAATTTATCCGTATTCGTGTAAAGTATACAAAACTTTTGGTAGAAGTGTTGAACAATATAAAAACAAGACATAAAATATAAACATTGTACTTACAAAATAGCAAACGAAATAAACAATAATACAACTTCAAAAATGTTCAATATGGCTACCATTGTGAAAACGGTCGTTCAATTAAATTATCCCAGTTCATACGCAGATTTGTATTAAAAATAAATATGTAAAAATTTACTTCCGCGTTGTTCGAGATTGTCACTGCCCTTGCCAGGCAACAACCCCTTCTTCTTTTTCTCGTAGTGTTCACAATTTTCTACAACCATTTCTCTCGAAGCATATTACTAACCGTTTATGAATTTCTTCGGCTTAGCTGGTCTTGAGTTAGTGCCTAGCGCTTCTTATTCTTTGCCGCAGTTCTTCGTCATTGTTTACGGGCATTGAATATACAGTAGATTTTATATGGCCTCACAAATAAAAATCTAACGGGGTTAGGTCCGGAGATGTTGGGGACCAAAGCCAAGGCCTATTGCACCCGATCCAACGGTCTTCGAACATTTCCGTGATAACTTGATCTACAGCGTGGCTAGAATGTGCTGGAGCGCCACCCATTTGATACCAGCAATCCCGTAGTCTATTTACAGTGGGTCAATAAAGTATTCGCTCACATAAATATTTGCTAGTGCAACTATTAAACTAGAAATAATTGAAATATTTCTTTCATTCTACGTCAAATACAAATGTGCCTACAAAAACTGTGACACAAAAATTTTGAAACTAAAGTATTTATTAGAAATAAATACAATTTACAAGTCAATAAAGTATATAATAAAGGCTCATAGCACAACAGTAGCAAAATAAATGACAAAATTTACAATTAATATTTTGTTGGCATACCATGAGCATCAATCACGCCTTGTAAACGTCTAGACATTGAAGTTACCAATTTTTTAGTAATTTCTGTTGATATACTGTCTCAAGCTTGTCGCAAATACTTTTTTAAATCCTGCTTATTTCTTATTTCATATTTTCGCAGATTTAAATCCAATATGTGCCACAGGTTCTCAATGGTAGTTAAATCCAGACTTTGGGGTGAGCGAGGAAGCGTTTTAGGAACGACATACAACATCCAATCCTTAAGAATCCAAGAACTATGTTCAGGATCGTTATCTCGTTGGAATATAAAATTTAATTTCGCCACACTTTCGTGTAAATTGCCTTGCAATATCTTTAAATATCCCTTAGCATCCAAAATACCATCAATGAAATGTAGTTTACCCACCCCATTATGAGCGATGCTGCCCCAAACCATCACATGGCCTCCACCATGCTTCACTGTAGCTAGTATATTCTTTTTTCCAACTCTGTGTTCGGTTTACGCCACACCATTCGACGGCCATCGGATCCACATAAATTAAATTTACTTTCGTCGGAAAGTACCACAGTTTTCCAAAACTCCAAGGGCTTGTCCAGATAATTTCTTGCATAATCTAATGTTTTGAATTTATTAGCTTCACTAATGAATGGCTTTCGCTTCGCCACTCGGCCATGAAAGTTATCTGACCGTAAAATATTTCTTACCGTTTCATGATGTACTTTCTTTCCCGATGTATTCTCCACATGTGTTGCTATTTTTTTTTTTTTTGCGTCCCGATCGAAGTCTGTTTGTTATAGTATTTGTTTCTTTGTATTTATTTATCACATATCTAACAGTGCTGTATGATTTTTTAACTATTCTACCTATTTGTCGTATACTATGATTTTGTTTAAATAACACAATGGTATCCTCTCTTTCCGCGATGATAAGTTCTCGTATTTTAGGACCATTTGTCTGTTGTTTTCGTAGAACTGACTAAGTTGTACTTACAGTTGTACATATATAAGTAAAAAAGTAGATAGAACGGTACTTCCCCTATTTTTTCCCGCAATACATCCGGCTTAGTCCGCCTGAGTCAATAGTTAATTGACTTGTTGATACCATATTTCTCATACAGTGCCATTTTTATTTTTTTTTTTGGTCGCATTTTTTGTAATTTTTTTTTATTTAAGGGTGGGCAAAAAGTGGTGGGGACAATGCATTTTTCATTTCCTCAGTTTCTTGAAAAATGAGAACATTTAATTATGTTTTAAGTTATGAAATAGATCTGTATTTCACACTAATCATAACAAAGAAATAGTAAAAGGATCTGTAATCGAATAACGGCGAAGAAGAAAAAATCGGTTGAAGAGTGTCATTATGATCGTTACATTTTGTATATTATGTATGTGTAAGAAAAATTGAAAATATTCACTCATTTGGGAGAAACTGAGGAAATCGCATTTTGTAAAACAGTGGCCATCCTATAAAATTTATGATTTTATGCCCATCATAGAAGTGTAGCACTTTATTCGAAGATGGCGCCACAGAATTTTAAGAAAAATAATTTTATTAATGTAGATTTAATCCATTGCTGATAGCCTACGTTAACTGCATTTTCATTAATAACAATAATACCGAAAATTTCTGTAAATAAAATGAAAAAAACTGAAAGATAAATTGTTACATTCCAGTTATGTATTCCCTGCGTAGGTCCAAATTATTTCCTTATAAAAATCACTCACAATTGAAAGATAATTCGTTATAAAAGTATTTATTTTTCCTCATAGCTACAATTGTACTGTACAAATAAAATAAAACTGCGTCTATACAAATATTTTGTAGTAAAGAAAGTAATAATAGTGTAGTTATACATATCAGAAAAATAATAATACAGAAATTGCTAAATTCAAGAATATTTCATGACGGCAAGCAATATCGAGTTATTTAATGATCATCAATCGAATGATGCCTTGTCCATCATTCAATTATGTCCACCACTACCTTTTTATCAGTTATCTCTTCAGTCTATGTGTTCCATCTCCTCAAGCAATTAATTCTCTAATATTTTATTTTCACCCTAACGACAAACCATAATGTCTCTCCAAAATACTAAATTGAATTTAAAAAAGTCAATGTGCAAAATACAGTACAGTTGGAGGCATGTGAGTGCACAATATTCTTCGTGATATGATTTTTTATATCTTCTCTAGAGGAAAACATCTAGATAAAATTACGAAAAAATATGAGATGAGCTCAGCCTTTTTGGTGATCGTAGTATTGGCTATATGGATATTGAACGACTGCAGATTCACATGGAATATATATTTTTCTTTGCAGACTACATTTTCTTATTTCTTAAAAGATGCATTTTTAGGTTATGTCACTGCACAAAACACGTCGATATCACGAAAAGATTAACCTTTTCTAGCAATAATAGCTATAATAATAATTGTTGCAACTAATTTATTTTGTTGAAATAATTTAACACCTTTCCATGTATTATTTTTGACAAAAATGTATGCGTTTGTACTCGCAATAAGTGCCTTTTAGATTAGACTTACACAACAGTGCGATCCTTAGAACGGCTGGGCTCATTTCAAGTTTTTCCTTGAATTATTCAATTTCAGTAACAGAGATAATATAACCAACATGGACATTTGCCACATATTCTCATCAACCTGTTGATTCTCATCAATATATCCTACAACAGTGCTTTTTCTATAAAACAAATAAATAATCTAGTAAATAGGCAAGCACAGATAAGTCTCGAGCACTCTCAATTCTCCTTACAAAAAAAAAAATATTCTGATTCCATTTCACGCTCGTTTATGTTATGTTTATCTGTTTATGTTCAAAAATGACATACGAACTTCGTATGCCTTGCATTTCATCGGCAATTCCCGGCGCCGCGTCGACACGAACATTTTCTGCTTTTTAGGCGGCAAATACAAATTTGTCAACTTTTTTAATAAATTGAAAAAGTGTACCGATACAAAAATAAAATACAAAAAAGAAACAATAAAATAAAGTTTTTTTTAATTCTATTGATTCAATAATAATAATAGTAATATTTCATGTAATAATTCCCTCTAAAACAAAACTTTTTTCCTCTAGCTACCCTCTAAAAAGGGAATTTCATGCTCATATACACAAAATGACTAAAAATAGCACCCGACCTCGTGATCCACTCGACTTGACCACGTGATATATCCCATGTGTTTACACAAATATACGAATGTATATATTATTTTTCGCCGAAACAATTTTGAAACAGGCCGCGCCATCTACATTTTAAAAGATTGTTAATCTCGCACCTCTTTGACAGAAATGAAATTTTTTATGTTTGTACGCCCCCTTAATGTAGAATAAAATTGTATAGAAAAATATTTCAATTATTTCCAGTACAATAGTTTAGCCAGAAAATATTTAGGTGAGCGAATACTTTATTGAGCCCCTGTAGTTCCTACAGGAAATTTGAAATAGATCCACCAAAAATTTCAATTTTTTTTCAGTTGATAGAGTTTCTTTATAAATTGCGAAACACATTTTGTTTCCCATAATTAAACAAAACACGTTAAAACTGAATTGATTTTGAAAATTTCTTTCACTAGTAAAGCCTGTTTTACACGTCCCGATTTATTGGCCAATTAATTAAATAATTTATTTCGGGGAAAATACGTTGTTTTATATTTCACAATAAATTGGATAATTTTTAAACGATCGTGTTTACTCGTTTAGTTTCGTTAGTTAGGGGAGAAATAGGAAATTTTGATGCTTATAAAAAAATAGATTGGCAATTTTTTAAATTGCCCATTTCTCTATTGATAAACATCAATAGTGCACAACTAAAGGTTATTCGTCTGGATCGTTTTAATCTCGACATTATTTTAAGACCTAGATAGATAGGTGCTGTTAAAAACACTAAATAGTATACCTTAGTGTAACTAGAAACTAGAACCACTAAAATACACTTTCAATATATTTGGAATAGTCTTATTACAAAATGTATTATAATAAACTTTACGTTTTATTTGTTTTCGTTAACAATTATAGTATACTAGCAATAAATTTTCGAAATTTAACCTCACTTTACATAAAATTGATACTTTTTTTTATTGCGTTGGAAGTTGGTATTAAAACCCCAAATTAGTGAAAAATCGTCGGATAATCTTGGCAAAAATGTTCTATTCAATTCAATTAATCGTACGATTTTTCTTACAACAAATTGCTCAGGTAATCGTACTATATTTGCTGTTTTACGACCGTTTGCACCGTCTGTGATTAACATTTTAATTAACTAATCAAAAATTAAATTTAATTACAAATTAAATATGAATAGGATTGCACCGAACAAATTTAATTAATGATTAGTTAATTAAAAAGTTTGTGACAGAAATATAGGTTGGCAGTGCATTAAGTTTAGTTTTTAGTCAAAAATTGTATTTATATTGGGAATACTGTTCCATCATAATGAAAATTGTCGCTATGTGAATGCGTGATTTTAAGCGGCATTTGAAAGTTATTGGAATTTAAGCTGCAGAAAATTGCCACAGAATTAGATATTGAAATAAAAAAAGTTGAGTAGCTTTTAAAATGGAAATTAACATGTGAATGCAGGTTTTTGTTTTCATTGTGGAATTCTTTTATTTGTTTGTTCTGCAAATGCTCCAATTTTTGATACTTTCTTTGACCTCTGCTATTACTTGTTAGAGTTATTTTATTATTGCTATCATTTCCTTATATATTTTGTTCCTTTTAATGAATAAATGGTTAATTACATACACAATATTTCTTTTAAAAAAGTCAAAGATGAAACGTTTTTTACCGTTAAGTGTCGAAAAATGAGTTCCTAAAAGGGTAATGATTAAAAAAAAGATGCAAGTGTGATAATGCATTTAGAGTAAATAAATATTTCGGTTATACAAAAGCCAAAGAAAACAAATACAAAAAAAAAATAAAAATTAATTTCTAGCAATGAATGGTTGAAATAAATTAATGATTATTTCAACCATTCATTGCTAGAAATTAACTTTTAATTTTTTTTTGTATTTGTTTTCTTTGGCTTTTGTATAACCGAAATATTTATTTACTCTAAATGCATTATCACACTTGCATCTTTTTTTTAATCATTACCCTTTTAGGAACTCATTTTTCGACACTTAACGGTAAAAAACGTTTTATCTTTGACTTTTTTAAAAGAAATATTGTGTATGTAATTGTAAGTAATGGCTGTGTCGCAGCAGGTACATCATCAACAGCGTCATAATTAATCTCATCTCCTCTTCACCCACATTTATGGTTATATTGTGCAATACTGAGGTACCAACTACTACTGCCATAAAGGTATCCAGCTTTAAGCGACAATCATATGCCAGTATTGGAAAACATTCTTCTTAGAAACAGGCTTTCAATGACATTCCGTGTTGTAATATGGCTTTCATTATAACGATTTTTCACAACTGTTTCAGAATTTAACAGTGGGGTCAATAAATATATTTTTGAGGCATAACCACTGTCGCTTATGGAAAAGAATGAATCATTAAAATGTGTATTCCCTGGCCATGGTACTACGATATCCATTATTTTTAAATTAGCATCACATAAAAATTGTGAATTTATAGAAAGACATCCTTTCCTATTACGAAATACCTTCGGGTCATTCCCACCTGAAACCACGAGTAACCCTCAAATGCATTTATTGTTAGTTTTTTATTTCGGGAATTAATTTTTGATTTACCTTGGACTTTTTAAAACCCTGCCAAATATACACTTCTTGCACACCGCTATTCCTTCTCCTAATCTTCAATGTGAACACATTAATTAGCTAGCTATTTCAATTTACAGTCACAGATATTTGTATTATAACCAAACCGCATAACATAACCTATAATCGGTTATAAACACTATTGTAAACAAAGAAGCTACGGTTGCGCCAACTTTAATTATGAGTTAATTGGTACCTTGGGTACTGATTAAACATAATCACGAATTAAGGATTTAATTATTACTTAAGCAGTCGGTGCAAGGGAAGTTTCATTAAATTTTAATCATAACTTAATCACGAACGGTGCAAACGGCCGGTACACATTACAATAAAATCTAATTTCAACTTGTTAAATTAATTGGTCAATAAATCGGGACGTGTAAAACAGGCTTAAGATACGGATTTTCAGTATGCCAACAGAGCCGGTTATGCTTATTCTTAATACATTCTCTTGGAATTGTGTGGCATTGAATCTGTCTTAATTCTATCCCTAATTATGGTTAGAGGAATGGCGTCTCCATCGGAATCTATTTCTTTTTCTTCTCTTTCATCACCTCTGTCTAATACTTCGTCTAACTGCTCGTTTTCGGAATCTGATAAATCCATGTTCGAATCGTCTAGCTGATGACATTTCAATAACTGTTCCAGGTCCAACATATTGCATCAAATAGAAAAAAATCAAGGAAAGATATAATACTTTGTTTGAAACTGTCTCTATTCAGTAAAATTAAAATGTATTGATTGAATCCCATTGTCGATTTAAATGGAAAGTGAGGTTAGTATTGAAACTACAAAGACTGTCGTTAAAACCTGATGAAATACAGTTGACGAAAATAAAAAATAGGACAACTTTATTACTCTAATGTAATTGTAACTTATGTCAATTTGATTTATGACAGGATAACAGGTAAATACACTGCGTGCAAATTCACGAGGAAATATTAGTTTACGAAAAGTTTCCGAAAGATTGACAAAAAGAATAGAGTAGTTCATTTATTTTTCCAAAAAAGAACATCTGTAAAACATCTTTAAATTAAATTAAAGTTTCAACAATACAACCAAATAATAGAAACATTTAAAAATTAATATTAATAATGGGCGCCGTTTTTTTGCGTATAAGTTCGTTAAATCTTCTAGGCAATGAATTGTATAAATTGATACAGTACTCTTCAGAGATAGTTCCCATGCATCATTTAGCACATTTTAATAATTCTTCTGAATTTCTGGGTCTAACATTGCGCTTTTCAATGACTTTTTACTAAAAACCCCCAAACATTTCTATTATATTTAAGTCTGGACTTCGACTTGGCCAGTCTAGAACATTTTATATTATTTTCTGTAAACCAGTTGGTGACATTATTGGCTTTGTGGATTGGACAATTGTCTTGCTTGATATATGTAATTCCTGTTGCGGAAAGAAATGGGCGACGGAAAGGTGCATCCACATTTTCAAGTATCTGTATGTAGAAATTGGCGTTTAATCTGCCTTCAATATGCCACAAACACCTGGTCCGTGTATAGATATCCACGCCAACATATTTACCGGAAAATCGTCCACTTTTATCATTATTACTAATGTATTTTTCTTCAAAGCGTGTGTTTGCGGGACGATACACTCTAACTCGGCCACAATTCATTGATTGAAATATTTTCTCATCAGTAAAAATGACATTTCTCCAAAAATCTATATCACAAACAAAAAATTCCAAAGCAAAAACCTGGACGTGCTTCCTTATGTTCTTGTTGAGAATTAGCTTGCGAGCAGCATAACGACAACGCAACTCCGATTTTCTTAACACGACTCTGAGCTGTGCGGTAAAGACCCAGGGTAATTACTAGCTGCAACTGCATCAACTACGCTATCGAAAGGATTTTCCTCAAGTGCATTACCAAAGCATCATCTTGCAAGGGTGTAGAATTTTTAGGTCTTCCCGAACCGGGCTGTCTATTAAGAGTTTGTTCGTTTCTCCATTTCTTGAGAATTTTATGCACCGTATTACGATTAATATTATGCAATTCTGCTTTGCTAATTATTCTTGCTTTCGATAAAAGACTTAGCTGCGGCATTTCAACTTTATGACAAATATATGAATTTATATGTCAAACTGACAGACATACCATAAAAATGAAAGTCGCATTTAAGACGCTTAATTTTAGTCAGAATGCGTTATAAAAGTTGTCCTATTTTTTATTTTCGTCAACTGTACATGGTTTATGTATTGTGGCTTAAAAAATATTTGAAAATAATAAACTAGGACAGATTAAGAAACTATTTCATTAAGTTATTTCCAAATCAACTGTAAATAAATTTGTCTTACTTACCATCATAATCTGCACGTTTGGAGGTTGACATTTTGTACACCAAAGCTAAAAACAGCTGTTCTAAATTTACTCTTCGATTGTAGTTCACTAAACTATACACAGATGGCACCACTCGATGTCCAATTTAGTGACAAATCAGGATTCAGCCATAACATTTAGAATTTTACATTTTTATAAGCTCAAATAAAACTACATGTCCGTTTAAATGGACGCTGGGTCTAAAGAGGATAGGTGATTTCATCTTCCAAAAGCAAAGTCGAAATAAAAAAAAAGGGTTTCTTATAAATATGAATGCATTTTTTACATCGTTCGAACATATAGTTGTTAGGGCGAGTAATTTGATATGAATTATCCAATTTATTAGCACATTTCTTTTTCAGATCGTGAACTTAGATTTTACACCGGTGACTAGGAGTGAAAGATTGAAGCCTAAATAATTATAAGAAGCGCTAAATATCTGTGAAAGTTCCAGTTTAGGTGACTGTATTTGTACACTGTTCCTGCCGTGATGATTGTACAATTATTTATGTATTTCATGTGAATAATAAGTATGATAGCTAAGATATGTATGTGACAGTGCAGTTGTGAAATAAACAAAATGCTCATTTAAAAACAAACTGTAATTTTATTTTCGTTTTGTGCGTCATAGCTATGAAAAATAAATAAAAATTCTTGTTAAGACTTTTAATATAAAAATATTGTTAGTACAGTAACAAGGGGGGAGGAGGTAATGAGGGGTAATTCGCCCTCCCTACCCCCTCATGAGCCAGCGAAACCTACTTGTAAATCAAAAACTTACATTTATCCTTCTTTTTTTGGTTGCAGTCTCTAACTAGTTTAACCTAGTTACAGGGTAAAGTTATTGTTATTACTAGTTTTCTGGCAAAGGAAGGAGTAAAGTAAAATAAGCAGAAAAGAGAAGAAAGCGAAGATATTGGATACACAACATTAACAAGAAAAGGTTAAAGTATGGAGAATACCACAAATCATTCCGCGGATTTGATAAGATAAAATCCTATCAATATTTTCCTATGTCTCGCGCTATGTTTACAACTTTACTAGATATTTTGAGAACAACAATTTAACACGACAAATACCCCAATTAGACCTAAAAAGACTGTATCTATTTTTATTGTAATATTTAGGAAGAGACCATGGAAAACAATTCTTCCTTGCTGATTTAAGTACTGTGGATGTCTTAAATTATACAATTGTTCATATTCTTTCACAATTGCAATAAAGCGAGCAACGTCCATGGCAATAACTGCTTGAAATACTAAATGCGAATGCCGAGAAGCACGTTTGTACTTGCGGGATTTAGGAATGACATCATCGGCAGCGTACGGGCGTATCGGATTTTAATTTGTCTATCCGAATTTCTGTCGGCCATTACCGAAACTCGATGCTGTACGATGCGGATAGATGACGCAGTTCCATTAAAAACAACTACAACTAATTAGTAAAATGCCGATCCCTACGATGCGTCGTCCGTCCGATACTTAATAATGAACGCCTACCTTAAGTGTGGGCTAGACATATGAATAAAGTTGTCTGAAAGGAAATCGAAATTCCTAATTGCTGATGGTAGGTAGTACTATATGATTGTGGTACGCACCTAATTCTAAAATCGATTCTATGTATCCGAAGGTCTTCTATCCAAATTGACTAGACGTTTATTTTAATATACTAATATACAGATACTGCACATTGTATAATAGAATATATTATACTACCTTCCTGCAACAACAAAAGATAAATCACTTCATGGAATTAATAAGTAAAACAGGTATGTTAGATATGACCGAATCGCTTTTCCTTCCAAATAAGGCACGTGCTTTTAACAAACTTTATTTTAAACACCGTTATTAAACCTTACAATCTCAAAAAAAGTCCATTCCATTGAATATATTTACTAGCAACAATTGTATGTTTAAGTATTGGTTGCATTACAATTTGTAGCAAGTGGCAGTTACCACTGCATTATTGACAGAAGCTTATTTGCAGCCCTTTCACAAACATCCATCAGTCGTTGCATTGAAGAGGTTCTAAATGTATTAAATATGAGGCCCGTATTAAAAACTTAAATAAACTTAAAATATTATTAGGTAAGAAATTAAAAAAAAAAGGAAATGTAAAAAAAAGTTTTTTATAATGTAAAACCAAAATTTCAGAACAGATATTAATAATTTGTGTAGCATATACAATTACCTATTATACCTTGTTGAAGCAAACTTCTCCTAGACCCCTCACCACAAACTGCACTAAACTGGACGTACGTTTCGATAGCAAAGCTATCATCATCAGCAGATACACTGAACAGGGGTCTAGGAGAACTTTACAGCATTACCAGTACCACAGTTTGCTAGTTTTATTTTGTTATGCCTTGATGAAGGGTGAAATTGATTTAAATTCAATTGTTTTACTTCACTAGATTGTTTTCACTTTCTACACAGAGAAAAATAATGTGGTAAAACTAAACAACGATTAGATGAAATACCTAATTTATTTAGTCAAAAATTAGCGAAACAATTAAAATTGTTAAAATATCTATTTACAATTGATCGTTTTTACTAATATTGTTGCTAGTCAAACAGCAATATAGCAGCATACATTGCTGTTAAGCCAGAATTCAGCAATTATAATTCTGATTACATTTCTGTCACTTCTCAATGAAAGCTTTTGGCAATGTATATTTCACAATTAATAATATATTTATTAACAAGAGCAAGTCCTAAAATGATCTATCTCTGCAACCAACTCTCTAAAACAGTAAAATTAGTATGCTATAGCCAGTTCCAACATACAGTTATCGTACGCTTCTTGATCACGTGAACCAATCATACAAAAGATTGTGAACCAATCAGATAGGTTCACGTGATTAAGAACCGTACGAAAACTGCATGTTGGAACAGACCTTGTATATACAAAATACAACCATCATAAGAAATATGGATTATATTTGTTTTTCAAACAAAGATAATTTCAACGTTTGATTATAATGGGTTTTGAAACTTCTAACTTATATTTAAAAATATATTACCCAACTTCCTTAACTTCTCCTCCACGTTATGCCATAACCACTACGGTTAAATATCATATATGGTCACCGATTGTTTAATATTCCTTCTGCCTCCAACTTTTTCTTTAAAAGTAAGTTCATTTAGATTTATTTTAATTTTCAGTTGCTTACCTTGTCACTTACTTTCAAGATCTTCTATTAAATGATATAGTCCAATCTTGTAATCAACTATTGATATCATTATGTACTTTTACCATGACATACTTTTCTTCAAAATTAACAAGAACCATAACTTTAACAACGCAGTAAACACTGAATTTGGGAAGGATAGTGCAGAGTAAATTCCTGCGTACGCACGCAAAAAGTAAATACACCTAACAATTTATAAACCACGAAGACAAACTTTTTTTGTTTTATCTCTTTACTTTAGTTGATTTATCCAAACAAAATGTCTTTCCGAACGTTTTTCGGCTTGTGTGGACAATCGTTCTATTTTGTAGGGGGCTTGTCTAACAATAGTATGGATAAAATATCTATAGTAGCAGAAGTTCTGAATCAGTTATTAGTTGATCTTATAATAACTAAAGTTTAGTCACTTTAAATATTCTTTTATTTAAATTAACTATTTATACATCACCCAATTTACAAATGTTAATACATCGAAATGTATATATAAAAGCTAAATATGCAGGTGATTCAGCAACTGTTCGTTATCTACGTTTGCAATTAGCTTATTTGACTACTTTATTTTTCTCTGTGTATTAAAAATTTTTATTTATTGTAAATTTAGTCTGCAAATAATTAAATGTTCATTTTACTAGTTTACAACACTTAGGGTATTTTTTCTCCTTAAAGTTGTAATTTATATTTTTTTATTTATTATTTTGCTGGGCTTTACTTTTTTAGTTGTCTTGTTAACCATAATCACCGGCACGTGGTTCTACATGCCTGTTGTGGGTTTGAATTACTCTTAAAACTATATATTTTACACTAATAAGTGTTCATCGCTTTAATTTTCCTTATGTAAGTTATTATCGGACCCTTAATTGTTGTATTATCTTCTTAGATGAAATGTTCTTTTCCAGAATCTTGTTTCTCTGAGGGCAGCTGAACATATACAGCGAAAGCTTTGAATTCATGTGAAAAAAGGAATCGTTTTTTCATCAATCCTTTAGCTACTTTTCCTTATATCATCTTTAACCTTTTGACCTTTATCGTGAGTTTTACTAAACGAAAAATGGAAGGGAAACTAAACAATCAAACATTTCCATTTTCTTTAGCGAAAAATATATAGATGTTCCGTACATGTATACATTTTTTACCTAAATTATTGTAAATTGACGTTTAGATACACGTTTTATTGCATGTCCTATTTTTTTTTCTTTTTTTTCTTTTAGTGACAGGAGCCCTGTGATTTGTATAGAAACTAGAACTGATCGGAATTCAATATTTGCCGAGTAATCTCGGAACGATTATACTGTATCTAAAATTTAGTCTGTACAGTTTAAATAGGTACTGTAATTGTCTTATAGAATGACGACAGTTCGATACTGCAATTTAATTAAATTCGGAGCATGAACTTGCGTTTCTACCAGTATTTGCATTTGTTTGGGAATGGGCTACGTTGTTTACGTAAGGAATACGATGAGAGACAGAGATGGAAAACGATTTAAGTGCTCGGATTATTGCCATATAGATATCTTAAATTATATATATGTTACCGCGCTGAACTATTCGATACCTGTTTTCAAGGGTCGCGTTGAAGGTGTTTTCCATCGTTTGGGAAGGTTGCTTCGAAAACCAGAAATCGATCGCTAAAAGCATCGGTGTACTCTTGCAGTCCGTAACGACATTTAAACGGTTCCGTATTCCATTAGTGTTTTAGTTGCGAAGTAAAACATAAAATTTTAAAAGGAAGAATCCAGGAAGGTAGATTATATATCGATTTTTTGTTTTAAAAATTAATAATAATTATACTTTTTAAGATTCATTGTCTACAACATATTATAATTACAATAGGACTAAGTTCGCATTAAATTTATGTGACTGCTCTACACTTAACCCCAACATATTATAAAACCAAAACAAAATAAAGCACACAACATAGGTACTTAAAAAGCAGTGACGCCTCGTGGTCGGAACGTTAGGGTGTTTCACAAATCAGAAATGGCATTTTAAACTATCATTCATTTTTTCGTACATGTCTTCTTAATTTTTGTAAAGTCTCTATTGCCCTTTGTCTTTGCGTCAATTAAGTTTGGTTTTGGTTGCCTCTTTTACCTTGAATTTTTGTTCATAACTAAACGAATAAATTGTCTTTCGAATCTTGCCAGTAACTTTCGCATCCTAGTTTTATTCTATATTGTTTCTGTTACTACATACTACGTTTGTTGTGTGCATTTCTTATTTTTTTTCGTCGTATTTCATTTCATTACTTTGTATTCGTACCACTATATATATATCTTTTTTTGTTTGTCGATGCTGCACCAAAGCGCATTGGTCGCCTATTGCTTTGTCTGCCTTTTTGCCGTGAGGGATTTAACGATTTGGGTTAAGTTTCTTAACTACGGCTTGCGCTGTTTGTCAATTTATTTTTGTTTTTTTCTAAAAAAATGCAATCTTATATTGCATCTTTGAGGAAATGTACTTTTTTTGGAACTCGTTAAAGATTTACGATTTAAGTTTTTGTGCTTTTATGTGCGCGGGTTTAATAACGTATTTGCTTTGTAGGGATGAGTACTCTAACGAATTTTAAATCAGTGTTTTAAATAAAATAGATAGTTTTTTTTAACACAATATCTTGTCTATTTGCTTTTTTTACAAAGTTAAATTTTAGTATTTTATAATTAACACTATAGTGATTTTTAAATTGTTAGACCAACCATGATATTGTCTGTATATCTTATCAACTTTTATTCATCTACAATTCTTTTGAAAAATCTTCTTATACCTAAAACTAAAATATATAAAATTAAATTTAATACAGACCTGTATTAATTTACTCATTTAAACTTGAGACGAGTATGTATTAAACATTTGAGCCACTGTCTTATATACAGTAACAATATTAATATATTAAATTTTAAATTCCAAGCACAAAGAAAACAACACATGTGAGCTACCCTTCGATATCTATTTATCACACTGGCTCTCTCGCTCGCACGTACGAAGCAGAGAGCCAGAAAACAAACAAAAAAACCTGGAAACAAATCCGTCCAATACGGAAAAAATTGTAGCAATAAGTGAAATAAATAATATAAATGTTATATCTATGTTCACGAAAATTCTGTTAAAATTTAAAGTAATAAAGAAATTAACCGTTATCCTAAGAATATCAAAACAACTTTCCAAATTGAAAATAACATTAAATTAAGAGATTTATTCAGATAATTGTTCTTTTAAATAAAAAACTACAGCAGTATGTTTATTTAATAAATAATATAATTACGCACCCTTGGTTTCATTATAATAACTGTCACCAACAGTATTATGTTCTAGTTCTAGGTAGTTATCGACCTCGTGCACGGTGAGTCATTCATAAACAAAACATATATAATATAGTTTATCCGTAAAACACGGATTAATCTGAACGTGTGATGTCGAATCGATTTTGTTAAACGTGAGCGCGACAACGCAACAAGAGCGGAGCGCGGAGCACACTATTGTGTGCGCCGTTCATGATGTGAAGTCTGTATTCCCTCCCCAGCTCCGCTCGTTCTTTATGCGGCTAGCATTGGATAAAATCATACGTAGTCCGGCCTCCTTCGGCGCACGGTTTGCCTCCTCGCGTCGGTCGCTTGCTCGCCGATGTGCTTACATTGGTATAGAAAGGAAACGTCGCGTCGTTTATTCTTTCGCTGCGTTATATTTCTCCGAATATTATTAAGATAGAGTAATAGATTTTATTAGTTTGGTATTCGACATTTGTGTTTGGGTTCACATGTCTCTCATGGTCTATACCGAAACCGCATTGTTAAAGGCGGCGACAAAAAGCAAAATCAATTTTACAAATATGTTGAAATGCACGCATAATCATTGGTTACCTAGAAGAAAAAGGATATACATGTTTACCGAAACAGATTTACGAGAGTCTTGAAAACATTGGTAGATAAACAATTCGTAATGTTATATGAAAAAGCACCGCCTAGCCTGAAAAGAGTAGTGCGTGATGTGGTGGCAAGCCGAAACAACGCCGGCAGTGATTAGCATGACTTAGTGCCAGCGAATTGATTAACATTGTTTTATGTCCTTACTAAGGATATGCTTTTGCTGGTAAATATTTCACTGCATCTCCACAGTGGGTCCGCTTGCATTCGCAGCCGAAATAAATTGGTCAGTTTACCAAGTTGGCGAGAATGATTTGTAAATTGCATAATTTGCATACCATGTATGTTGACAGTTAAACTATCAAGCTCAGAAATATTTAACAATTACGCTCTGTGGCTTTTTGGCGTAGTATAAGTCAATTTACGAATTAGGCGTTTGAGTTTGTGTATTAAATAGAGGCTAATAATTAAATTGTATTTTACTTAATTTTAACTTTTTCAAAAGTATTTTACGTAATTTTATTCGTCATTTATTGAAATACTTTGACGGTGTATTCAGCTCAACTGTTTGTTCGGAGGGCTTATAAAAATGCAGACGTTTGCAGATGTTGATATTTTATTTTAAAATTTGTTCATAGTTCAGTTACGATGTGTACCTAAAATAAAGTGCGTCCGAGTGCACCGTAAGCTTTATAATTTTTTTAGATGAAATGTCCATTGCAGTTAAACATAGTGTTTTGTTTTCGAGTAGCACAACACAAAATTTAAAAGATCTACGGCTCAGCACATACGTTTAAACAGTTTTTTTACGAAGAACTATAAATGCAAAGAAGCTGATTATAGATTTTTAACTTATTGTTATTGAATAAAAATATGACTCCTTCGGAAACAGAAGTCTCGCTAACGTAAAAGAATTTATAGCCAAGAATAAAGAGATGG